>LNAC01000067.1:3952107-3978379 GCA_002007465.1 Ailurus styani | reverse complement strand
GGGGCCTGGCGGGACGCGAGCGGGCCGTGCGTGGGGCTCCGGAGCCCCTGGCGCTTTGGACCCGCTTAGGAACTTCGGCTTTTACTCCGAGTGAAATGCGCCCATAGGAGGGTTTGGGTCAGCGCAGTGCTGTGACTCGACTTAACATTTTAAAGGGCCGTGTGTTGAGACCAGTAGGGGTGGCGCTGGGGGGGTGGGGGGAAGCGAGAGGACCCTTTCCGAGCCTGCGGCCACCATCCGGGTGTGAGGTGCCGGGCAGGAGCAGAGCGTGGCAGCCGCGGTCGGGACACGAGGCGGGGGTCTGGGAAGGCTGAGGGGCGGCCCGACGGCACCGCCTGGTGAACGGGATATGTGGTGTGAGAGGAAGACGGGGGTCCCGGATGACCCCGACGGCTTCGGGAGAATCGAGGTGCCAGTGAGGGAGGTTCTTGGCAGGCCGTCAGCGACAGTGCCGCTCGGGGACACTTGCCCTGGGAGCCGCAGGAGGTAGCAGCACCCGCGAAGGGGCCCACCGATCCAGTAGAAGGACCCCATCTCCACCACCGGTGGCCCTCCAGGGGCTAAGACAAGAAGTGAGAGTCTGGCCTCTAGAAAGTGACTGGGTGAGCGTCCTGCAGGCGAGGGCGGGCGCAAGGCCGTTCCAGGAACGACCCGAGGAGCTGCGTCATCTGGGCCTCCGCCCCCCTCCCTCCGGCCCCCGAGAACGGAGGGCATTCCCCGGATCAGAGGCAGCAGGGGTTTTCAGTCCTGGTGTGCCGAGACTGCCCTGGACAGGGGTTCCTGGGTGCCTGCCAAACCTCAAAACAGGGTTTGTTAAATAAGATAAAACAATAACCCATCTTTGTTCTTGTAAGCCCTTTATCAGCCCCTTGCTGAATCCAGCTACGCTGATGGCTCTTCTTTCTCCAGAATTCCCGAGTAGGGCCGAACAGGTGGGCCTGTGCATCTTCCGACCGAACCACAGCCCTTCCCGGTGCCATGGACCCAGTGTTCCCCCCATTCCAGCTCGGAAGTCATCAGCACCCTGGGGAGGGTGACACACATCAGGGTGTCTGCGGCAGCTCGGTTCATAGTTGTTGTCTTGGCACCTCAAGGAACCCCAGCTTTCCACGTTCGAGAGTGTTCCAGTTTGGATGATAGTTCATATGGCCGCTACTGGGGTGGCGGGTGCTACTGGCCTGGTGGGACCCTAGGTACGAGGCCTGACAGACGTTTGCTAACCCATCCCCATCAGGCTGCTGGTGTGAGCACCCTCTCCGCTGATTGGGAAAAGGTCTGAATCAAGCTCATCGTGTCCTGCTACTGGTGGAATTCATTAGTTTAATAATGAGACAAAGTAAAATTTTTCTTTGCCTCCTCTGCCCTGATGACTTAAGTTAGAGTCAAACTAGCTGATTGTTTCTCAAGTTGAACCAAGACAACCTTTTCAGAAAGGGTGAGAGGGGCATTGAGGGGGGAAAAGAGATTTCTGGGGGTAAGGCCTCTTCTAGAAGCGTTGGGGGCCGAGGGGATGAGTCACGTGCGGCTTCTGGGTACGGGAGCCCATCTGTGCCCGGAACAAGGTCAGAAGAGTAAGAGGGAAGCTGCGGGGCAGAGCAGGCGGAGGCTGGGGAGGGACTCTTGACACCTGCCACAGCTCCCTGCTTCCTGTCTGCCCTCCGACCCGCTCTGCTCCCTCCTCCTCCTCCTAATGTGTCTGCATCAGCTGGTGAGGGGACCCTTCAAGCAATTAGCACTTCCGTGTGAAAACTGATGACATTTTTATAACCCGAAAGCATAGAATGTTCTGGGGAACTATTCTGAATTCAGGGCTTCGAGTTTGTTCCTTTCAACAAGAAGCAGACTTTTCCAGCAACTTACCTCTAGCTGTTCTTCTGAGGAGCTAAAAAGGTATTTGGCAGGAGCGCAGTATCTTCTGGGCGAGGGGTCCTGGGGTGCTCCCTGGTGGAGTTGGGTTGGTGAAATGAGGGAGGGGGGCCCCCCTTGGCTCTTCCTGCCTCTGGGGGGTGAGTTCCCCTGCTCGGGCCGCCCTTGCTGCGAACGTTGGTGGGTGAGGGCTCCTCAGCCCTGGGCTGGGGTGCCGGTCAGGTGCATTCTCCTTGCACCCAGTGGCCAGGGCCGAGGGGATATGGATGAGACAGGCCGAGGCAGTCCTCCCCACAAGTCATCGGTCCTGCATCCTCCCTTCTAGCTCCTGCCCATTGCTCAGGAGGTTCCACCTGACCCCTGAGGTTAATGGCCCCCGAAGGTGGGGAGTTGCCTTCTCACCTATCCCCTGAGCAGAAGAGGCCATTTCTGGGGCCGATATGACGCAGGGAGTTTGTCCCACAAAAGTGAAGTTCTGTTCATCTATGCTTGTCTGAAAAGGCACTGAGGCAGCTCGCTGCTGAGGACTTCTCACCCCATCTGGTGCCAAGAGGGAAAACAGATGGAATTCGTGTTGTTCACAACGCACTTGACTCCCTCTCCCCCTGCTCCCCATCTCCCAGCCTCTGCCACAAGTTCTGCCCCTTCATAGCTCTGCCAAACCAGAGTTCCTAAGGCAGGTGGCATGGGGAGAAAGAACAGTGGCCCATACACATGAGGAGTTCAGAATTGCTCAGAAGAAGGCAGGGCTGATGGTTTGGCCGAGGGTTGCCAGTTTTCTGTGCTGGTCAGAGCTGTACCCGGCAGAATGGCACACAGCACTGAGCTTTGCAAGAAGGGAGCGATACCCAGAGTGGGAGGAGAGGCCAGGACAGCTGCAGTGGTGCCTGACTTTGGGAAGGAGCTGGAATGACTAAGGTAATGACAAGGGTCAGGCCACATCTCACAGTGGTCTTCACATACACGGAGGGGTATCACTGGAAGGTTGGTATTCCACTGTTCTTCATCCTAACTGAGGATGATCCAACGGGAAATGTAATTTTAAAAGTCCGTAAAATGTGTAGGTCAGACGAAAAGAAGACTTTCCAGGTTGTGAAGGTCGTTATGCCTAAGAGGGGATGTAAAGCGAGGTAGACCTCCTTGGGACAGGGTGGCCTGCTGAATGGAGGAAGGGCCTCCCTCTAGCTTGGAGAGGAGAGCCTGTGATCTGAGTTAACAAGGAACTGGGTTCAGGGAAAAGAAGAGCTTGTGGAGACCAACAAGGCGCTGAGAAATGGATGGCCCAGTGCGTGGGTGGCAAAATGAATCCCAACACTGACCCCTGTCATTCAGAGGACAAGGGAGAAATATCACTTTTGTAATTAGAAATTCTTTGTGCCGGGCTGCCTGGGTGGCTCAGTCATTTAAGTGTCTGCCTTCAGCTCAGGTCATGATCCCGGGGTCCTGGGATCGAGCCCCGCATCCGGCTCCCTGCTCGGCGGGAAGCCTGCTTCTCCCTCTCCCACTCCCCCTGCTTGTGTTCCCATTCTCGCTGTCTCTCTCTTTCTGTCAAATAAATAAACAAAATCTTAAAAAAAAAAAAAAGAAAGAAAGAAACTCTTTGTGCCTTGGCCTATAATTTTTGCTGGTGACACTTGAGCAGCACAGTTGCTGAGGCCCTGTCTTTCTCCCAGAAGCATAGGCCCATCCCAGAGGCTCGTGGGCACCTGACGAACACTAACTCGGGCCTTGGTTGTGAAGTCCTGACTCCGGCAGCCCTTCTGTTGACGTCAGATGAGGTCTGCTCAAGCCAAACTCCAGGATCAGGTCTTTGGAGGGTTTATTTATCTAGAAAACCAAGTCAGAGTTGGACCTAAAACTGAGAAACTGTGACGTATCTGGACCAGACCTGGGGACTAAATCATTCTCGTTTTCAGAACTTACTGCAGCATCTTCTCATTTAGAGTTTATTTAGGATGGTGACAGCACTCCAGCCTTCATCTTACTGTTCGTGCCGTGTGTCTTTTTCCATCCATTTGCTTTGTGCTAATATGTGTTTGTAGATTTAAACTGCATTTGTAGGGGCGCCTGGCTGGCTCAGTCGCAGGGAGCACGTGACTCTTGATTTTGGGGTCATGAGTTTGAGCCCCATGTTCGGTGTAAAGGTCACTTAAATAAAAACTTGGAAAAAAATAAACTGCATTTCTAGATAATTAACACAGACACAAACACACACACACACACGTATATGTTATATATATATAATTTATACATGTAAAATCTCTGACAAAGCTTGCCTTTATATGGAGGGCTTAATTCATTAATATTTAATGTAATTATTGATACATTTGGATTTGGATCTGCTATTGTATTACTTTTCTTTTGGTCTATTGTTCTTTTTAAAGATTGATTGATTGATTGATTGATTTGACAGAGAGCAAGAGCACAGGCAGGCAGAGCAGCAGGCAGAGGGAGAGGGAGAAGCAGACTACCTGCTGAGTGGAGAGCCTGACCCAGGGCTTGCTTGGTCCCAGGACCCTGGGATCATGACCTGAGCCAAAGGAAGAAGCTTAACCACTGACTCAGCCACCCAGGCGCCCCTACTCTATTGTTCTCTTTGTTCCTCTTTTTTCCTCCCCATTCCTCCCTTTTTTTTTTTAAGATTTTTTATTTTTAAGCAATCTCTACACCCAACGTGGAGCTCAACCTCACAACAGGAGACCGAGTGTCACAGCCTCCGCCAACTGAGCCAGCTGGGCACCCCTTCCCCCATCCCTTTTTAATTTCACTGCCATATCTCATGTATATTTATATCTCCAGATGGGGTCTCTCCCCTGAACTCCAGACTCCTAAATTCAATCCCCTACTCAACATCTGTATCTGGATATACGACAGACCTCTCAGACTTAACGTATCAAACCCCAGCTCCCAATGGGCACCCTCTGAGACAACGGCAACTCTCTCCTTCTGGTTCTTCCAGCCAAAACTTACTGGTCTCTTCCTCTTTCGCACCCCACATTCAACACGTGCACATCCGGTCAGTCTTATCATCAGAATATATCCAGAACCCACTACTTCTCACCACCCCCACCTCTACCATCCTAGACCAAGCACCATTTTGTCTTACCTGTGCCATAGCAATCATCTCCAACTCGTCTTCCTACAGTCTGTTTTCAACACGGTGGCCAGGATTCTTTTCTTTTTTAAAAGATTTATTTAGTTGTTTTTTAGAGAAAGGGAGAGTGGGGGTGGGGGTGGGGCCAAGGGAGAGGAAGAAAGACAATCTCAGCCCCCATGAGGGGCTGGATCCCATGACCCTGAGATCATGACCTGAGCTAAAGTCAGCACTCAGACCCTTAGCTGACTAGGTGCCCCAAAAAGGTTCTTTTTAAAGCCAGAGTAAGTCACTTGAATTTTGTGTGTGTGTGTGTGTGTGTGTGTGTGTGTGTGTGTGTTTTGTTAGAGAGAGAGCATGAGTGGAGAGGAGTAAAGGGAAAGGGAGAGAGAGAATCTCAAGCAGGTTTCCCACTCAGTGTGGAGCCTGGCACAGGGTTCAGTCTCGCAACCCTGAGATCATGAGCTGAAATCAAGAGTCAGACGCTTAGCCAACTGAGCCACCCAGCTGCCCCTCATGGTCACTTGATTTGATTTGATTTGATTTGATTGATTGACTGATTGATTATTTTTTAAGATTCTATGTACTTATTTGTCAGATTGAGAGAGAGAGAGAGCACAAGCAGGGAAGCGGCAGGCAGAGCAGGCAGAGGGAGAAGCAGGCTTCCCGCTGAGCAGTTAGCCCAGTGAGGGGCTCAATCCCAGGACCCCCAGCTCATGGCCTGAGCTGAAGGCCAACGCTCAACTGACTAGCCACCCAGGCGTCCCGGGTCACTCGATTTTAAAGCCCGGCTCCACGGCTCAGGACTCCTTGTCTTCCCTCCCTGCTCTGTCCTTCTCCAGAGCCCTTAACTACCATGTGGCACCTCTATCTGCTACTTGGCTGCTTTCCGTTGTCCGTCTCCCTTCTCAAGAACCTCAGTTCCAGGAGGTGTGTGTGCTCCCTGAGGCATCCCAGGTCTGGCCCAGTTCCTGGCACACAGCGTGTGAACTAGACACGTTTGTGGAGGGCACGTGTCTGGTGCTACCCCTGGGTGCCTGCCTTCGCACGGGTGGCTCCGTCTGCCGGCGCGCCCTCTTTTCTCCTTTGTGTCAACCAAGTCCCATCCTTGCTTTAAACCTCAAATCGAGTCCCAACTTCTCCCTGGCCGCTTTTCTGGTTCCACGTCTTCCAGAAGTTTACAAAGTTCTTACACCTCACACGCCTGGCTGGAGTTACAGAATTAGAATTAATGCTTGAAGGCTGAACTTTTTTCCCTTTGGTCTAATCTGCCTCAAAATGATTCAGGAACCTCCTTAAGCACTCACTATTAACACTGCCTTTTAGTTTCCAGAGGCACTTGATTAGTCCTAAAATTATGTATTTTTATATGCCATCAGAAGATGGGGGGAGAAGGGAGTGTGTGAGTTGGACACGTGGCCACAAAGAAAGGAGAGAAAACCATTTAGTCTTTAGGCTGATTAACACTGTTTAAGTATGCCTTGGGTAGATTCAATTGGCCTTGTGCTACTGGAAATAAAGAATATATTTTTTTGCTGGTTTTCATTGCATTAGATCATGTTGTTTTAACCCAAGGGCCTCAGGAAGTGCATAGTAAATTGGAACACTCAATCAAATAAAACAAGTATGCTTAAACTGAGTTATAGTTGGTTGTGCCACAAATGCTAAAGTTCAAGTTGACATTCCAGCCTGAGCTCATAATGTTATTAGTGAGGAGCCCATAGCAGGGGGGAGGAACAGAGAGGGTATCAGACTTCAGCACACATGTTGTGACTTCTGTTACTTTAGAAGAAAATGAACTTTGTGATAACCTAACTCCTTCATGTTTATTCATTTTCTCACGTGTTCAAAGGTCAGTTCTGGGTAGGACAGCAAGTGTCCATATGTTTTACCAAACAGACCATTTGTTTGGAGGGCCTCATCGGATAGGATAGAAATGACTTAATGGAAAATCACTCTTCAACTCTCCCGCCCCCTTCCCCATCTCAGCCCTCCAGTGCTGATGGACTGAGGGTGTGGAGGGACTGTCCTGCAGACGGAGTGGGGCCTGCAGCCTGGTATCCTCGGACCCTACCTGTGGGCAGCATTTGGCTTTATCTTTATATTGTTTGTCAGCAACCCTGGGAACATGAGCAGTGAGAGTGAGTCTGGAGCATCTCAACTTAAAGAGTAAGCAATACCGGGAACATCTGGGTGGCTCAGCGGGTTAAGCATCTGCCTCCAGCTCAGGTCATGATCCTGGGGTCCTAGGATCGAGTCTTGCATCTGGCTCTTTGCTCATCAGCTTCTCTCTCCCTCTGCCACAATCTTTCTCTCTCTCTTTGACAAATAAAAAATGTAAAAAAAAAAATTAAAAAATAAAAATTGAAAAAAAAAATCAAGAGTAAGCGATAGTAGAGGTGCCTAGCTGCTCAGCTGACAGAGCATGTGACTTGATCTCAGGGTTGTGAGTTTGAGCCCCATGTTGGCATGGAGATGACTTAAAAAAAAAAAAAAAGAGCAAGTAGTATTAAAATGTTGCCTCTGGAACAAAGCGAGTCCCAGCAATAGAACCATGTTTGGGTGGCTGGACGCTTCAGGCAGCCATGGGTTCTTCGGGCATAATTCTGAGAAGTCTGTATACAGTGTCTTCCTAGGTGTTCTTCCTTTGTCCTCATTCTCCTGTTCTTGGTCTGTCCTCAAAAATTGGTCCCTTAGAATACTAGTTATTAATCTTCACAGGGTACAAAACAGTGTCTCACCTGATATTGTAGTTAATCCTCACAATGCTCCTAGGAGGTTGGAACTATCCTCATGAACTCCATTTGGTAGGCGAGGAAACGGAGGGGAGTGGACGAGGCATTTGGGCAGGGAACATATTTTGGCGTCACTTCTTAGATCGTATAACCCAGGCAACATGTAGATTCTGGATGAGGTTTTGGTTGTAAGACCAGAAAGCTCAACTCAGTGCCGTAGTGGCTGGGGGATCCCCCTGGTCAGAACCCATTCCCCGTGTCCCAGCCCCACCTCTCAGCATCGCTGACAAGGGGTGCAGGACCCTGCTCTGGACTGAGGCTCTCAGGCATAAATGAGCAAGGTTTTTAATCTCTCTTGCAAATGCTCAATTCCAAGAGCCACTGTTTCACAGTAAAACAAGTGCAATTGAATCACTCTAACAGTCCATTTGTCCTCCAGTGGAAACATTTAACATGATCGGTGTACTTTTTTTTGGGTTTTGTGTTGTTTTGTTGTTTTACCTTTATCCCAATAAGTAGGCCCAAATTCCCTAGAGCTGCACTGGAAGGTTCAGGAGGAAAGGCTCTTCTCAGGCAAGGCTCCCAGAAGGAACGATGGAGAGCGAGACTGACGTACCACTTCAATTACGCTATTTGGGAAGTTCATCATTGTTGATGATGACGGGCTGCCTACAGAGGAGAGTGGCCTCATTCTATCCACCTGCAGCCATCACCTTATATTCCTGGTCTGCTGATGACCTCCAAGGACTTACTGTTAACTGCATTAACTGAAGCCAGGAAGGATTCGAGAAAGTGACCAGAGACTTTAAAAATCAAAACTGAGAGCTAAGTATTGAAAGTTGCCTTTTGACCATCTTATCTGGGGAGTCCTTGTCTAGGACAGCGGACTGTGCAGAAGAATTATTTGGTACTTCTCATGCAGATGACTAAAATGCAATGCAGATTCACTCACTGATTCACTCGACTGTTGGGAAGCCGCCCTTTGGTGTAGGAGTAAGGGCTTCGAGTTCAGGGTTCTATTACGTTAGGACAATGGAGTACAAGAAAACACTTTTGTGAATAATATGGCTTCACATGTGTTAAGATGATACCTAATTAGCACTTCAAGGAAAAATGTATTTGGTTAGAGACAGTGCTCCATTACCTGGAAGAGTACACTGAAGGCCAGCTGGGCAAAGCCTGAAGGACACAGAAGACTTGAAAGCTTTAGGTGAACAGTTGTCCTGAGTGCCCTGCTCCCCGAAGGCTTTTTGGCTGGGTGATACTGATCAAACATGTGACCCCTTGGGACGGCAGGTTTGCCCTCAGAAACTAAGGATGGTATTATCTTCCTGGTCCGTATCGAAGGAACGGGAGGAACAAATGAAATAAAGCAAAGCTCTTTGAGAACTGTAGAGCAGCATCTAAACATCAGTTATCATGCGATCCTTCCCAAGAGACTAAGCCTCGGAGACAGGGTGCAGGTTATTTAGGGACCTGCCAACAGGGCTGGGTTTAGGTGTCTGGAGGAGCCTCTCTCGGCTGGCAGAGTGGGTTTTTCTCTCTCGGCCATATCTCGCCGTGTCTTCTGGAGCCTGGGTCCTCCATGCTCCTGGATAGCACAAGGCCAGAGTTTCTCGAAGTGTGTCTTCCATCAGCAGCATCAGCGCCACCTGGGAACTTAGTAGAAATGCAAATTCTCAGGCTCCACCTCTGCACTCCAGAAACAGGCACTCTGGGGGAGGCGCCCAACAATCTGTTTTAACAAGCCTTCCAGATGATTCTGACGCTTGCTCAAGTTGGAGAACCCCTGAACTAGGGCCTGGAGCCTCTGCAGAAACCAAGAACAAGGGCCCATTTAACAGCCTATTGTTCATCCTCCACAATACGAGGAGTAGTATGAGGCAGGCTTAACATTCTAGAGCCGGGAGGGCCTGAGAAGCCATTTTTCAGGTTGGTTCATCCCATGGCCGAGGATTCTGGAGCCCCAAGGGGTCAAGTGAGATCTCACCGCAAACCAGGCCAAGAGTTGGCGTCGGGATGACTCAGTCCTCAGTCCCACTGCTCTCTTGCATACATACTCAAAGAAGGGGGTACAGCACGGAGGAGCAAGATCAGGTGGAGAAGCAGGCCATGGTTAGACCCCCACGCCTCTAGCCCAGAGGGCAGGACTCTCGGCCAAGTCCTGGCTGCCTTCCTTGTTCTTGGTCTGGAAGATGACGTCATCTCAGGTTCTCTGTGCTCAGTGGGTCTCCCATCCATTGTCCTCAAAACAGATGTCGTGTATGGATTTCAGGAACCCTGGGTTGTCTCTTCCACACAAACCAATTGCCCGATTGCTGTGAACATTCAGGTTGGTGTGAAATTCCTCGTGGTTTCTGCCTCTGGACCTAATGAGCACCCCGGGGCAGGGGCAGGGAATTCCCAGAGCACGTTTCCACAGAGGAAGGCCAAGGTCTGAGCAGAACGAGCCTGCAGATAAAATCGGGCATCAGGGCAAACGATCACCGACAGCTGCCTGGGCAAGTTGCTTCCTGTAACTAAGACTGCCATCCAAGAATGACCCCAAAACTCGTTCCCAGCAATCCTTACTTTGGGCTCATAGAAACCCAGAGAGGTTTGGGAGTGGCAGGGATTCGACCTACTACTCATAAACGGTGCTTGTTCTCAGCAGTAAAATGTCTCTCTCTCTTCTCCTTTTTTCTTTCTCCCTCCAATTACTCCATTTGTCAAGAGGTAATTTTACCTTATAATGTTGCCAAAATGTTTCTAAGGAACCGTAGCTCAGATCACTAACCATTTCTTTCCATATCTTTGTTCAAGGAGAAACCGACCGCGACTTGCCAGTGAATGCCACGGCCTGCCACACCTTCCCACCTTCCCAATGGGCCAGAAGGTGAATGCTTTCCCTCAGGCTCTCGGTGCATAGAGAAAGGTCTCTGGTGTGACCCCCGGAGAGCCTCCGCACCTCCTCTCAGCTTCCTCAGCTGTGAATTCAAAGATGGAAGTGATTACTTCCATGATTTAATTTAAAAAGTGGCTGACGTGGCCTCACCTAGCTCTGAGTACACAGAGGAACTGCCTGATTAATTTGATCAGTCTAGACTGGCAACTAATGTGGAGTTGGAGGCGGAATTATCCTGTTAGTCTCTTTCTTGGCTTTGATCTTGACCCAAAGGAGAGTCAGATTTTCACATCACATGGTGGTGTGGGGGGCAGGGGGTTCCAGACAGTATCCATATAATACTGCCTTGCATGGTTCTGGGGGAAATGTCAGTTGTCGATCTTTCGGTGTTCTGAGGGTCAGGAAACGAGGGGATCTTTGTTTCACGCATCTGTGCAGAGGTTTTCTGTTTGTTTGCTTTTTAAAGTTGAAGCTGGCCCCAAACAGTCTGTGGATTTGTAGAAACAATGCGCACATTTAGACTTTAGGGATTAAGGGTAATGCTCTGAGGTGGTTCTGTTACATTTCCACTCGAAAATGCTAAAAACCAAGAAATAAACTGGGGTCTTTGAGAATATGAGCTCCTCCTTGGGAGGAGTCCTGGGTTGCTGGTGGGTGACACAGACACTCTCAGGCAAGAGTGTTTTGTTTAGAACTGTGGTCACTGTTGTACTCCACGCCATACCCGGACCTGCTCCCAGAAACTTCTCCTGGCCTTATGCACAGAGAGAAGCTTGTTCCTCGTTGTCCAAAGCCCTAAGACAATTCTGGGAACAGGGCTCACAGCCCTCTTCCTGATGTCGCTGCCCGACTTTGAGACCCGGTCATTAAAATATTGACTCTATATTTTCCCTGCAATGACCTCGCTGCAATGACCTCACTGCTTGTACCCACAGCAAATCCCGGCGGCTGGCTTCCCCTCTGAGTGCTGCTTCCCTCTCACCACATGAGGGCGAGAGAGACATGCCACAGGTCAGCTCCCTTCCGCCGAGGATGTCCACCAGACAGAGGAGGTGGTTCTGGGCTGCACAGACGAATGCATTACATTCTCTGAAAAATAAAAGTGATAAAGATGTGAATGTTCTAGTGTTGGCTTAAGGAAAAAGGGTTAGGCTGGTGGGTTTTGTTTTTTTAACACAATTCTTCTCCAGGGAAAAATGCATTATTTTAAGGAACTTTAATGACACGTGTGTGAGAATGCAAACGTGTGCTTGAAGGGAGGGCCTGATGATTTGAAGCAGAGGCCCTCTTCCCAGTGCTGCTACTCCAGCTTCAAGACCTTGTGAGGTGCAGGATATCTGAGGAGGATTTGGGGGAGGACAGAGCTTTGAAGAGCAGCAAAGATACGAGGCTGGGTTATGGTGACTCCATTCCTGGTTTGGGGGTCCTCCAGAGCTACTTATCAAGGAACTTAAAATAACGTGTTAGCAAAAGCTGGGAAAATAAACTACAATTACATCATGGAGAAAGGCAGGAGGGGCACCTGGCTGGTTTAGTTGGAAGAGTGTGTAACTCTTGATCTTGGAATCGTGAGTTCCAGCTCCATGCTGGGTGTCAAGATTACTTAAATGAATAAATAAATAAAACCTTAAAAAAAAAAAGACAGAGACCTATGCGGGTTCTCTTCCTCTTTCTCCCTCCTCTACCTTTTTTGGGGTCAGAAATGGTGATATGAGATGAAGTAACTTAGGAGGAATGTCGTTAGGGCACGCCAAGCAGAATTTGTCTTTATTCGCATTGAAAGTTAAATTTGTCTGGTTGTTGACTGAAGGAAGATGGGCAGGGGGCATTGTTTAAACACTTGTCAGGAAAGGGATACAGAATGCCTTCTGGTGACATGCAGGACGGGGCTAAGAGAATCTATCAGTTTAAAATGCTTTTGAGATTTTCTTCTTAATCTTGTATGGCTCCCAGACTTGAATTAAGACCCCACTTATCAGCTGTCTTCAGGTGGGCCATCTCCCCTTGCAGCCCCAGCTAGAATTTCCTGCCCCTAAACCAGTCCTGCTTGGCGACCCAGCCCATCCTAGGCTCATTTTGTAAATCAGAAAGAGGCACCCCTCTCAGGCCGTCATGGCCAGCTCCAGGGTACAGGGCCGGTTCTGAGAGTCACAGCTGAACCTCAGCCCTCACGGCCCCCATCAGAGGGACATCCTTGGTCTGCAGCAGTTCAGCGCAGTCTGCGTCAACTTGTAGGTCCTTATTCTTTAGCTGAGTTCCAGTGCCCGGCACTTATCCTACTTCTGAGAAATGACACAGCACTGTCATCTTTAATATTAAAGGAAATAATAACTAGAAGCTGTAGCTGTAATTATAGCATTTCAGTGTTGAAAGGGACTTTAAAGGGTAACCTGCTCCAACAATTATTGCACATACCCATCACTGGATTTCACCTAAGTGCTTGGGAACCACAGCCTCCCCAGGCTGCCTGTTCCACCTCCAGGAGGCATTATTGCTATGAAGTTCTTCCTTATTTCAAGTTGGCCTGACAACTTTCAGCTTGTGTAGCAGGCACCCACTGGTCCTTGCTGTGCCGTCCGCAATTATACAAGCAAGTCTTTTTTTTTTCTTTTTAATCGCTGAAAGTCTTTCCTTCACCTATATTGTTAAATGTGGTATTAAGTGCCATGACCTACCTGATCGCTCTGTTTCATCAAAGACCTTTCCAGGCGCTACACTCTACATTGAGCTAACCAGTCCAGAATGGCCCAATCAGTGCCGGCTCCCGGAGAATAGGCCATCCTTTTTAGCTGGATTCAAACATATATGAGCACCACGTCGCCCTGGCAAATACTCGTGTTACTATTCACATCTGTTTTTAAGAAACAAAGCTTCTAAAGGATAGATTGGTCACGTGGCTGCTTTTTGAAGGCCTTCTTACACCATTTCTTGAAAATTAGTAACTTTATTTGACTCGATAGAGAAGGTAATGTCACTTGCTCTTTTCAACCCTGATTTCATTTTTGAGGCTGTCTTTCACAGAACCTGGAAATGAACTTAGAGATCACTCTACTGGTCACATCTGATCTCGGTAACCGTACAGGTCTAGAGAGATGTAATAATGCTTGGCCCAAATCAAACACTGGTCCTTTTCCCTATGTTTATCTATTTTGTTTCCTACGTGGCTTATTTTTAAGACCCCACTAACGTTCCCCGAGTTAAGGGGGAAAGAGGAAAGGGGTGATGGTTGTGATGGTGGGGGGACAGAACTACCGCCTGAACAGACAAGGTCACAAAGACAAGGACAGCGTTGCTTCCAGCCCCTACCGACTCTGGCCTCTAGCCCGAGGAAGCGGGTGGGAGGACCTGTCCACACCGAAAGGGTCTGCCCCCCGGTTTTACTCTGGGACCAGTCGGTGTCGCCGGACTTGTCACACGTAAGGGAGGCGACGGGGCGAGACTGAGAAGGGCTGGGGCGAGCCGGGCAGTTGAGTCAGGCAGGTTAGCTCGGCCGGGCGGCGCGCACCTGAACTTGAGCGCGGCGCCGCGGGGGAGCGGCCGAGCCACGCCGGCGGGGCGGGGCCCAGAGAGCCCCCGGGGGCGTGGACTCGGCGCGGGAGGAGCCGAGCGCCGGTGCGGGTGCGGCTGGGCCGGGGCCGAATGATGTAAAACAGCGCAGCTCCTTGGCGCCTCGGCACCATTACCTTCAATTATAATAATTGGTGCCTCTCTGCAGCGTTTGCTTCCCCCCCCCGAGGGATCTCTCGCTCGGTCTCATTGTTTCTCCGCCTCGCTCTCTCGCTCTCGGCCGGGTCGGTCCGCCTTTGTCCGCCCCTCCCAGCCTCGCCCTCCGCTCTCTCCACCTTCTCTTTCCGGACGTTCTCCCTGCAGCGGGGACGAGGGGCTGGCGGTGGCTCCCTCGAACCGATGCTAATAGCCCACTGACTGGTCTGACTGCGGAGCTGCTGCTGCTCCTCTATTTTCAACCGGAACTTAAAGGCGCTTGCCTCTGCGTTCACTTTATCCTTAAACTAGGATGTCCAGGTACTTTTCTGCTTCCATTCAGGGGCCGAACTCACCTGTTTCCAGAAAAACTTTGCGGGTCTTCACAGGATGACTTGAAGGATTAGGAAAAAGGAATGTCATCCCCATCCGCACCCCCGCCCCGCCTGCCTGCCTGCCCTTTCTACAAACCTGTGTTAAAATCCTGCCCTTTCTACAAACCTGGGTTAAAATTAGGCAGTTACCTAAAGATGGCAGGATTGTAACCGTTGTGAGAGCAAGGAGCCTCTTCAGTAATCTTATTGATGACCCATTAAAAAAAAGAGTATGGTTCATGAGTACAGTTCATGGCAAATACATTGATGTTCAATCAGGATTTTATTGGGAAATGCTTCTCTCTGTCAGTGAGTACGCAACATCACACTTCTTTGAAAAATGCTGTTGAATTGGAGATGGGTTGTCTTTTAAAGGAGTCTTTACAGGGTAGGGGATACTTGGGTTTCCCAGAAAACTAGGGACATGGATTCTGGCTCTTCCTTTAGTGAGCAGCTCCATTTCTTGCATAATGATAAGTTAGCCAACCAATTTGTCTCTGCTGATTCTTGGACTATCCACCCGTCCTGAGAGCTAACCTGTGTTGGCAAGATTCACGCTGTGTTCACACTGCCAAAGACTGGATTGGCAGTGGCATTATTTCCACTTCAAATGATCAGCTCTGGGGAGAAGAAAATCCTGAACCCAGCTGAAGAGTCCTGAAGCTACCATAAATCTGTTTGGATGATTCAAAAACAGATTTGGATAAGCTCACCGTTTCTAAGAAAAATCATATAACATTTCTGTGGAGGTTCAACATTAACGTGCTGATCTTGTGTTACTCCCTGAGCGATCTCTGAAACAGCCAGGCCACCCAGTACGCTCATCCTCATTTTATGTGAAAGAGGGGCTCCGAGGGAACAACAGATTTGCTGGGGACAACACGCTGAGTGGTGGAGCATGGATACAAATTCAGTTCCCATCTCCTACTGGATCGTTGTTTCCTCATTGACAAAGCTCCAGCGTATTCATTCAGAATTCCCTTGTTGACGTTAATTCCTTAAAAAAGAAAATTTATGCTGGATGACACTGTGAAAGGCATCAAAGGGAAGAGAAAGCATAATAGAAGTATTTTCTGGTCTTTACTTATAATCTCTTTGAATAGCCAGAAGGAAAAGGGAAGTATAGTAACCGTGTTAACAATGCTGCTTCTTTAGAAAACTCTTTTTTATATTCCTGTCATTTTATGGGGAATAGCTAAGTGGGAGGGGGTGGGGCAGTGGGGGTGGGGGGCTCTAAGGAAGCGAGTGACTATTTTGGCTTTTGGGTTGAAAGTTGATGATTGGGGCGCCTGGGTGGCTCAGTGGGTTAAAGCCGCTGCCTTCGGCTCAGGTCATGATCCCAGGGTCCTGGGATCGAGGCCCACATCGGGCTCTCTGCTCAGCAGGGAGCCTGCTTCCTCCTCTCTCCTCTCTCTCTGCCTGCCTCTCTGCCTACTTGTAATCTCTCTCTCTGTGTCAAATGAATAAATAAAATCTTTAAAAAAAAAAAAAAAAGAAAGTTGATGATTGTGTTCACGTATTACATATAGGCTGCTAAGCAATGTCATTTGCTCATAGACATGTAGGCACCTTGGCTTCGAATATCCAAACTACATGTGTCGGAAAACCAAGGTAATTATTCATCCCAAATACCCATCTTTCTCAGGAAATTAATAAAAAAGCCTTTTTTGCCTGAGTGGCTCAGTCAGTTAAGCATCTGCCTTTGGCTCAGGTCCTGGAATTGAGCCCCGCGTCGGCCTCCCTGCTCAGCATGGAGTCTGCTTCTCCCTCTTCCTCTGCCCCTTCCCCTGGCTTGTGCTCTCTTTCTCTCTCTTTCAAATAAATAAATAAATAAAATCTTAAAAAAAAATTTTTTTAAAGCCCTTTTTGTTGCTGTAGTCAACTAAAGCAATACAATATTCAAGATTGTTGTATACTAAAAATAATCCAAAGGTTCGAAGTAGGCCTGCTGTCCTGGCTCTAGAAAGTTCTCTTTGGTCTGTAGAGATAGGCTGTCTTCATTTGGTCACATCAAGTTTATTTTTGATGACAGCAAACAGTCAAGTGAGAAATTCACGCCAAATTTTAGTTTAAAGGAACTCACTAATAATTTTTTTCATAGGTGAGGTAAGCTTTGTGTATGTGTAGCCTATATGCATATAGTAAGAGCTTATCTATATTATGCTTTATGCTGCTGGCCTGCCCACTTTTCCTGGTCTTCCTGGCCCACAACCGTGATGACCGGCAGCAGCCACAGTTTAGATCGGTCAGGAATGCTACCCTAGCTGAAAAGACCACAGACTGAACAGGAGCCTGTGTAACTTGCATGTCAGACTCACTTAGGAATTGGGAATCGGGAAGCCAGAGGGCCGAGGTCATTTGCCATAGGGACAGAAAGCAAAAACCATCTATCTCTTGAGCATTGCCTCTATGTAAAGGGGGCTTATGACTGGATGAAAGCAAGCAGAAATTCTGTCAAAGCAAAAACTAGAGGTAAGGACAGGATGCCAGCCCTCGGGGAGAAAGGTGAGAAGAAGAGACAAACCTAAGGAAAGGAGACCCCAATCTTCTCATTTCCAGTTCCAAGGAGGCTGGCTTCCCAGCAAGATAAGGGATGCTCATTGATTCCCGATTAGCTGTATCCTTATAATAAGCCTATTGTATTTGTACAAGACACCCTTCCTAAATTAACTAATCTTGAGTGGGTCTTTTTCTTTTGATTAAACAAGTCTGACTGAACAGCGTACTCTAAATGTGCATATTTTATTTTATTTATTTCTAAAGGTTTTATTTTTTAAGTAATCTCTTCACCCAATGTGGGGCTCAAACTCACAACCCTGAGATGGAGAGTTGCACGCTGCACCCGTTGAGCCAGCCAGGTGCTCCAAATGTGCATATTTTAAATGATGTCTTTGAGACGCTAGGCTAAAAATATAGGTAAATGGCATTAAACTACGAATGGGACAGTGGGGAGTTATTTGTTTTTAAACTAACTCACAGCAGAATAGGAGCTTATTTGCTAGGTAGCCAAATGGAACAAAGGAACATTATTGAATATGGGGACAAACCCATTATAAGTTCTTTCCTTAATATCAAGGAGAAGAACAAGAATTCTTTTCACTGGTAGTCTCATTCCGTGCAACCCTGTAGCTCTTTCCAAAACCTCTTCCCATAGAATACATTTCACTGCAATGCATTCAATATTAGAAGATACGCTCATTTGGCTGGCATTTCATTCCATGGGTTGAACCCATGCATCAGATTTAATGTGTCTCTTGATACTTTGTAAATGGTAAGACAAATAATGTATAGCTAATTATTTTCTCAGAAATTATTATGAAATAAAAACAGTGGTGTTGACAAAAACGTGATGGCAAATACAAGTAATTTCCAAGTTCCAACGTGAAAGACTTCCTTCTGTTCTGTCAGATTTTAGTTTGGAAGATCTCGTATTAGATGAGAAAGGCTTTAGGATAAGAAGTCACTGTGGCGTCAGCAAAGGAAGAAGAGTGGGTAGAAGCAGAACAGTAGAAAACTCAGGCAGATTTGGAGCAGTGGAAAAGCATGCACGGTTTCAGTCATTTTCAAGCTAGAGTCCAAATATTTGGCTGTCTAATGAAAATATCAAAGCTTCTGAATTTCAGTGGTTTGAATGTGAACATTTTTTTTTTAATCCAAAAGAACACAAGCAAAGTATTGTCAGCTATGGAGATAGAACTCAAAAGTACTGTTCCTTGCATTTCTGAACAGCATTCTGGGTCAAGGATTTCCTTTAAGTAGGGACTTGTTTAAAGTAATTTCTCTGCTTTAAAGGATTGATTTACTGTTTTAGTTAAAAGAACAAAAGGAAACAAACTGATTGTGTGACATGAGGTAGGCAAAACTTGCAGGTTATTGGAAAATTTCTAAATGTTCTACTGGCTTAATTACATTAACACAACTGAACAGAACAAAGGCTATGGCTTATGGTCAAGGATCATACAGAATATACTTGATGCTATTGGATTATAAATAATACTCATTGTTAAGTTCATAAAGTAATGTTCTTTAACTAGGGACTTTTCTCTCTGTATTCTAAACTTAGTTGCTTTAAAAAGTCTTTTTTTTTTTTTAAGATTTATTTATTTATTTGAGAGGGGGAGGGGCAGGGGGAGAGGAGGGAGAGAATGCCAAGCAGACTTCGCACTGAGCTCGGAGCCCATCCTGGGGCTTGATCCTATGACCCTGAGATTCCAACCTGAGCTGAAATCAAGAGTTGGACGCTTAACCGACTGAGCCACCGAGGTGCCCCAAATTGCTTTAAAAGTTCTTAAGAAAACCTCAAGCAGGCAAATATTAAAGGGTTTATTTGTAAGACCCCACAGCATTTTTGCTAGCTTGTGGGAGGATGGGCATTTGGAATGTGACCTTCAGTCTTTTTTCACACTACTCCCGGACTCTGCAGTCAGTTCATTTTGGGAAAAAGAAAAAACAAACCCCCCCACCCCTGAAAACAAACAAACAAACAACAAACAAAAAAATCCACTGCACTAGATAGCCATTCCTTTAGGCTGCTATAATCTCTCACCTTTATCTTTATTCCAATGAAAGCAAATTTCAGTTCTGAAGTCCCAACTTCTACTGAGAACAAATGACTTTTTTTAAAAAGCTGCTACTGGGCGCCTGGGTGGCTCAGTGGGTTAAAGCCTCTGCCTTCAGCTCGGGTCATGATCCCAGGGTCCTGGGATGGAGGCCCGCATCGGGCTCCCTGCTCAGCAGAGAGCCTGCTTCCTCCTCTCTCTCTGCCTGCCTCTCTGCCTACTTGTGATCTGATCTCTCTCTCTCTCTGTGTCAAATAAATAAATAAAATCTTTAAAAAAAAACAAAAAAGCTGCCTCTATGAATTCAGAGTGTTATCTAACCTCTGTGGATTGTTAGTTGGTAGAAGATTTGTATAACAGGCAGAAATGTTAGATTCTATCCCTAGACTGTGAGGGTTATTTGTATGCTAGCCAGGAAGCTGAACAAAACTGTTTCTCTCCGAATAAAATATACCAAGAGTTGTTTTTCATCTGCATTGTGAAGAGAGAGGCATTGCTGAAAATGGGGATCACATATAACTTTGGGAAACAAAGGCATTATTTGAGTAAGCAGAGATTGGTATTTTTATCTTTGTTAACAAAACGGGTTGGACATAAACTACCCCCCCTTTTTTGCTATTTATAAAAAAATAAAATTTAGTTATTCTGTGTCATATGTGCCATAAAAATATGTCACAGTGGTGTGTTGTGATTATATACATTATATACACTATATATAATATATATCCATGTATGTCCAAGGATAAACATATCTAGAACACTCTTTGAAGGTAATAATATTAAACTACTATGACATTTAATTATTTCAGTTTGTTAGGGCCAGAATCAGCGTTCTGTTCTTAGGTATGGT
Source organism: Ailurus styani (assembly GCA_002007465.1). NCBI lineage: Eukaryota > Metazoa > Chordata > Mammalia > Carnivora > Ailuridae > Ailurus > Ailurus styani. The sequence continues at coordinate 3,958,315 of LNAC01000067.1, read as the reverse complement.
ACCTGGTTCCAGCTTATACATTTAGAAACCCCTTCATAAAAGTAAAAAGAATTTTGGTCATTGATCTCGTTTCTTAATTTAAATTTCAAAAAGACACTAGCTTTTACTATTTTCTCTTCTACTTACCAACCTATGTGTAGGAAAATGATAACTGAATTAGGTACAAAATGCAAGTCAAATTCCGTAGAGAAGCAATTTCCTTGAGTCTTAAATTGAATTAAAATTGTTACCTATTCTCTCAACTATCAATATGGCCTCATAATTGACATATTATCAATAAACCAATTTTGACTTTCCACATTGATTCAAACACTCTCAGTCACTCAGTTGAAAAGTCCGTGTCTCTTCCAAAACCATTAGACAAAGTACAGACTTGTTTCTCTTCAAGCTAATTTCTGGCCATTTAAAAAGTCTGCCCATTAAACTAATAATAATAAGCAAAAGAGTTGAAATCATTGTCTGAGGAATGGATCATAAATTCTTATTCTGAATTGTGTTTGGAACAAAAAAGTATACACCCTGGCATGATAAAAACCAAAATTAATTCAATAAAATACAGGTATCATAGTTCGGATCCTTTGGGTTGAAAGTAAAAGAACCTTAATTAAAAAGGGGAACTTACTAAGGTGCCTGAGTTAAACCATTTAATAAGTACCCGAAGGATCCGAAGTGACACCAAGTGACTGGGAATCCATTTGGACTTACACCTTTGTCGTTTTTCTCTTTCTTTGCAGACCGGTGGACTCAGTTTGAACATCACCTGTGAATTGACCTGAACGGATGGACCGCATCTCTGGCCAAACATCCAGAAGAGAGCACTTCATTGGCCCAAGTAGGGTCATGTGACTACTTATGGCCAGAGGGGCGGAGACCCCCAGTCTCGCTGCCAGCGCCCACTCCAGAGAAAGCAGATGTTCCTCTGAAGTGGGCTGGGAAGGCACTCAGAAAGTGTTTCTTGCAATACAACTTTCATCATCAACATCCCCCTAGACTGCCTTCCGTTAAACAAGTATTTATCTGCATTACAGGTAAATATTATTTTCTGATGCATCTCTGCCTGCTCCGTGCTTCACATGTTATGCTCCAGCAACAAAGAACTGCTTGCAGTCCCACCTCCCCATCCCCTACTGACCACCCACATCCCCCAACACAATCAATAAATGTCACGCCTAGGTTCCTGTGGTCCTCTATGCTTGTAATGGTCTCCTCGTGATTCTCTTTGTTCTTTGGGAATCGTGCCGGATGTCACTGCTTCCGGCTTAACTTCCAGACTTCTATACCTTCCTGGGCTAGTTATCTCTTCTTTCTTTGTACATCATAACACTGTGCACATAAATCTCTATCATCGTCCCGCTCCATTGTTTGTGATTTACTGTTTAGCTTCTGACATCTTTACAACCCCAGAGTATGGCCTATAGTGGGCGCTTCGAGATAGTTGAATGAATATGCTCGAAAAGTTTCCTTTTAGCTAATAATTGACTTTCCAGAGTTAATGAGAAGTATTGTCTGCAGGAGCCCCTTAGAACTGTTAACTTGTCAAAGAATCCGACGTCAGGAAGTTCTAATCAAAGTCCTCCTCAGGACCACTTGAGAGATACCTGGTGTTTACCTGGTGCCCTAACCAGTTTAACTTCCTCTTAAAACGTCCCCTGGGCGTTCTCTCCCATCCTTTTAGATGCAGTTTTGATCTAGTGAAGTAATGGGCAGAGCATGAATTTATGAAATGATTTTCTTTTTTCTGCATATAAACATTTGTTTTTTTTTTGTTGTTGTTTTGTTTTTTTTTTTTAAAGATTTTATTTATTTATTTGACACAGAGAGAGAGATTACAAGTAGGCAGAGAGGCAGGCAGAGAGACAAGGAGAGGAGGAAGCAGGCTCCCTGCCGAGCAGAGAGCCCGATGCGGGCCTCGATCCCAGGACCCTGAGATCATGACCTGAGCTGAAAGCAGAGGCTTTAACCCACTGAGCCACCCAGGCGCCCAATATAAACATTTGTTAAAGGCAATTTTATTAATGGTATCCAGAGGGCTCTGTAGACTTCCAACTTTAATTTACAGGGTTCACCTTGATTTTTGGTCCTCCAGACATGGATATTTTTTTCTTAGCCTCAAATCTCGTTGCTGTACCATGGTCCTAAAGGGCTTGACTTTACATCTGTCACCTTAGCATTATTAGCTTTTCTTTCTCTTCCCACCACCCCTTGACATTTTATCAGGTAGGGAAATGTTGGCTGATCCTAAAGGGGAATTTCTCAAATGGTAGACTTTTGTTAATCTCAGGTTATGGGAGGAAAGGTTACAAGAGCATTCCCTCAGATAAGAGTTTTAAGTTGAATTTCGCCTCCAAAAAGAAAAACAAAACAAAGCAAAGCAAAACAAAACAAAAATCCCCAGCAAAACCTCCAGGGCTGCCTTTGGGTACGTTGGGGGCCGGCAGCTCTGCAAGTCCTAATAAATGAATTAGTATCTCAGAAAGGAGATCACTGCGGGGCTGATATTGATCAGGGTCAGCGGGTGTGTTTGCCTGCGATTGTTTGGGGGGTGGTTAATTGAGTGTCAGTCTCTGCCTGTGTCGTCTCGCTGGCGCCGGGTGCTTTTGGATTTGCTAATTTTCGTTAAGTGTCTCTAGCCGGCTGCTCGTCCCCTGTCTACCCAGGAGAACTTAGCGACTCCCACTGATCAACGGTCTGTGTGTCTGGGCTTTATTGATCACAGGGCGAGCGGCTCGAGGCGGATGCGCGGCGAGGGAAAGGGGGGGAAAAGGCTGAAAGCAGACCCCAGCCCCGAGCCGCCCCCCTTCCGGGCTCCCCGACGGAACCCCCTCCTCGGCCACACGCGAGCCGGCAATCTGCAGGGGCGCCTTGGCAGATGGCGCACGCCGGGGGACCGCCCCTTGTCCCCCGGGGTTCCTAAATTCGCGCAGCATGGCCCGGGAGGGCTTCCGCAGGCGACCCCTCGGTCCCCCGCGTGTTTCGGGAGCAACAAAAAAGTCGCCAGGGGTTGGGGGACGCCGGCCCAAGTCTGAGTTGTGAGGGTCCCGGAGGCGAGCGCCGGACACCCGGCGGCCGGGATCGCCTCGCGCCCCGCGAAGGTCACCGACGCGCAGGCCTCCGCGAGGGGGAGCGCGGGAGACAGCAGCCTCCACGCCCGCAGCCCCAGACGCCGGCGCCGCTAGGAGCCGCGGGGCAGGTCCCTCCCGGCCCCGCTCTGGGCCCGCCTCCTAGCTGTGAAGATGATTGACTGGAGCGTGGCGGCCAATCGGGCGGCGCTAGCTCTGCCGGGGCGGGGGCGGGGGCGGGGCGGCGTCTGGCCGGCTCCAGGCGCGGGGCGCTATTTACGGCGCGGATCCCGGCCGGCCGCGGCGGGCGCAGGCTGGAGCTCGCGGCTGGCGGTCTCTGCGCGCGCGCTCGGGGAGCTCGTCCCTTCGCAGAGTGGCCGGCCGAGGGGGAGCGAGGCCCGGAGCCCACCCGCGATCGCGGCGCCCAGCGGAGCGAAGGAGCTCCCGGTGGCCGCCGAGTCGGGCCGCGAAAGTCCTCTGGGCTCCTCGGCGCCCCTCCAGCCGCGCTCCATGCTCCGGCCGCGGCCCGGCCCCTCGCCCGGTCGCTGACGGCGCCCGCCGCCCCGGGGAGCCCCCATGCACTGCGCGCTCCGGTAGCCGTAGGCTGCAGTTGCGCCGCGGCTCCGGGAGCCGGCGGGGGCGCCGCGGCCGTGGGGGGCGTCAATGGATCGCCATTCCAGCTACATCTTCATCTGGCTGCAGCTCGAACTCTGCGCCATGGCCGTGCTGCTCACCAAAGGTGGGTGCCCGCCGGCCGGCGGAGGCGCGGGCTCTCCGGGGAGGGGCCCGCGGGGTCCCGGGGCGGCCGCCGCCGCGGGCCTCTGAAGGCGGCTGCCAAGGCTTTGTTAGCGGCGGGCGAGGCTCCCTCCCGCGCTGGAGCCCGCAGGTCGCGACAAGTTGCCTGTTCTTAGAAGTCGCGGCGGTGGCTTCGCGGCCGCCCCCCTCGGGTGTCCCGGGCCGGCGCGTGGAGGTGGAGTCAGACCTCGGGGCAAGTGGTTGTCAAAATGTTTTTGCAAGTCCGTCCGCGGCGAACTTCTGAACGTCTGCAGCCGGGGAGCGGGGCAGTCGTGCGCGCCGGGGCGCAGCCGCCCCCCGCCGCCCGCGGGGCCACAGAGCGGGCGGTCCCCGCGCGTCTCCAAGTGTGACTCCGTCCGCGCGTGTGCCTCCGAGTGCGTCCCCGAGTGTCTCTGTGAGCCGGCCAGTGTGAGAGAGGAGGTAGCCCAAGTGCGTGTCTCCGTGTGCAGGAGTCGGCGCTGTGCGGCTTCTCGGGCTGGGAGGGGTAGGCTCTGTCAGCGGCCCCATTTCCCACTCCCCTTAGAGTTTGCACACTACTACCAAGAAAAGAAAAGAAAAAGGTCGGTTTCTTTTCGCTCCCTGCAGGCTTTCGCCTTTTAGGTGGAAATAACGCAAACTCCTAGATTTCAAAGATTCCCCCGCCTCCCCCGCCATGAACTCTCCCTACTGTTCTCTGAACAGATAATTTTTTTTTTAATGGGAAGAGTTATTTAGCCCGCCCCCCCCCTTTCTCTAATTGCCATGTAGCAGGCATGAGGTTAAAGGATAAGCTAGCCCGGCAAGGATGATGTGCTACGGTATTTATTTATTTTGAAAGGAAGGGTGTAATTAACCCGAAATAACAGCCCTGGTAGCCTGCAGAGGGGAGCCTCCCGGCCCTATCAAAGGCCGGCAGAACAGGGAGGGACTGAGGCTGACATGAAGTCACAGATACCGAAACTATGTGCCTGATAATGATATAATTAGGGGATCAGAGATTTCTGACTGCTGCGGACTTCAAAAGCTTTAAAAGAAGCCAGCAGTCTCTCCTGTAGCCATCTTGACTAAAGCAGACATTTTTGTTTAATCACTACATACAGTAACAAGGGGGGGGGGACAGAAGAGCATTGTTCACTGTTTCCAAATACCAGTCCCCTTTCTGGGCCTTTTGCATGCCACAGGAAGAAACTTTATGAAACGACAGAAATATAGTTTTTAATACAGTAATACAAAAGTCCATTCAACGTGTCGAAATGTGGCTCCAATTAAAAAAAAAGTTGTTAGAACTTTAGTAGTTACCTGTCAAAATTTTATTAGACTGTTTTAGGTCATTGAAAATATAGTATTTCAAATAGGCTCTCATAAACATTTTACTCTTTCTTTTTTCATTCAGTGCTCTCTTTCTGCACTGGGTCTGAGGTGCATGGGATCAAAATGGACTTTGAATCTGTTTTATTTCTACTTTAAATCTGCCTGTGGGATTTGTCAGGCTAGGAATACGTAGTCATCCCCACATGAGAATGGTGAGCTTTGTGCAAAAAATCGAGTAAGCTTGGAAAGAGGAGAGAGAACCTCTAAAAAGCAAGATTCCAACTTGAAGGTCTTCCTGGAGAAGGGACTTCGGCCCAGACCGGAACAGGGACAGGGAGCTTGCCAACTGAGGCTAGAGCAGGACCTCCAGCTTTGGATGGTTAAACTCAGATAGCCAAAGATCTGTGATTAGCTGGCAGGGTTTTTTTTGTTTTTTTGTTTTTTTTTTAAAGAATGAAAGCATTAGCGGCGTCTGATGAAAACCTGAGCATACCATACAGTGGCCTGGAATTTGGACAGATAATTAAATGAGACACCTTACTCAGGCGTTCACATTCACAGAGAGGAGGAGGAGGAAGAAACGAGAGAGTAGGAAGAGGTCTATAAAACCACAGTCCCTGGTGTTTAATTTCAGAGCAGGGGTTTCAGTAACTACCCAGAACTTCTGACTGGGGAGCTGGGAAGAGGTGTGTTCCCCAGTTCCGCTTACAGTAGCATTAGTTGTGGCATCTGACAGTGACCAGAGTCCTGGGGTCAGATGCCGTATTAGTGATTGCTCTGAGACCCAGATCATTTCAGCTAGAGAGGGATGCTAAAGGCCTCAGCATGCACTGCAGCAAAATGTTACCAGCGACTTGCAACTCCCCAAATAAATTTTATAAAGGAAACTTTTAATCACTTCCTGGAGAAAAATTTGAGGTTTCCTTAAGGATTTTTCATTCAACCAGCAGAGGATTTTCAGTTTCAGTGTTTCCCCTTTTAGATCCCATGTTGAATTACATGTAAAACTGGGGAGTTAAGGGGAGGAGAAGTTAGCTTTTTACACCCGCCTCCCCTCCTCACCC
>LNAC01000067.1:3938305-3951745 GCA_002007465.1 Ailurus styani | reverse complement strand
CCCCTCCTCACCCGCCCCCCCACCCCCGGCCCCCCAGTTTTATGACTTTCCATTTGGGCTGAAAGAAATTGACTTTGGCAAGCAAACCACTAATTGTAAACTGCCTAGTTCCTGTTTTACAATATACTGACTAAAAGCTCCTCTGCATGAAAAGATCTTTATAGGCAAAGTTTGCCTTTTCTAGAGAGGTTGCAAATAGCTGCCCAGTTTCATAGTTTTAAAACCTCCTGACCGGAGCAATTTCTAGATTGTTGTGTTTCTAGTTAATAACTTTATAAGGTGTTAGCTAAAGCTCTTAAATCTTGGCACAGCTCTTTAAGGTAGTAAACAATTCAGTAGTTCCGATCAAATATTTATACTGACAAAAATCAAAAAGCCTAGCATTTTTATGTTGTATGGTCACGTAGGATTAAAATGAATAAACAGTGTAATATACCTTATGGGAGAAGAAGTTCTTGTGATGATTATTTTCCTTCAAATCCAGAAGTAATATTTTGAATTACTCGCTAACTCCTCAGAAATCGCAGTTGAACTTTGATTCTCTGCAGTTGGGATTAATCCGTTTCTAAAGTTACCTTTAACTGGGTTGAAATTTAAGCACCGGCTTGCACAGAGGACTCTCCCAAGTCTACCCAGGGCTGCCATTGCGGCCACTGCAGGCGCTCAGCTGAATATTCTAAAAGTAGGTGGCTTCGGTCTTGAGGTTGAGCATTTGCCCGGGTAGAGGCTTTATCTGGTCTCAGGAAGGCGCGTGACTGCAATTTCTCATTGTCTTCAGGTGAAATCAGATGCTACTGTGATGCTGCCCACTGCGTGGCAACCGGCTATATGTGTAAATCCGAGCTGAGCGCCTGCTTCTCGAGACTTCTTGATCCTCAGAACACAAATTCCCCGCTCACCCATGGCTGCCTGGACTCTCTCGCAAGCACAGCAGACATCTGCCAAGCCAAACAGGCCCGAAACCACTCTGGCACCACCGTGCCCACATTGGAATGCTGTCACGAAGATATGTGCAATTACCGAGGGCTGCACGATGTGCTCGGCCCTCCCAAGGGGGAGGCCTCAGGTAGGTAGAAGCCCCCTCGCACCAGCACGCCGGCCTCCTCTGCAGGCACGCGGCAGCCACGACTCTGCGTGTCTGCTATTGATTTTGTCGTTAATGTCATTAGAGACACCAGAGGGAGGGGCACGGCTGGATGCAAAGATGCATCTCTATTAAGTAGCTTTTATGTCTGCCCGAGCATGAGATGTCTGTCTGCGTAATAGGTTTGCCTGGCTTTTCCACATTTGGAAGACCCAGAAGACCTTTACTGTTCAGGAACGACAGTCCCTAAACAGACTGTTCTCGGAAGCCGATTTTTGCATCGCTGGGCAACGTGTCATTTGTAAATATTGCGGATTGCACCGTAAGCTGTTTTCTCATGGGGTGTCTCGTTGCAGATGGATAGATGATCATATATCGCTGCGGGAGGGCTTACCGTAGTCTGCTCACGCGTTTGTGTTGCTCTAGGACAAGGAAACCGCCATCCACACGACGGCGGCAGGAACCTCATCACCAAAGTGCAGGAGCTGACCTCCTCCAAAGAGCTGTGGTTCCGGGCGGCCGTGATCGCCGTTCCCATCGCCGGCGGCCTCATCCTGGTGTTGCTGATCATGCTGGCCTTGAGGATGCTCCGAAGCGAGAACAAGAGACTGCAGGATCAGCGGCAGCAGATGCTGTCCCGTTTGCACTACAGCTTCCACGGACACCATTCCAAAAAGGGGCAGGTGGCCAAGTTGGACTTGGAGTGCATGGTGCCGGTGAGCGGCCACGAGAACTGCTGCCTGACCTGTGACAAGATGAGACAAGCGGACCTCAGCAACGAGAAGATCCTCTCGCTCGTCCACTGGGGCATGTACAGCGGGCACGGGAAGCTGGAGTTCGTATGACGGGGTCTGACCCCAAACCGAAGTTCTTGGACGCTGGAAGGCGTGGGGTTCTGCTGGACAGGAGCACTTTATCTGTAGAAAAAGGAACTCACGAAATCACCTTTGAGAGACAGAATGACCTCTGCGAACAGAATCTTGGATATTTCTTCTGAAGGATTATTTGCACAGACTCTTAAATACAGTCAAATGTATTATTTGCTTTACAATTGTAAAAAGCAAAGAGAAGACTACGTACACACTGTTACCAGGGTTTTGCATCTGAGCGAGCTGGAATCGAGTACCTAAATAAACTAAAATGTGCTCTGTGTAAGCTCCAACATCTTGATTTATTGTAAAGATTTAAAAATATATATATATATATTTTGTCTGAAATTTAGCGGTGTCTTGTCATAAATTAAAAACTAAGTGGGAAGCGTAAGAAACTACATGTTAATTATACAAACGAAGATCTGTTGTCACTCATAGTAAGGTCTCAACTCTAGGATTTGGCTTGATTTGTCTTGTTTTTGTTTTGTTGTTTTTAAACAAGACCGAGATCTTGTTTATCCTTACATGGATATTTGTAGTTTTCTTACAGTGCAGAGTATTTCTAAATGTGTCCTGCCCATCCCTTCAGTGTCTTACCCACATGTTTTTGTTAGGTGTTAGGATGATCCTGGTTTTTTAGCTTTCACCTAAGAGAAATCTTAAACTTCTTTATACCAGGTCAGATATGATGGATCAGTGTCTGGAGCTGAGCAAAGGTCATATTCATCAATTTACTCCAGTTGCTCTGAAGTGCTTTTTAAAAATGTGTCTACCTCCAATCAAAAAAGAAAAACCAAACCAAGCCTGCTAAATGAAACTTCTTCTTGTAGTTAAAGTTAATCGCTGTCTACTTTCACTGTTGGATCGATTTATCAGTTGGCTTTGTCTCAGACCAAACTAAATATTTTGGATCCCCAATTAGCCAAACTTCATTGTGTCATGCTCCTAGTTTTCAAACCTTCCTTCAACGCAGTGTTATACTAACATTTTTCTTTCTTCTCAATTTTTAGAAAGGGTTTCAATAGTGAAGGTTATTTGTATCAACTGAGATTTAAAGAACACTAGGGCCCTCCGCCCCCCACAGGGACTTCGGCCACTGATACACTAAGATACAGGAGTGTTTTCAGTCCTGTAGGACCTTCTGTCTGGCAAAGCTGCTGAGTCTGAATTCAAACCCATGCCCCACTTGTGTACTTTCCCCCGCAAATAGACCTTTGTTATCCTAAACGGGAGAAGAATTTGCCCTGTAGGATTCTTTTTTTTCCCCCCCAATTCTTTTGTATATTTGAAACTTCTGCTTAAAAGTGAACCTCTAGTCTTCATATTTGAGTATGGGGTTTTCTTTTATGAGTGTTAAAGGATTGTGTGTGTGCATATTTGGGGGATTATTTTATGATAAGCATAATTTGGGTCCTTTAAGACAAATGCAGTCTCCAAGTTCACCGAAGAATCGGAGTCGAAATGACTAAAAAAACGAGTACCTAGATTATTTAATAATTAGTAGGCCACAGCCCCATACAAAGTAGGCTATGGAATAAATACACATTTTAATAAATGACGGCATTCGTATTGTGCTTTTTGAGAATGACAGTTCTTGCACACATGACTTACAGTTTATAAAGGGTGTTAAGTTTTAGGCGTGTTGCTTTTCGAGGAAGCCAGAGAATTGTGACATAACCATCCAAACCCGTCTAGAGAAGAAAATTCACCGAAATTGCCACTTGATGGAGAGTTTCGACCCTCACCTCCACTTTGAGCTCCAGATCAAATTACAGTCATTTATTTCATAGCTTGAAGATGAAAAGACTTCTTGCTCCTTCCTCCTGCTTTCATGTACAGCATCCAGCATGCTCCGTGATGCCTCAAGTAGCCAGTATCTCTGTTACTCTTACTCACCTCGTTTCTTGCAAATACCAGTTAACTAAGAACTCAGCAACCCGTTAAATAAAGGCAGTGAAGGATTTGAAGTCCGGTATTTTGAATCACCAGTAAACCCCATCCTCCAGGAAAGGCCTGGGTCTCAGCCGGCACTGAAATCACAGACATTTACTGGAAGACGAATGCAGAATGCCTCCGCTTCCGTGTTCTGTGTTCGCTGCCCTGCCTCTTGTTTCTGTTGTAAATTCTCCAGGCTGTTGTTGGGGGGGCGAGGGGAGGCAGTGATGGCACCGTGCACTTGCCCCCTGCCGGCACACCCTCAGTCCTAGTCAAGTGCTAGCCAGCCATGTAAGAGATTGGCTATTCCTATTCCCGTGTCTTTTCCTAAGACAAACCCTGGGCCCTTCACGTGTTGTATTCATAGATACTAAATGAGATACTTATTCACGGAGTGTTTGCGCACTGCCCTCGCCGCTGGTCTTAAAAGGCAGTTCTGGGCATAACTTGGCCTTTCGATGAAAATACTGCGGGTCTCTCAACTTTGATTTTTACCAAGAACTAAATATAGGTTCTCCTTTTGCTTTCCTGGTGAGAGTGTGGAGGCTGCCAAGAGCAGAGATAAAGGGCCCTTCATGAAATAACTACCTACCTGATTTGGTGATGTAAGTAAGGTGATGACTGCTGTGTTGGTTTTTCCCTCCTGGAGGTGTTTACTGTTACTTTGAGGTGACAGGACAAGGCCAGGCTCACCAGGAGCAGCCCTTGTTTAATATTGACACAGAACTCCCCCCAAAAGTAAGATTCTTTTTCTAAGTGAGAATTTGCCCCAACCAGAGACAAATGGGACCAAATTTGCCATGATGTTTCTATACCTACACCCCTCCCGTTCTATCCCTTTTGAAAAAATTGATCTGTATGTGGTTATGTCTTTTATGTTATCCCCCCCCCACACCCTTATTTTGAATGGCTCTGAGGCTTCCTAGGAATTGACTGGTGTGTCTCTAATTTCTGCTGAACTGATTTTATTAAAAACACTGCACCATAGGGGGTTTGACCTTCTAAAATACCAAACATGTCTGCTTTAGAAAATCACAAAGCTCTCCTCTGAAGAGCTCGTAAATCTGGTTTCAATATGGGTTGATTATAGGCTAAAAGCTTGAAAGCAGGGGCATCTAGTATCATGAGTCTGGAAATAACCTTTTTGGGGCCAGGACAGCTTTTTTTCCTTATAACTTCTAATTGGTCCTCTTCTCTGTCTCGGCCCAAATAACGTCAAACCTCCTGCGAAAGTTACATGGCGTGATGAGGCCAAACTCATACAAGGGTAGCAGTCAAGTGCACTATGGAGTAGCGCAGCCCGGGTTCCAATGCTGCCTTTGTCTCTGCCGGCTGTGTGACTGTGGGCAAGTTCCTTAAGCCCTTCGAATATGCAGTTTTGTTCCCTATAAAATGGGGACCGATAATGCTTTATAAGATTATTGTGTGGAAGTATAGTAGCTATTTCTATTAATACACACGAGGGTCTTGGGTGAACTAGAGTGGCCCAGCATAACATTCCTCAAAATTTGAGGGGCATCTGGGTGGCTCAGTCATTAAGCATCTGCCTTTGGCTCAGGTCACGATTTCAGGGTCCTGGGATCGAGACCTGCATTGGGCTCCCTGGTCAGCGGGAAGCCTGCGTCTCCCTCTCCCACTTCCCCTGCATGTTTTTCCTCTCTCACTGTCTCTTTCTCTCTCTGTCAAATAAATGAAAAAATCTGTAAAAAAAAAATATATATATATATATATATATATATATATATATATATATTTGAGAGCTTGGGGGACACCTGGGTGGCTCAGTTGGTTAAGCGGCTGCCTTAGGCTGCATGGGGCTCTCTGCTCAACGGGGAGTCTGCTTCCTCCTTTGCCTCTCCCCCTGCTCATGCTTTCTCTCTCTCTCTCTCTCTCGCTCGCTCTCTCAAAGAAATAAATGAAAACTTTAAAAATTTTTTCAAAAAAAATTCGAGAGTTTGGGCCTATTACTTTTACAGTGGATATTTACTTGACTTTTTAATACTCCAGCTCTTTCATACCTGAGATTTTCAGCCCCTTCAGCGACCTGCAGACTGCATGTAACCTTAATGTATGTTTTTAATGTATTGCTTTTAGCCTCTCACTTACTAATGATATTGGCTTGTCATTGTTTCCTTTTGGAATAATCTCGTGGCTACTGATAGGAACACTTTAGTTTTATGGACCTCTTTTGGGTTTTTCTGGTATTTGACAGAATGAAGTGCTCAAATTTCAGCTGCTCCTGATGGTTAATCCAGTGAGAAAATCAAGGGAGTCCAGTTAGCCGACGGATACTGTTTCAGAATCACTTAACCAGTTTGTGTGTGATTGATACTTTCTAAACAAGTGCCACCATCAGTTACAATTTGCCCCATTGATGCTCCCACCAAAATACAAATAGTTCCACAACCGGTTTTTAGGACTTTNGGGGGGGGGGGGGGGATGGCGTCTAGTTAGTGACAAAGCCATTTAATTCCCCCAGGTGAAGTTAATTTAGTTAGGGACTCTGCGAGTCACGGTTGCGATGGAAAAGGAACTGCTTCAGAGACCAACTCACTCTTCGTCCCTCTCTTTCTTCACTCCATCCCTGTTGTTCTCACTCTGCTAATTTAAAAAGCCAGGTCATCGATCTGAGAATTTGAGACCCAATGAAATAACAAGATTTAACGCTTTTTTCAAAATTTGACAACTCTTCATTTGGAGTACGGTTTTAGGCTCTGAGCACGTCCTGGCTAGTCTGCACACGCTGGACTGTTCTGTGGTGTGATGGCGTAATTCACTTGTCCGCTGTTCTGGGAATTTGGAGATGGACCTGGGAAGGGAGTGGGGCTGAGTGAGGCCAGATAGGGATATACTTCTTGCAGGAAGGTGGTGATTTTCCAGTGGATCTGCTTTGGAGAGTTTCAAAGTATAATAGGCGGAGGCACAAGAGCCATGTTTCTACGAACTTTCCCCGTTCTGTGACTATGAAAAGGGATTCCAGGAAAGGCGTTGAGGAGCAATCTTGGGAGGGACATTGGATAAGCAGTTAGAAAGTATCTCAAGCCATCGGTCATTCCTCAAGGCCTCTGCAGAGATACCTTCTACCTACTAGCCTGTAGCCAGTTGGCCTCTTGGAGGCTATTTCAAATTGGGTTTTGCAGCCCAGACCTTGCAGACTAGATTGATGTTTGAGCAATGTGAGCGGAATCCTGAAGGGATGAGTTGATAACTGTGTCTGTGTGGAAATGGACGTACCTATGTGGCTGTGTGGCTCTGTGCCCTGCTAGCCGAATAGTCTTTGAAATCCTGGAATAATTTCACAGTGAACAACGTTCAAGGCAGAGTGTAAGTAGATGTTGGAATTTATGGGAAGTCAGCAATTTGTTTTTAGACATGTGAAGACTGAGTTAGTTGTGATGAATTAATAAAGTCAGAGGCTGTTGTGTAAATTCACTCTGAAAGATCTCACATTACAAACCTAATGGAACAAAAATTGTTTTAGCAGCTAAAACCAAGAGAAATACAGAAAGCTCTTTATCCCTGGTCTCTTCCCCTTGGAATTTCCCTAGGGAACTGATGAGGACAGTGGAAAAACACCACACTTCTAAAAGCAGTTTCTTACTTTTCAAGTGTTGGAAGTTCACGCTGAGGCTTTTTTTTTTTTTTTTTGACTAAATTTAGTGGATGTGATTTTGATACCCAAGACTTTCATTCACAGTTGCCTTGCTAAATGGGGTGTTTCTCACCTGGATTTAGGGATTCAATTGTGAAATCCCGGTGGGGCGGAGTGAGGACCCATTCAGCCTTTGCACCTTGCTGTAATCCATGATGAGCAGACGGTGAAGGTAAGGGAGACTGAGTCCTCTTGCATTAAGCATCTGAATTCAGGTTGTCCATAAATAAGCAAATGTCTTCCTCTTCGGTTTTCTCTACTCTAAACTATTGTTTTAAAGATTTATAATTTTGTATGGAACCCCAAAGGAAAACAAGTTGCCAGTGTAGGGAGTTGAGGAGAAACAATTCAAACGGATCTGAAAATTAATGAAGCATTGTTAAGGTCAAATGCATCCCCACCTTTGAAATCTAGTGCGATCTCCAAGCGAATGAAAGGATACCAATTCTCACCAAGAAGCATTATCATCGTTCCCTGTTAAACTAAGAGGTGGACTTTCCTTTTAGCATTGTAAAATGTCCAGAGTTTTCATCAAACAGTGTTTCCCTAAGGAATTTAAAAATAAACCACTGAGAATTTTGTTGGTCCAAAGGTGAAGAGCCTAAAATCAGCAGGCTGACTATTTCATCTTCAATTGGCTGGTCCCAGCCACACTGGGGTAACTTGGGGTAACTTTGTTCTCCTGGAACTGACCCTCTAACCAGAGGCTATAATAAAAGCAACAAATAGCTTGCTAGGTCCTTCATTCAGGGACACCAAAGGTGAGTTATATATTACCCGCCCCTCTCCAAACACCTAGGATTTTCATTAAAGGATTACCTTTTACTTCAAAATCCAACTGGCTCTTATGCACCCATTTATAGTTTTATAATTGAAACTTTATGTATGTTTCTTTTATTATTAGCACTCTCTCAAGAAAATAGCTTATTGCATAGGTAACTTTAAAGAATGAGATGTAAATTTAGAAAATGTGTGTGTTTATGTGTGCCTGGGGCGAGTGTGATCATTCATGACTTCCCAACCCTTATAACCCTTATATTGTTTCTAGTGTCTCATAATCCTTTTATTTATTTAAACATATTTTATACACATGCATATTTATATGATCCCTGGCTCAAACGGTCAACCTGCACCCAGTAGTGTGTGTTAAAAATATGAAGTGGGGTGGGGGGCGGGGGGCGGGGGCACCTGGGTAGCTCAGTTGTTAAACAGCTGCCTTTGGCTCAGGTCATGATCCCAGAGTCCCGCATCTGGCTCCTTACTTAGCCGGAAGCCTGCTTCTCCCTCTTGCACTCCCCTTGCTTGTGTTCCCTTTCTTGTTGTCTCTCTGTCAAATATATAAGTAAAATTAAAAATATATATATGAAGTGGGGAAAAAGAGAATTTCCTTTTCTTTAAAAGCAGCACAGTTGTCCACCTTCAAAGGCAAACTTCTGGGCTGGAAAGAGGAAGCATGTCTTCTGGGCAACACCTGGGGCAGCATCGATTGTACTGGATCAGGAGCTCGGTTTCCCCTGGGATTCCTGGCTTCTGGCTACCAATTTCACAGGCCGACGGAGCACGGACGGAGAAAGCTGTCCAAAGGGGGGATTGTCTGTCCATCCGGGATTGCTAAATGCTAAGTGTCAAGGGTCATTTCCCAGCCCGACACTTGATTGTGAAGCAGGCTCTGAGGGAAATGTTGCGAGGCCCAGGATTGCGACAAACACTCTCTAGGTGGGCAATAAAACCCGACAACCCTCCCGGGCTGGTTGAACAATGGGAGGTTGTTTGTTGGCATTTGTATGCAAATTGTGGTGAGTAGCTAACAGGTTGCTTTGAAATGCTGAATTTGTTTATCCCAACGTGGGAAGCCCGACCTTTTCTTCCTGAGCAGGAGATTGAAGGAGCTCTTTCTCAAGGCCGTCAGCATTGAGTTAGGTCCTGCAGGGTCCCCGGTGTGGCCATTAACTCTGGTTGGGCTTCGGGACCGGAAGTGCGCTGCTGGTCCTCGGACTGACCCAGACGGAGGTGACCTGCTGGGAAGCCGCTGGCTTACCACGTTCTGGAGTTTTCTCTAGGTCCCCTGGCTAGGGCTGAGCCACCCCAACAGCAAACAACTGAAAGGAAAAAAATACTCCTGTCTTCAGAATATCCATCACATAAATACCTCGTCTGGAAAAAAATACATCGGCCATTTCCTTTGGCTTCATCTTCATGCCTATTCTGGGAAAAAGCGCCTCCCTCCCAGACCCAAAGAGAGACCAGCCTCTGAGTCTCTCACTGGGTCGTGTCTTTGTATGACCTTTTTTTTTTTTTTTAAGTCAAAAGCATCTGTTCAATATGCTCATCCTAATATTTTTATAGTCTTTATAGCTGCTAAGGGTGTGTGTATGGTTTTGGCTTCACAGGGACCTGGGTTCAAGTTCAGACATGACTTGTTACTAGTGATGTGACCTTGGGCCAATTAACCTCTCAGTTAATTCACTTACATAATGGAGATAATAATATTATCAGCGTTTGGGGTTGTTGGGAGGATTAAATGAGATAATGCAAATAAAGATTTAGCGCAATTCTTTGCAAAGTTGTAAATGGTAGCCATTACTACGAGGTCCTGTTCCTTCAAAAACCCTTGAACTGTCTAGACATCATGCAGGTGGCCCCCTGGCCACCTGCAGACTGGATGGATTCAAAGATTTAGCGATGTTTAATTTGTTTAATCCATGAGCGTCTTTATTTTGCCCAATTTAACCTTCCCATCCTTATATTTTGCGAAAGACTGTGGGAAAGTACTTAATCTTGATGTGAAAATACTGAAACTACAACATCCCTTGCAGGAGAACATTACTTCTTAGGAAGAACTATAACACTTAACCACAACACAAAACAGTCTGGGCTAACACTCTCCAAAATCGGGGAGGGCATGTTATCTGCTCCCTGTTACAACAAATACCTGTTTTTGGGCGCCTGGGTGGCTCAGTGGGTTAAAGCCTCTGCTTTCGGCTCAGGTCATGATCTCAGGGTCCTGGGATCGAGGCCCGCATCGGGCTCTCTGCTCAGCAGGGAGCCTGCTTCCTCCTCTCTCTGTCTGCCTCTCTGCCTACTTGTGATCTGATCTCTCTCTGTGTGTCAAATAAATAAATAAAATCTTAAAAAACAAAAAAAAAACAAAAAAAAAACAAATACCTGTTTTTGCACAACCTGTTAATGAATACACACCTGTCGAGTGTGTTAGTTTGCTCTGCGTACTTAACTGACACGGGGCCAAGCCACAGCTCACTGCTTGGAGTCTAGGAGGTAGGAGCACATGGCACCCCCACTGTCTCGCTGCTGGTGGGGGGGGGCACTGAAGGGCTGGCCAAGGTCACCCTCATAAGAACCCAAGAGGTGAATTAGAATTTTGTTCTAGACGGCACCCATCAAGATGGTTCTCACGTTAATTTGTGCTTCCAGGAAGTTGGTGAGCCTAAAAGCACAATTCAGCTTTGATAATAGTACCAATTGTGAATTCATGAATTCGTCACTTACGGTTCCTTCCTAAGACTGTTGTGACCTGCCTGCTTCTACATCTTTTCGTGTTCCTATAAATTAGCCTCATGTGGGTGTGACCCGAGCTAGTGACAGATCAGTGGAACTTCTTCAAGCCCGAGGATTTATCTGTGTGTCCCACATCTGCACATAGCATTTCTAGGCAGCCACCTGACACTTGCTGGGGGCCACGCCAAGGGAGACACAGTGGCGGGCTGCAGCCCATTTCCCAGCTGACCAGCTCTTAAACCTTTCCATCATGTTGGGTGTTTCCCCTTACCCTGTTTCTTCTGACCCCCTTCCATCGTGGGTGTTACTGCTGGGGAAAGCCGCGGACCCCCACTGCTCCCCGTAGACTTGAGGTTTCTTACCCGTCTCTGACTCTCCACACTCCAGTCACCTCTCTGGGTTCTGCCTCCAGATGGTTCTGACCCCTTTTGCTCTGGCTTGACATTCTTTCCCTTTTGATCACGTATTTGGCTTTGCTTTTCTGCCCAGCTGGCTTGTTTTCCAGTGACTTGATTGGACACTTGCTCTTGACATAAGCTTTAACTGGGAAGCTCTCTGTGTCAACTTTTTTTTTTTTAAGATTTTATTTATTTATTTGACAGAGAGAGACACAGCTAGAGAGGGAACACAAGCAGGGGGAGTGGGAGAGGGAGAAGCAGGCTTCCCGCCGAGCAGGGAGCCCGATGCAGGGCTCTATCCCAGGACCCTGGCATCATGACCTGAGCCGAAGGCAGAGGCCTAACAATGGAGCCACCCGGGCACCCTTTGTGCCATGACGTCCTAGACCAGGCCTGGGTAATCCTAGCTGCCTGGTTGTGCTGATACAGCCTTGACGACAGACTCAAGAATCGCATTGTAACTCACCTCGCCAAGTTCCCAAGACATACATCACCTCAGCTTTCCAGGCGGGCATTCCTTACCCAATAATAACGCAGGGTTGGAACCTATGGGCTTACAGGGGATGAGGCAAACTTTAGTGCTCAGGGCCGGGATGGTGGTTGAGAGAAGAGACCACTACCCTTCGCGCTGAGAACATATGGGCAATTTTTCTGGGTCCCCTGGGTCCCCAGGGCTCTGAGCTCATCCTCATCCTGGAAGTCACTGTCCATCCCTCCAAGGCCCTCACCTGATGGTTTTCGCAGAAATCTGAAATAATTTCCCTAATTCTTGCAGCAGGCAGAACAATTGATGAGCATCCACTCTTTGGTTCTCTGATGAAGCTGAGGACGTGACATTTCCGGTCTACTCCAGTCTGTTGATTTGCCTGGAAAGATGAAGGAGGGCGTCCTCTCTAAGAAGTCAAGGTGGGCTTCCGGGTGGCTGTGAGGTGGGGCTGGGCGCACGCGCCTTACTAGGTGCTGCCTGCAACCAGGGAGGGAGCTTGTCAGAGTCTCCTCCAAGAGCACACACTCCAGCTTGGCACAAGTCTACCCCAAACGGACAGGCCCAAGAAAGGCCAACTGGGACATGGTCAGAAGAGATGTCATGGGAATTGTGGCCAAACTGATGTCCCGTGGCAGGCACTGGTGAGGCCTGCATCCTTAAGGCTCAGCACAGGCCATCTGAGGGGGTAAGCGCACCTCTCTGGCCACACCCAGTGGGCTGGGCTCCACCGGAAGGCTCACTGGGTGACTATAGCAGGACCCTTGCCCCGAGTGCCAAGCTGGGACCCAAGCAGCATTGATTACGCTACTGACATCATTCCTCTGGCTTCTGTCCCCCGGCTATGCAACGATGATGAGGTCAGTTTTTAGTTTTTGAAAAAGGAGCAATTTGTTCAAAGTTCTGTAACAACTAGTTAGATTTCGTAAATCATGCCAACTTCCAGCTTCATCTTTTTCATTTTTGTTTTATTTATTTATTTCCTTTTTAGAGAGGGAGAGAGAGAGAGAAAAGGCTAAAGGGAGAGGAAGAGAGAGAATCCCCGAGCCAACTCTACATGAGTGTGGAGCCCGACTTGGGGCTCGATCCCAGGACCCTGGGATCATGACCTGAGCCACCCAGGCACCCCTCCATCTTTTTCATTTTTAAAATAACAGTCACAGGAACACTGTTTTCCTTCTACCTCAACTATCTGCTGTGGGAATTTGATAGTGCTAGCAAGGCCCTTCGATATCCATGGGAAAACCACTGGAAAATAGGAATTACGATCAAAATGTTATTTTGGAATAAAGATAATTTTTTTCTCATGTGTTTTGGTTTTTGATTTCTTTTATATTTTTAGTTCTGTGACTTTTTATTTTTTTTGTATTTTTTTTTAATTTTATTTATTCATTTCACAGAGGGAGAGAGATCACAAGGAGGCAGAGAGGCAGGCAGAGAGAGAGAGGGGGAACCAGGCTCCCCGCTGAGCAGGGAGCCTGATGCGGGCCTCGATCCCA
>LNAC01000067.1:3859336-3938230 GCA_002007465.1 Ailurus styani | reverse complement strand
AAGCAGAGGCTTTTTTTTTTTTTTTATAAAGTTTTTTTTTTTTTTAAGATTTTATTTATTTATTTCACAGAGGGAGAGAGATCACAAGGAGGTAGAGAGGCAGGCAGAGAGAGAGGGGGAAGCAGGCTCCCTGCTGAGCAGAGAGCCCGATGCGGGCCTCGATCCCAGGACCCTGAGATCATGACCTGAGCCGAAAGCAGAGGCTTTAACCCACTGAACCACCCAGGCGCCCGAAAGCAGAGGCTTTAACCCACTGAGCCACCCAGGCGCCCGTTCTGTGACTTTTTAAATGTAGGTTTTTGAATCATGTCTCCTTTCTCTAGTGTTTATAATTAAATCATAAAATTTGCTCTCAGAAGACAAAATATGGTGTATACAACAGTTACATGCTTACAACCATCTGTCCTTCCTTCCACCAATAAAAAAGCACCAGCCATTTGGATTATTGTTTGTAATTGAATTTACATTTACAATAAACCTCAGGCTTAGAGTTTGGGCTGGGTGGGTAGGAAGAGAAGAGAGAGAAAAGTATAATTAACAAAGTAGGAGCAGCGTTGTTGCGTACAGCTTGAAACAAACATGTTGATTGCCCTAGTGTCTTGAATAAAATGGAACATATGAAACATAGAGTTTACTCCCCCTCACCAAAGAAACCCCAAAACCTTGGAGAAAATTCTTCTAAAAAATAACCTTAGTCTTGGGGGTACCTGGGTGGCTCATTCGGTTAAGCATCTGACCTGGGTTAGGGTTGTGATCCCGGGATGGCGCACGACGTCTGGCTCCCAGCTCACAGAAGGGAGTCTGCTTATCTCTCTGCCTCTCCCCCCACTCATACTCTGCTTAGGTCTCAGCTTAGGTCTTAATCTTGGGGTTGAGAGTTCAGGCTCTGCGTTGGACTCCAAACTAGGTGTGGAGCCTACTTAAAAATAAATAAGTAGGGGCGCCTGGGTGGCTCAGTCGGTTAAGCGGCTGCCTTTGGCTCAGGTCATGATCCCAGAGTCCTGGGATTAAGTCCCGTATCAGGCTCCCTGCTCGGTGGAGAGCCTGCTTCTCTCTCTCCCTCTTTCTGCTTATGCTCTCTATCTCTCCGTCAAATAAATAAATAAAATCTTTAAAAAAAAAATAAGTAAATAAGTAAAAAAAACCAACAACCCTTAATCGTTGTACTTTTCCGCTACTGAAGACAAATATCACGTAACAATAAAGTTGTCTTTTCTTTTTGAAAAATTTCTACAACTAGCTGAAATGTTAAGGAGACTGTGTCTTGGTTAGAGACAGCAAGGATGAGTATTCATATTTCTTATTGATCTATGCCTAAATATTTGACATTTAAGTGGTACTTAATGATTGCAAATTTAGGGGTTCTTCTGCCTGCCTCGTTGGAAAAAAGTTGCTAAGTAGCTCACCCAAGGCAATGTTGTGAATAGGGATTTCTGCCCAGTACCATGTTGCTGGGCCATCCTTTCTCCAAAAGATACTGAAAACTTGTGGCAAAAATAAAACCAAGCTCACACAGTCTTACTTCCGAATGGAAACTTTATAGGGGCCCTTTGTCTCTACCTTTCAGGAAGGCAAAGCCACGCTAAATACAAACCACATTATCCATGCCAAGTCCTACCTCATCCCTCCCAGCGAAACCAGGAGAGAATTCCCGCCTTGATTGTTTCTGGGGCCTGGGGAGTAAGAAGACATTTATTCTCTTCTTTGCAGATTTAATTCCTTGAGGGAAGATTCCACTTTTAGTTTTTAAGTAATCTCGATGCCCAGTGTGGGGTTTGAACTCACAACCCTGAGACCAAGAGTTGCACTCTCTATGAACGGAGGCACCCAGGAGCCCCAGATTGCACATTTTATACATTGTTCTGGCAGCAATGGGGAAAAGATCCGTATTCTTCTCTCCAATGACACCCTTATTCTGGGGATTAAAAAAGGGCACCGTCAACTTTCCTTTTTCTGGCTCTTGGGAAGGATGCAGAAAGGGAGTAGATATGGAATCTTCTCCTCTCTTCCTTCTACTTGCTTCTTACCTTCCTAACCAAAAGAAGCAGAAATCGATTTATGTTGATGACTTTTTAAAAAATTGCTTAAAATAATTTAATTCCAGTGTAATTAACATACAGTACAGTACAGGGATACAGTACAGTGATTCAACACTTCCATGCATCACCCGATGCTCATCACAACAGGTGCCCCCCTTAATCACCTATTTCACCCATCCCCCCACCCTTCTCACCATCAGATTGTTCTCTGTAGAGTCTGTTTTTTTCTTTCTTTATTTTCTAAAGGTTTTATTTATTTATTTGACAGAGAGAGAAAGAGAGAGATTACAAGTAGGCAGAGAGGCAGGCAGAGAGAGAGAGAGAGAGAGGAGGAAGCAGGCCCCCCACTGAGCAGGCAGCCCAATGTGGGGCTAGATCCCAGGACCGTGAGATCATGACTTGAGCTGAAGGCAGAGGCTTTAACCCAGTGAGCCGCCCAGGCGCCCCTAGAGTCTGTTTCTTGGTTTGTCTCTCTCTCTTTTTTTCCTTTGTTCATTTGTTTTGTTTCTTAAATTCCACATGTGAGTAAGATCATATGGTTTTTGTCTTTCTCTGACTGACAGATTTCACTTAACATTTTACTCTATCTAGCTCCACTCAATGTTGTTGCAGTTCACTCTTCTAATAGTCTAGATTTTAATTTTTATTATTTATTTATTTTTAAAGATTTTATTTATTTGACAGAGAGAGAGAGATAGCCAGAGAGGGAACACAAGCAGGGGGAGTGGGAGAGGGAGAAGCAGATTCCCCACTGAGCAGGGAGCCCGATGTGGGACTCCATCCCAGGACCCTGGGATCATGACCTGAGCTGAAGGCAGACGCTTAACGACTGAACCACCCAGGTACCCCTTGATTTTTAATTCTTAGGTACGAACAGAGAGATGCTGGTGGAATTTCAGCGAATAGGACCAGGATATATTTTGGAAAGTCATAAAACGTCAAACTTTATGTAAATTTTATTTCTAAAGCTTCAATTATACTCAGAAACTATAATTATGTTGGGACAGTGTCTTTTTCAGTAAAAGAGACTCAAACAACTTTTTTCATGGTTATGCTTTGACAACTCCATTCACTTTATTCATAACACTATCCTAAAAGAATTTCCTTTCAGAAAACAGTTAATGAACCCAGCATAATGGGAATTTTCTACACAATTGAATTCATGGAAGAGTAACATTCTATTTCCAGAATAATCAACCAGTTCAGAGACACTCAGCTTCTCACTGAACAATGACCATTTGATATATCAGAACTAAAGTCAGCAACGTTGTGGAAATTCTCAAGCACTGATAAAAATGTTGGAATCAGAAAGTTAAGCCATAGAGTTACATGGAATGCTCCACTTAAGTCTAGCTCACGAAAGGTCACCAGAATGACTAGCACATGAAAGGTCAATGTTTAACTTTTCCAAGTTTTACTTAAAAGAAATGTACGAGAGGAACGGGAGGGAGAGAAACACAGAGAGAGAACATTGGTTGGTTATATCAATGCATTAAAAGCTGTTCTGGACAGAGAACGAGAAGAAAGTGTTAATAAATTTCAAGAAGTCTTCTTGTGCGGGCACCTGGGTATCTCAGTCGGTTAAGCGTCTGCCCTTGTCTCAGGTGGTGATCCCGGCGTCCTGGGATCCAGTCCTGCATCATCGGGCTCCCTGCTCTGTGGGGAGTCTGCTTCTCCCTCTTCCCTCCCTCCTGCTCATGATCTGCCTCTCTTTCAACTAAATAAATAAAATCTTAAAAAAAAAGCCTTCATGATTCTTCTTGACTTACTGTACACTATGTTTACATACATGCTGAGAGAGAGAGAGAGAGGGAGGGAGAGATGAAAATAAACAAAAAGAATAAGAGGAAGAAAGAAAACATAAAGAAATATTAGAAGAGTGGGTGTGGAAAAGCGAAACAAATGGAACAGGTTAACATTTCATGAAACGATCCCCAGGGTCACACATGAGCTAAAATCTAGAGTCTCCAGAGCTCAGACCAGGGTGTAAAGAAATGCAGGGTCTCCAGCAAGGGCTCTCTTCCCAGCATCTGGCCCGATTCACAGCCCGGTTAGGCCCCGGCCCCTCCTCCACTGTCAGTTCCTCGGCATTGTTGTTTCTACTCCTTCCCTTTTCCTTGGGTCTGTGGGCAAAACGCTCAGACCAGGTCAGGTGGCTTGAAGTGTGGTCCCTGGTTGGGGCTGGTCCACAACCTGTTCTGTACTGGTTTATTGAGAGCAAGCATCGAGAAACTTTTAAGCAATTCGATGGAATAATTTAATGTCTGTAGAATCGAATGAAAGATGGGGCTTCATTTTGTATACCTTTGTTTTTAATTTCATTTCAACTAGTAAC
Source organism: Ailurus styani (assembly GCA_002007465.1). NCBI lineage: Eukaryota > Metazoa > Chordata > Mammalia > Carnivora > Ailuridae > Ailurus > Ailurus styani. Next base: position 3,933,856 of record LNAC01000067.1, on the reverse strand, counting down.
TTATTTGTACTGTATTTTACAAAATGTTGTCTGCGATGGCTTGGGAAAAAATGGTCTGACGTTACAGTTAGCTTGAAGCCCTGCTCTGGAGAACCAGGAGGTAATGTTTTGAAGGAAAGGTGGTCCCACTCTTCCAAATGCAGATGGGGTTGATGATGTGAAGTGGAGGAGAGCCAAACATTTCTCCCCCAAAGAGCCTGGTCAGAAGCAATAGCCTTTCCTTAAGGACAGCAGGGAGCCTGTCCTGAGACTCAATCCCAGGACCCTGGAATCGTGACCTGAACCGAAGGCAGATGCTTAACCGACTGAGACACCCGGGTGCGCCAACCCATTTTCCTTTTTCCTTTTTTAAAAAGATTTTATTTATTTATTTGATGGAGAAAGAGAGTTCACAAGTAGGCAGAGAGGCAGTCAGAGAGAGGAGGAAGCAGGCCCCCTACTGAGCAGAGAGCTCAATGTGTGGCTCGATCCCAGGACCCTGAGATCATGACCTGAGCCGAAGGCAGAGGCTTTAACCCACTGAGCCACCCAGGCACCCCCCATTTTAAATTTAAATGAAAAGTAACTGTATTTTCCAAAACAAAAATTAGTGAGAAGTGTGGTTGTGTATATTTTTGAAAACCTCTTTAACATATGGATTAACAGAAGATGGCTGTATTCTCATATCTACTTTTTTTAAAAAACATTTATTTATTTGAGAGAGAGAGAGAGAGTGCGCGCGTGCACACACGCACAAGCAAGGGGAGGGGCAGAGGGAGAAGCAGACTCCCCACTGAGCAGGGAACCTGACGCAGGGCTCGATCCCAGGACCCCAAGCTCATGACCCCAGCAGAAGGCAGATGCTTAACTGACTGAACCACCAAGCACCCCCTCATATCTGCTTCTGCATTCAATCTGTTGTGGTATTATCCATCATGACGTCTCTGGAATACTCCATTATATGTTAGTGAGAAAATGAGAGTAAAAAAACCCTAAACAAATAACATCTTATTAGGAGAATAGTTTTTTGGGGTTTTTTTGTTTTGTTTTGTTTTGTTTTGTTTTTTTTAGGAGAATAGTTTTGACCTTGTAGAACCCCAAAAAGGTCTTGGAGACTTGCAGGGTCCCCAGACCAGAGACACTTCCGGCTTACAACATCTGCTCAGACAGTAATAGTGTATCCAATCAGCTAACGAAGCTTGACTGTCCCTCAATACATGTGTATTTGTTCACAAATTATATATATGACTATCATCAGTCTGTATACTATATATAACAGTGCAACAATTTCTTACAGTTAAGCTAAAATAAAATCAAATAGAAAATATGTATTTCCTTCCTGAGTCCTTTCCCGGCATCCTATGTACCCTCGACCCTAATTTGGAGGACACTGCTTTGGAAGAGCAGCAGGAGACAATGAAGCCTTGCTCTCTGGGGCCATTCCTTTCCTGCAGGAAGCCACGGGAAAGCAGCCTGCCCTGGAGAGGAGGGAGGCTATGGGAGCCCATACCCCTAGAAAGAGAAGTCACACAAATCATGGTCTCATCGACTATAAGATACCTTGAAGCATCACTCCAGGGAGCTTTATTCTGTGATGGAATTCTGTATTTGAGTAATCAGAATTCAGAGCCTCCTGGGTGACAGCATCAAATTCATTGCCCCTCAACCAGAGTCTTTCAAGAAGAAGAGATTAGCAGGCAACTTTGCTTTGTTCCTTCCTGGCCCTGGAGCAGGGTCCTGGGTACTAGAGTCCTGGGAAGACTAGACTGTTCCTTGGCTATTTCCCTGAGATTCCAATCCTTGTCTAGCTGGCTGTAAGCATATAGTTTACTTCTACCCAGTTTTTAAGGGAGAGATCAGAGCCCTATAGCTTATGAGTACAAGGACTGAATTGAGTATTTTTTTTGCTGAGTAACAAGTAACCCCCAAACTTGCAACTGAAAACCACAAACATTTGTTATTTCAAAGTTTCTATAGGTCAGGAAAAATGACAATTGCCTGTGGTTCAGAGATGCTCACAGGTGTGCCGCCCAGGAGCTGGCCGGGGCTGTCGTCAGCTCAAGGCTCAACTGGGGGAAGATCTGCTTCCAAGGTGATTCGTGTGGCTATCGGCTGAAGACAGCAGTTCCTTGCCGTGTGGGCCTCTCCCTCCCGGAGCACATGACAGGCAGCCGGCTCCCCTCAGAGCGAGCGAGCAAGAGCACAAGGGAGGATGCTCATAACAAAAGCCACAGCCTTTTTGTATCGAATCTCAGAAGTGAAATCCCACCATATTGCTGTATTCTATTTGTCAGAAGCAAGTCACTAGGTCCAGTCCACGCTCAAGGGGAGGGGACTCCACAAGGAGATAGATTTCAGAAGGGAGGGACCCGAGGCCCCTCACCATCTCACATCTGGAGGCTTCGCGGAAAGAGAAACCACTTTTTGGATTAATTTCCCACTCCTGGTCACTGACATGTTTTTCTTTATGTCTGTTGCTTGTTGACTAGGAAAAAAAGCTCTAGAAGGAAAGAATTTATCTGACTTGATCACCCTGTGTACCTCCAGGACCTAAAATAGTACCAGGGAGGAGGGCATACATATTTGCAGGATAAATGCATATAACTCATTAAATGATGTCAAGATAAGACTCATTATAGAGTTTCTCAGTCCTTTTGTATCTTGTTTTGCTTCTTAATTCTTATTTAGAGAATACAGGCCCAAGGTGAATGGTATTTTCAATCAGTCCTCACTGTAAACCTAAAAAAAAAATTTCTCAGAGTAAATTCATAAATCCTGGTGCCGTCAATAGCACAGATAAGTGAGAAATCAAAAGTGTTTGCCCAATGGCCAATAAACACTTGAAAAGATGCTCAATGTCACTCTGGTCAATAGGGAAATGCAAGTCAAAACCATGATGAGATATTCACACCCATTCAGATGACTATTCTTACCAACAACAATAACAACCACAACAGTAGCAACAAGAAGAAGGTGGAAGAGAAATGTTGGTGAGGGTGTGGAGAAACGGGTGTCCTAGCACATTGTTGCTGGGGATGTAAAATGGTGTAGCGGAAACCATTTTGGGAGTTCTTCCAAAAGTGGAACATAGAATTACCATACGATCCAGCAATTCCACTTCTAGGTATATGCCCCAAAGAACTGAAAGCAGGGACTCAAACAGACAGCTATACCCTGGTGTGCTCGGTGACATCATTCACAAGAGCCCATAGGTGGAAACAACCCAAGTGTCTGGCAGTGGATGAATGGATAAGCAGAACGTGGCATATATGTACGATAGATTATTATTCGTCTATAAAAGGAATGCAACTCTGACACTTGCTATGACATGGATGAACCTTGAATACATTATGCCAGGTGAAATAAGCTAGACACCAAGGGGGGAATATTGCATGATTCAGGAAGACACACTGGCAAGGACAATCTGCTTTACTCCAGTCTATGGATTCAAATGCTAATTTCTTCTAGAGACACCCTCAACAGACATACCCAGAAATATTATTTGACCAAATATCTAGGCTCCCTGTGAGCCAGTCAAGTTGCCACAGACAATTAACCATCACAAGGACAAAATAAATTCCAGACTCTAACTGTTGCTGGTTGGGGCTCCCAAGAAGAACTTCGTTCTGGTCAGGCCTGGTGCGGAGATGGTGAGAGGCCTACAGAGACACCCGGCTGATCCGGACAAATCAAAGACTGACAGAATGGGACAGAAATGTGTCCTGGATTTGGTTCAGTTTCACACAGAATTAATGGTACCAGAGGGAGGTTAAAAGTGCCCAACACATTTAAATTTCTTTTTTCAGAACTGGTTTACTGAGCTAAGCAGCCATCTGCAAGACTCCTGGTTGGTGTCCCGTGAGGATCTGTGGTGACTCTTCCTCCACCTTTTCATCCAAGCTCCTAGTTTTAGCAGTTTGGATTCATGTAGTTTCAGATGTCAGTGATTTTATAGTTCTGACTTTTGGTCTTGTTCTCTTCCAGAGAAGCCACATTTATGTATCCAGTTTTAGAATTCTGGGAGCGTGAAGAGGACTCAGATTGAGTTTGCCTTTGTTTCTTCTGGCCTTCAATCTTGTGGAGACTTTCAATGGACTCTGTCAAACCTGTTCCTGAAAAATGGAGTTTGGTAAAGGCTGTATCATACTTAATACTTCAGATTTGGGGATCCCACTAATTACTGTTTCCTTTCCTCTGAAATCTGGAAGTTCCTTAGGTTGTGTTCTGGGAGGCTGACCTGGTGTGTGAGTAGAGTCTCCATTTGCGGCCACGGATCACTTCCTTCTCTGTGAATTGCTCCAGAAGTTTCCTTTGGGATCAGGATATCATTCTGGGTGGCGATCTGGTTCTGGAATGCCTTCTCCTTTTTCATTATTTTCACCTTTAAACAGGTTTGGACAAAGCTTCACCACAGAGAAAGAAACCAGGATGTGTCTTTCTGTGCATGTGGATATTACAGTCGTTGTACTTCCATGGTAATCAGTCAGGGGTACGAGGCAGTTCGAATGTGGCCCCCACTCATTGGGGGAGGGGCTTCAGACAGACTCCACTGCATTCCTTCCTGTGAGACATCCTAGACCCTCCCACTTAGATGATTACTCCAGGCAAAAAGACAAAACAAACAAAGAAACAAACACCCCACAACCTCTAAACCAGGCCATGAAATAATGTCCAGCCTACTTGAGACTTTTGGTACCAAAGTCAGAAAAGAAAGATATTTGGCTGTAGGATCCTTACAGGTAGCCAAAGGCCTTCTGACAAATTTAAGGGCAAAACTCTTCCAGTAGAAATGCTGCCTGAAAAAGAGAGAAGAAAAACTTGCAAATGAGAAAACAAATCAGACAACTGACCACGAGCTTGAAGGGAACGGAGCTATCTTTCTCCTTTTTACAAGTTCAGGGCTGCAAGGCAGTCATCCGGGGATAAATAATCCATCGCTAGGGCCGACAGAGTAGAGGGGGTTTGGGGAGTGGGGAGAGAGCTCCAAGCCAGATGCCTGCACACAAATAATAAAATGTTTTCCGTGGCTGTCATCTAGATGGTGAATAAAAAAGGATCTAGGGATAAGACAAACCCCCGAAGTGGTTTGGGGAAATTAGTGCTGATGTTTCCCATTAAAGTAGTAGTAATAATGGTTACAACCGAACATTTACAGAATACATTTCGTGCCTGGAATTCCACTGGGCTTTGAAAGAAGAGGATCTGATTCACACCTCCTACCAAGAGAATGAATTAATTTTTAGTTCTCAGGGGTGGCATGGGGGACTTACCACAGGAGCTTAGGTTCATCAGACTGTAAAGCCAAGTGCAGCCAGAGGAAGCTAGTCAATGCCTTTTTCTGATGGCCCCAGAGAGGTTGACTGACTGGCTCATGGTCACACAGCTACTTAGTAGAATTGCTAGGTCTCGAATTCGGTTATGTTTCCTTTGAAGCCAAATGGTCACTTTCTAACTGTGTGCCTTTGGGAAAGTCCCCCAACCTTTCCAAGCCTCAGTTTTATTATCTATAAAGTGTGGATAATAATAGCACTGACATCAAAGTCCTGTCATGAGGATTAAATGAGCTAATCCGTGCTTGGAACAATGCCTGGCACATAGTAAATATTAAATGCATGCTAGCTATTATTAGCTATTGTTCTTTTTAAGGGTAGCATTCATTTAAAAAAATGCTGGTGTGACCTCTTCCCATTTGCCACAGGTTTAATACAACCAGTTGGGATAGAAATGGCAGGGAGGGGCGCCTGGGTGGCTCAGTGGGTTAAAGCCTCTGCTTTCGGCTCAGGTCATGATCTCAGGGTCCTGGGATCGAGGCCCGCAACGGGCTCTCTGCTCAGCAGGGAGCCTGCTTCCCCCTCTCTCTCTGCCTGCCTCTCTGCCTCCTTGTGATCTCTCTCCCGCTGTGAAATAAATAAATAAAAAATCTTTAAAAAAAAAAAAAAAAAAGAAATGGCAGGGAGCCCTGGTGGTCAAGTCGCATTTTGCTCCAAATCTTGACCAACCTGGCTGCTAGATTGCTGGGAATCTGAAGCTCAGGGGGGTCCCTTCACCTCCGGGGCAGTTAGAGGTTTTGACAAAACATCCATCCTGGTTTCTGGCCAGGTCTTTGGCGGACGTTCCGTGTGGCAACCAGGCTGAGTCTGAGGGGAAGGTGAAGCATGCACCCTTTGCTTTTGTTCTGGCCAGGACTGCCTCACCAGATAAGAGGCAAAGAAATCACTGGACAGTACTGGAAAGCACAGTCAGGGGCTGTGTGTTTTGTATTTCCAGAAAGCTCTACCATTCCGTCCTGTTCAAGTCTCCTTACCTGTGGGCAAACGTCGGATCTTTGGAAACAATTCCTTTAGATAAGACATGGAATCCCTATTAATGAAAATTCTGAGGCAAGAGCTAATATTTTGGTTTATTATCAGTCATACTTAATACTAATAGGTCCTATTCTTTCTCACAAGTGTGTTTTAATGGAGGTGGAGGATAGAAGAAGGAACTGGGGTCAGGCAGACACTGGAGATCTCGTAATGGGGAGAAAAAGATTCAGAGTTCAAGGGAATGTATGTTGGAAGGCAGTATCTTTTTTTACAGTTTAGTCTAACCCAGGAGCTACTGGAAATCAAAATACAACCAAGTGACAGTAACCTGTCACAGAATTTTGAATTCTGTGACTACCAGGGGTGAGCCATTTCTATGCCTGTGGGTCTGGACATTCTTGATAAATGCTGCTCTCCAAAACCGAATCTCCCCTTTAATAATTTATTTCCCTCCCTCTACCATCTGCCTGACATAATTTGTCAAACGAAATAACTGACGAGGGGCGCCTGGGTGGCTCAGTGGGTTAAGCCTCTGCCTTCGGCTCAGGTCATGATCTCTGGGTCTTGGGATAGAGGCCCGCATCAGGCTGTCTGTTCAGCAGAGAGCCTGCTTCCTCCTCTCTCTCTGCCTGCCTCTGTGCCTACGTGTGATCTCTCTCTCTCTCTGTCAAATAAATAAATCTTTAAAAAAAAAAAAAGAAAGAAAGGAAGGAAGGAAGGAAGGAAGGAAGGAAGGAAGGAAGGAAGGAAGGAAGAAAGAACTGACGAGAAGTGTACCTACCAAGGTACATGGAGACTGCACAGAGAGGCCAGGCTGAGGAGGACTAGCATTGGCTCAGGGGTCAGGCAAGCCTAGGTCTGTCTACTCCTTCATCTCTTTGGGACTCACATCTGCTCCATCCAGGGGCTACATAAGGGAAAAACACACTAAGCACTTGGTACGATTTTTTTGCTCTTCAATAAGTGCTTATTGCTATTCCTATTGAGGCTGAGTTCATACGTCTTTTCAACATAACTCAGATTTCCAGTTATTACCAATAGACACGATTAGCCAACATTCGTCTCTAGCCTCTTGTGAGGAAATCTCCAGCTTCCGATGTATTTTATTTCCCTCCCCCAATGGATTGAAGCAGCAACTGGTAGGAATTTTGGTGAGTAAATAGTTTGGGGTCCATTTGGCACAAGAATATTCTGAGAATGGCTTTGAATCATGTTCTGTATGAATCCGCAGTGGCTGCGATGTGCCGTCCTGATTAAAGCCGAGAAGCATGGGGCATTCCATGAAAGGAAATAAGCATTAACTTTCCTTTCCAGCCTGGTTACTCGGGACATTAATCAGCCCATAAAAATGGGATTAAGTCAACTCTCAATTTAGTTTTGTAGTTCACCTTTAAAATGTAACTGCTCTTCTGTTTCTTAATATCGTGTGATCACATTTTCGATGTAATGAAAGAGCAGGGATATTTTCCCACAAATTTTCATGGGGATTCGTGACTACAGATGGAACCCTCCCTGAAGACATAATGAACAATTATTCAATCTGGGGAATGGCTTTGGAGGAGCCATTCCAGCTGGGGGTATATAAAGTGAATTTCCTAAAAGCTGTATAAATGAGAGACCAGAGCAAGCCTCAAACACAGTCATTTATTTTCTCCTTTATTGCCTAATGAATATGGCATAATATCATGAACCTATCAGCTTGAAACTCTGCTCTTGCTCTGAGTCCCCCAAGGCAAACAGATGGATTTTTAAATCCTTTTCTTAAAGTCTTACTGGATTGCAAAGTCTTTGCTGACATGTGGGACCTGAAATTTTCCTGGGTTCTAAAACAGCCTCCTTAGCTTTAAAGGAGATCCCTGATTCTGTCCTGAAGGTTTGCTTTCATTTTTCCTTCCCTGGGGTACTATGCTGGAAGGCATCTTAGCGTTCACCCCAGGCCCAAGTGTCTACTGCTCCCAACTATGGAGGACAGACTAAGGCTCATGGGGGTTTTCCCAAGAAATGACTTTTATTCCATTTAAAATACGAGTCTTTACTCTGAGATTTTGTTCTTTCTCCCTTTTTGGTGTAAATTATCTTCTTTAGGTGATTTTTTTGAAGTATCTTTTGGAGATAAAATGTTTTTCCAAAAAGCTTTTTTTTTTTAAAGATTTATTTATTTGACAGAAAGAGCACAAGCAAGGGGGAGCGGGAGAGGGAGAAGCGGGCCTCCCCCTGAGCAGGGAGCCCATGTGGAGCTTGATCCCCGGACCCCAGGATCATGACGTGAGGCCACAGGCAGACACTTAACTGACTGAGTCACCCTGGCCCCCTCAAAAAAAGCTTCCCTTTAAAGATTCTGCTATGGGATCCGAGAGTCTGGGAATCCCTGGTTTAGTGGAATCCGCTATTTTGCAGTTAGGAACCCAAAGGCAAGGCCATTGAGCTGCCCCATGGCTGCTGAGTGAGCTGGTGGTTGAGCTGGGTCAGCACCAGGCTTCTGTCTTCTAGCCTGGTTGCTCCTCCTCCCTCAGATTCACCCTTGGAAATGGACAGAGAAGTGGCCCAAGGGAACTGGATATAGTTCTTGCCAGTGAAAAAGGTCATCAGGGTACTCCATGGGGTCCTGCTTTGTAGTGTGATTCTAAAAGTGGTCATGCCAAAAGCAGAGAAAGCCTCACGTGCCAATGAAGCCACGGCTGTGGTTAAATTCATTATATCTGGCCTCCCACTTACTGACAGGTGTCTCTGCAGGTAGCCGAGGGCGTGATCTGGTTCTGAAAGAATAGTGCCTGTGTGTGCACGTGTGTGCACTTCCACTGGGGGTGGACAGTGGGGAGGGTGCTCTTGAGGTGCCGTGGGGTGTCCTAGCCCCCTTTCACAAACTACTGTAAGGCTCAAGCTTGAACTGAGCCGAGATGCTGCTGAGTGCTCCATGGCCCTGGATAAAATAATCCCATCGTGGATTGAAACAGGACAGTCTCTTGGGTCAAAGCAGGGTTTCTAAGAGGGTCTTAGGCTCCTAAAGGATCTTTCAGTTCACACTTAAACCCCCAGGAAAGGAAAGGAGCCCAGGTGCAAGAAATTGATATTGTTTTGCAAGCACAAGTCAAGAGCCTCGATGTGGCATCCTCGGGCTCAGGCTGCTGCATGCAATGGAGAGACACGGGTCCCCCTTGGTCCCTCCCACCCTAAGCACATCCTTATTCTGGATTGAATGGGAGCAGGTGCTATGAGGGTGAAAAAGACCCGAAGAAGTCTGGTGCCCTCCATGAGGGAGGAGTTGGGACTTCCTGCAAAGTGGGGAGATGTCCAGGGTCAGCAACAACCCCAAAGGGTCAAAGTGCTGCCTGGATTTGGTGTTGGCTGAGTGGGTTGCTCTGTGAAAAGGAAAGGCATCTGACCGTGAAGTTCAGACAAATTCAGGGTGGCTTTTCGGCCAGCACCTTCTTAAAACAGCATGGACGGACAAGCTCATCTGCTTTCATTCGATGCCTGTGATTCTTAATGTAAAATTCTTACGTATCTGCGGAAAGCTCCCTGCAGCCTGATGCCCATCCAGGTGAGGTGTCGGCGAAACATGCAATACTTAGTAATCTTCAGCCTGCCTAGTGTATTTCCCTTGAGATCCTACGGCTCTTATCATCCAGACTGCTAGACCAGTAATCTCTCACCAGTTTATTCTAGATAGAAGGCTATTTTTTGTTTTAAAGGAATGCTACTTAGAAGGATCATCAAAAGGTCATCAAGCTTCTTGTTTATTTACTGGTTTTGAAGATCAAGTTTCCTGTTAATAGACGTGGGACTCCAAAAGAGAGCAAGACTCTCTGTCCAGCCCTTCCCGGAAGGACTGAAATGCACAAAATAGGTTGAAGGGAAAAGGCAGTTTCTCCTTTAAGTGGAAGGAGGCGTGTGGGAGGCGAATTTAATCTCTTACGGTTCCCAAAGTATTTTTTCCTTAATAGAGCTGAAACCTTTCCGAAATGGTCCAAGATCCAAATAATGTTCTTATCTGCAGTTTTCTTTGGAAACTGTACAGCAGTAGATATAGATGTCCAAACACGTATCCAGCCCTGTTGTAGGGAGCTATATATAGGGAGGCTCTTGCCAGCTGGTAACACACTGTTTCTCCGGTTCCCCTTTCCTTCTCCAAGTTGAAAACTTTTTTTTTTTTTTTTTGGTTCGCCAAGTTGACCTTCAAAATGCCAACTCCAAGGATGCCAATTCAAATTTGCTGTATTTGGAGCAAAGCGCCCCCAACTCTCTTTGATCGCTCTTTATCTTTTCATTGGCGGTGGGGACTTGGGCATCCAGGAGAACCGGGAATATAGCAGGCCGCTCCAGGCCCATAGTCTGGACTCGGCAGCCAAGATAGTGTTTCACGAAGCCCACTTATCTGAGCAGGGTGCATCTAATTGAACCATTTAGCCTTTGGTATGGGTTTGTACTTAACAGCATCCAAATGGTTGTTCTTTCTAGTTTTATTAAAGGAGCCGGATCCTTCTCATAAGTTTTCCATTAATGGGATTATAAATTGATATAATTTTAAGTCCAAGAACGCAGAACTGGTATGTGGTAAACATAAACATGTGTTTGGTGTTAGATGTAAACTAGTGTAGCCAAAGTGGGCAAGTGTTGTAAACTTCAAACATAAAACAGATGTCAGGTAATTAGAGACATGTAAGTGATGACAACAGCAGTGAGCTGTAGCAATGAAATGAATTGTTAGTTTAGGCAGGAATCACTGTGGCCCTGGTGGATTTATCACGTTTCTAGCTGCTGTATGAACTTGATGTTACCCTTCTCTGGGAGAATACAAGAATTGCTTTTTTGATTCAAAGCAGGAAGTCCAACTTGGAAGCATGCAAACCGCGGTACTCGTTTTCTGAGTCTGAAAAAATTGATTGGCATTGCCTGTCCCAAAATGGATTAACTAGTTGGTGAGCAATTTAAAAGTGGTATTTCAGCTCATACTCTATGTTAGGAGCAAACTCTTAGACCACTTCGGGAGAGGTCTGGTGGGATCGTCGGTGAAGTCTGCATCGGGGCCTCCTCCTGGCAATGTGGGAAGGTCTGCTTACTCTGCAGGTGGCAGTGGCATATTTTAGGGAGTACTTTTAGCTTGGGAGCACATTTCACAGTTGGGTAAAGCCAGGATGAAAGAGACCCTTGCTATAATTTTCTGATGACCGGAAAGTAAAATTTTAAGCAAAAAGTCTTGGATCTGGGGGGGGAAAGGGCTATGGGGTTCTCTTCCTGAGGTACCAAACTGAGAACAACACCTTTGATTTTGCTTTTTTGTTTTTTTTTTTTTTTTTTTTTTAAAGATTTTATTTATTTATTTGACACACAGAGAGAGATTACAAGTAGGCAGAGAGGCAGGCAGAGAGATAGGGAGAGGAGGAAGCAGGCTCCCTGCTGAGCAGAGAGCCCGATGTGGGCCTCGATCCCAGGACGCTGAGATCATGACCTGAGCCGAAAGCAGAGGCTTTAACCCACTGAGCCACCCAGGCGCCCTGCTTTTTTGGAGTGGGAAATCACTATTAGCCAAAGGATCATTTAAACGTTTTTTAAAATTTAAATTCAATTTTTCTTAAAAAATTGTTAGTTTCAGAGATAGAATTTAGCGATTCCTCAGTTGAATATAACACCCAGTGCTCATTACTTCAAGTGCACCCAGCTACCCCATCTCCCCACCCCCCTCCCTTCCAGCAATGCTCACTTTGTTTCCTATAGTTAAGGGTCACTTATAGTTTGCCTCCCTCTTTGTTTTTGTCTTATTTTATTTTTCCTTCTCTTTCCCTGTGTTCATCTATTTTTCTTAAATTTCACATATGAGTGAAATCGTATGGTATTTGTCCTTCTCTGACTTATTTCACTTAGCATGATACTCTCTAGTTCCATCCATGTTGTTGTGAATGTCAAGATTTCATTCTTTTTGATGGCTGCATAATATTCCATTGTGTATCTACACCACATCTTCTTTATCCATTCATCTGTTGATGGACATCTGGGATCCTTCTATAGTTTGGCTATTGTGGACATTGCTGCTATAAACACTGGGGTGCACGTGCTCCTTCGGATCACTACATTTGTATCTTTAGGGTAAATACCCAGCTCTATTTTCAACTTTTTGAGGACCCTCCATACTGTTTTCCATAGTGGCTGCACCAGCTTGCACTCCTACCAACAGTATAGGACGGTTCTGCTTTCTCTGTGTCCTTGCCAACATCAGTAGTTTCCTGACTTGTTAATTTTAGCCATTCGAAAGATCTTTTTTTTTTTTTTTAAGAGCGTATTTGTTAGAGCAAGTGAGCACAAGCAGGTGGAGCAACAGGCCGAGGGAGAAGCAGGCTCCCCACTGAGTAGGGAGCCCGATGTGGGACTCGATCCCAGGACCCTAGGATCATGACCTGAGCTGAAGGCAGACACTTCACCAACTAAGCCACCCAGGTGTCCCTCAGAGGATCATTTTAACAAGTTATTTCTGATTTAGTGGTATCATAATCCAACAACTCTGATGTCATCCGTGCATAACCAAGTTCACGTTCTAATAATCATACTTCAGCACAGCTGATTCATTTTTTTGCATTAACTGGTATAAAAGTGTGTCCTTTGTCTAGCTAGATGTCCAGACCTTGAAAGTATCCGAGGCAGATGGCTGTTTAACAATGAATTTGAAGAAGAGCCTTCACATGCTCAGGGGGATGCAAATGATGGATACTATTGACTTGTTGGCTGGACAGAGACCGAACCAAGAAAGTCATGGAGTTAACACCAACTTTTATTTCAGAGTCTGGGGATAATGAAAGAACTGTTAATGAAGTGGTCCTCCTTTCCTTTATGACACCTGGATTTGGCACATCCAAGCAGAGACCCTCAGCCCTCTACCTGCAGGCAGAGCAGGTAATTCATTAAATTATGAATTTTCACTGCCCCTCCTACCCTTGTCAGCTTCCAACTTTGACACAGTTATGGTTCGTCTTGGGAACAACATTTCTTCCGTGTTTTCAGAGGCTCATATCTATCTTAGGTAAAGGAGCACTGGACTTGTAGGCAAATAGCCCGATGCTACTAAATTTTAGGAACGTGAAATGTCCTGGTCTTCCTCTTCCACCTTCATAAAATGGGGATCATAATATTTGGCCTTCCTACCTCCTGAGTTGTTGAGTGAGCTTTGAGAATTCTTTGTTAGCATTATTCGGTGTGTTCATGCTGCTGCCTCCATTTGGTATGCCCTTCTCCTGCTCTACCAGGCCGTCTCCCGTAGAGCCTTCAAAACCCTGTTAAAATGTCCCCTCGTCTGCCAAGTTTCTTGACTCTTCAGTGCAGACTGGCACCCTTTCCCATTCTACATCTGTCAACCAACCACAGTGTATTGCGTTGTTTACATGTGTGTCTCTACCATTGGACTCTGAGCTCCCTAGCAGGTGGACAGTGTCTTATTCACTTTGTGTTCCCATCTTCCAACATCATAGCTGGCTCTAGTGGGCGTTCAAGAAAAGTTTGTTTAGGGACACCTGGGTGGCTCAGTCTGTTCAGCCTCTGCCTTAGGCTCGGGTCATGATCCCAGAGTCCTGGGATCGAGTCCACATCAGGCTCCCCACTTAGCAGGGAGTCTGCTTCTCCCTCTGCCTGCTGCTCCTCCCCTATTTGTGCTTTCTCTCTCTCTCTGTCAAATAAATAAATAAATTCTTAAAAAAAAAAAGGAAAAGAGAAAACTTTGTTTAATTGATGCTTGGAGGACACTGAATGGATCCTATGCTTTGGGTGGAGGATTCTAGACCACTGAAGAATAGACTGTGTATAATAGTACACAGTCATCTGATTTGCCTTTTGTGCCAGAAGATGGCCGAGGAACAAAGCCTTACCTGGTCATGGTCAGATTCAGGCTCCTCAGGGTCAAATCTTTTTCAAGGCTTTCTTGGAACTGAAGGAAGGGAAAGCCCCATGAGCCATCGTGTTCATGCTACCCACAGAGAAATGCAGCTTTCGCTGTCGTGCATAAGTTCGATAATATGTGTGAAAGGGCTTTGTAAAGTGCAAAGCATCAGGCAGACATGAGGAACTGTTCTATGTGTGCTTTCTCCCCAGTCTGTTGGTGAGCTTTTGAAAGAGTAGAATCCTGTCTTTGTCTTCCCTTCGATGATAATCCCAATGAGTCCCTTCAACTGATAATTGAATACATAGGTCCTTACTTTTACCTTTATAATTTCCCTTTATGGGCGCCTGGGTGGCTCAGTGGGTTAAAGCCGCTGCCTTCGGCTCAGGTCATGATCCCAGGGTCCTGGGATCGAGGCCCGCATCGGGCTCTCTGCTCCGCAGGGAGCCTGCCTCCTCCTCTCTCTCTGCCTGCCTCTCCGCCTACTTGTAATCTCTCTCTCTGTGTCAAATGAATAAATAAAATCTTTAAAAAAAAAAAATAATTTCCCTTTATCTTTAGCCTCCATAACCTATGAGGGTAACACCAACTACATAGTTCACTCCTCTCTCATCCCTGTCTGCACTTTTTCCCCATGGAAGTCAATGGATTGCAAAGTGTGTTTGTGCATGCAAGTTTGAGTGTTTGTAGTTGACTATCGCATGTTCTCCTTCCATTTCAATCTAAAAAATCCTCATCACTTAATAAAAAAATAAGGATATTTATTTGAGAACCTCTGTCAGTGGTTCCAGTTACCAAAAACGTTGGACATGATCTTGATTCTTTCTTGCTGGGTATGTTACATTTCCTTTGATGCAAGGGAAAATGGTGGATAATGTCTTCCATTGTTACTTGATATTTATTGATTGATTTGTTTTGAATTTAATTAAGGGACACTATTGGACTTCTATTGCATATACATGCAAGCTATTGGGGGGGTGCCTAGGAGGATAGATACAGTGTTGTTAGAAAGGAGTTTAAAATACGATTTTGGGGATGACACATAAAAATCAAACATACCTTGTAATAAAAATTTATGTATAATTTATAGAAATATAAATCTATCCATGGAAATACACAGACATACAAGTCTATAATGTGACATAAATGCTCTGCCATTTAAGAAAAGGGAATCTCTTTGAGAAAAATACTCCTTAGGTTCTAACAGCAACAGTTGTTTATATGAGGTTTCTTATTTAAACATATTCAACGTTACATACATATTTATATGTAGAAGACAAGAAAGAGGTGGGGACCCGGAAGGAGAGAAAGTAATGTTTTGATTTAATAATAGGGTGCTGAGTCGAATTTCCTGAGTTTAAATCCCATTTCTAAGTGGACCTTGGCATATTTTTAAAATCTGAATCTCAGTCTGCTTTTCTGCGAAACGTGAATAAGAACAGTCTTCTTCATAATATTGTTGTAAATATTTAATAAGATAATAAATGTGAAGCACAGGACACGGAAGTTACAGACACGGAATTGTACGTGTTAGTATCTGGTATTTACCAAAGCACTTTCGCGGGAGGGGGTGGGGACGAAGCATTTGGGGTTTTTCCCTGCACTTCTGGATCTAGTCCCCAGCCGTCTCTGCTCTGTTCCCCAGGTGAATTAACAAAGGTGTCTGACGTGCACGACGTGGCCCCTGTGAGTAGGTGCTCAATAAACTAGTCGTTTGCTCATTCACCGAATGCTGCAAATGAAACGAGTTACATATGGAAAGGACTTACACCAAGCACTTAGCACAAAGGAGTGCTACAGACATGTTTGCCGTCCTTGCCCATTCTCCCAGGCCTTCGGCCTTCTGCACGTGGGAAGTGGGGCAGAGAACTGGGGGGAACCATTTAGTGGAGGAGGCCTCTGAGTCTGGGGCGAGAGCCGCCATGACAGTCTAATGAGAGTTTCCCGAGTCAGGGTGGCAGATGCCGGGAAGCAGCACCTCCCTTGTAATTAACCGTTTGGCTGCTGAGCGGAGGGTGGCTTTGAAAGACACCCAGGTGACAATGGGTTGCCTGTGGTCCCAGACTGCAAAATTACACTGAGTCAAGAGCTAAATGGCCTCTCACATCTACTCATTTTCTCTTAAATTACATGTGATTAGGAATATAATTACCACTCCTTACCCTTTCCCCCAAAACACTATTTTTCTTTGCCGTGCAGTGCCTTGATAGGGACGGGACACAAGGAGGTTGTGCTGGTGGGGGGCGGGGGCAGGGAGGCCTGGGATGAGAGCGAAAGAAGCCAGGCAAGGGGGGATGGAGCCCACCCTTTGTGGCCCTGGCGAGCTCGCAAGTTCAAAAACAAAAATCCAGGGGCAGGAGTGGTAATTAGAAAATGTAGGCAAAAGGCTTTGATTATTGAAATCGTACCTGCCCGGGGTTCCTGGGAGAGCCTGAAATGATATGTGTGCTTACATTAGAATTATAAAGCTCAGCTGTTGATCTTTTTATTTTTGGAATGTCTACCCCTCTAATTACTTTACAGCCCAAATGATTAAAAAAAGGAGCAGAGAGCAACAGATGAGCCCAAATTGCTGTGTTTAAAGGAAGCGGGGTTGTCTGTTTGCGTGGGGCTCTCCCTATAATGAAAGCCACTGCTGGGAGCTGTTTAGACAAAGTCCCCAACCGGGCTCCGCGCTCCGGAGCCATCCAGGCTTCCAAATGCGAGGGTTCGCTGTGCCCGGGCAGCTTCTGTCGGGAGAGGGGCGGCGGGAGGAAGCTCCGAGTTGTGTTTTGAATTAATGGGTTCAACTTCATTTGGAGTACAAGTGGGAGGCTATTTTAGAAAAAGCTTCCCAGGCCGGCCGTCACTGATGTGGCAAAGCCGGCCTGGGAGCAGACAGTCTCGAAATAGCCGTGTCTCAGCGTCTCTAAGACACACGCCGGGGCCTCCGGTTCAGAGCGCGGCCCCGCACGACCCCTTTGTCCTCCGAGGCTCCGCCCTTCGGGATGCCCCTCCGCGCCCCCGCGCCTAGCCGGACACAGGCGCCCCCTCCGCAGCAGAGGAAAGGGGGTGCCGGGCGGCAGCCAGATCCCTCTGGAAAGTGACAGACGGAGCAGTACCCGAGCCTGGCCTGCCGCCTTCCCGGCCAGGGGCGTGTCTCCCCAGGTGCGCGGCGGCAGTGCCTGGTGCGCGGCGGCAGTGCCTGGTCCGCGCCGCGCGTCCCAGCGCCAGGTGCAAGCGACTGGGGGTGCACGTGGCCGCAGACGCCCGGGGAGGTGGCCTCCCTTCGCTGCAGACCACGCCTCTCGCCCGCAGCCACGTGGGGTCAACGTTCATTTCCGCCCAGGAGTCTCTCTGGGGGTGGGGGGTCTGCCTACGAGCCCACCTAGGAGGGGCTCGCTGAAGAATTTGTTATTAAAGATAGCTTAGCCCTCACCGGTTTCCTCCCGTCTCTTAGCGACTCGAGGAGAAGTGAGACCAAAGGCATTTCGCTTCTGCATTGATTTCTTAATTAAAAAATATCTATCTTTTCTTTTGACCCAGGTCAAATGACCTTTGAATTTCTTGTCAAACTACGGGGGGATTTTCAGGGTATTGAAGTCGCTCTTCTCACGTAACCTGAAAGAGACACCCCCCCCCCTTTTTCATTAGTAAGAAAGGAGACAAGTACTTTGCGATAATCTGTAGTGTTTCTAACTTGTTCCGGAGAAGGAATAGCAGATGAAGTCAGTACAATCTGGTCACTAAATTAATTCTCCAAGTTGATGAAGTTGGCCACATTTCTACCATTATAGGTTTTCCTTTGATGTTTGAAGAATTAACTTTTTCTCCCACGTTAAGCATCTCCACATGTTGGTTTGTTTGTTTAGGGGAATATTTTGACCTAGCAAATTTACAATCTAAATGACTGATATGCGCTCTCCATAAGGTACAATGGATTCTCTATAGAACCTTAATCCGTATTCTCAACTTCAATGAGACAATACATAAATCCTTCCATTTCTCCCCTAGAAAGTAATGCTTTTTGTAGTGATATGGTATCATGCTTTGCAAAGGGCAGTCTTATCTAATATGTTAGCCTCCTACCTTCCTCTTTAATCTTCTTGAAAAGACTTTGTGCGGTTAATTCCAATTTATGGATGGACAAGATTGGGTGCTCAGCTTACTTTTGCTTATGCCAGTGGAAATGAAGTTTGAGGCTACCTGTTGATGGTGTCTAGTTTGGGTATTTCCACTGACCTGTGTTGCCAACCCTGACATGGCCTGAGACGTGCACAATAGAACTCTTCTAGTGTAGGTGTTCTCATCAGATTAACAATCTGTCAATGACAGATTCAAAGCCATGTTGCAGATTCTACCCAAGAAAGAATTCTGCGGCACTGTAGGTTAGGTCATTAAATAGGGAGCATAAAAGAAAGTTGAGCTTTTAAGATTCGTAGCATGACGTCCTGTGACTAGGCAGAAATTTAGTGAATTTTCAAAGACCACTAGACAGTAGACAATTTGAAATTGAATTTAATTTACATATTTAATGCCAAGACTGTGTCTAACTCTTTCTTTCCTTCTCCCTGTCCTTCCCCCAAGCCAAATTAACAACAACAGTGCTTTTAAACGATGGTAAGAAGAAAACATATTTAAGACATTAAGTTGGGAGCTTTGGACTGTGGACATTTGAGAGCTCTACGAAAAGGACCAAAAGATGCTTCTATCATCTGATGTACTTCAGGAATGGCCCCATGTGGAGAAGCATGTGCCTTCTGCTTTATGGTAGATTTTGAATTTAGAAAAAAAAAAAAACTCTCGGGAGGCAAACTATCCCCCATTTTCTGGGAACAGCTTTTATCCTCATTTGCATATTTGAGAGGGATGACACCCCTTTCCGACTCCCCGCCTACTCACCCCTCCACACGTAAACATCCACTTAAATATGGCCATCGCAGGCCTTCTTTCAGGAATCTGGCATCTTGTCTTCGCAAGACAACAGAATATATTGTGGTAAAAATGGGCTCAGGTAAATTCATCATAAAAAGAGTTCACAAGAAACGTCTGTGGACTGTAACTGCAGGAATTTGGCAGTCGAGTAAAGAAAATGTCAGTGAAGACGATTAAGCATGGTGTACAGACTCGGCAGTCAAAAGCTGGCATCAGCGGACAATTGTGACAGGGGCTAATTGTGTAGGAAATGATTTTTCTTGTGCCACATATTGTAGTTTTAGGACAATTTCAGGTTTTTTTTCTCTCCACCCCCAGGGCAGCGCATTAATATTGAGATATTTGGAAACCTTCACTACAGAACATGATTTCAGAAATAATGAAACAATAAACAAGAATCTGGTACTAATATTCTGTGGGTTTTAAATTTTATGCCATTAAAAGATGTAAGGATTAGTAATTTCATGTATCCTACAAAGTAGAACATGCCTTAGGACACACGGGTAAATGATTCATTGGAGCTCGAACATCTGACATCAAACACTCAGGCACATAGATTGAGTCCCTGGTGCTTATGGGCTCGGTCACGATAATACCTCATTAATTCAAACCCCAGAAAGCCGGGTTTGGGGATGAATCAGGTTGGAAAGACGCTGGGCTGAAGCTTACATTTGCATATTTGACAGACTTTGCTGAGAAAAGTAAGAACTGCCCATAGTTGAGGCAAGGGTGATGAAAGGGAACACACAGGTCTTGAGAAGCACCAAATACAGACAGACCATTGAGAGGATAAATATAATTTACGTAACCTCGATGTCAGAACAGGTTTTCTACAGGCCTCCACAGAGCAACATTTTATGAACCCACAGTATGCTCTAGAAAGAGCTCCCTTTTCTTGCAAAATACCTTCTTTCCGCAGTGTCTGAATTAACAAAGAATTGACTCCTTCATCTTTGATAAAGGTCACGATTGAAAGAAAACTCTGAGAAGACATATTTTAATCAAGACGAGCAAGGAAAATTGCTCCATTTTCTCAGTTCGGAAGGGGAGGTCATCTTGCTGTTGGCAGACCAACCATTTCTGCTACAGATGCCCAGGCTCCCGCTCTCAGACTTGTCATTAGTAGAATTTGCAAGCCTTTCTGTCTGAGAGCGTTTGCATTTGCAAGTGCCTCCTTGATTGAGAAGGAGGAGGATGAATGTAGCTGGGACATTCTGGATCTTGTCAGCCAGAACATTCTCTCATCCAACAGGAGGGAGGAGGGGAAGAGGGGCCCCGGCCCTGACATCCTGGGACATACCACCTGGTGGCCTGGCAGGCCTGGCGTTTGCCTGGCCTCCTCCCCAGAGGTAATTTGTCATTGTGTCTGCTCTCGTTTCTCCAGAAATGCTAAGTGCCTTAGTGAAAAGCTGCAGTACGAATGCACACGGATCTGAGTGCTTTAAGTTTTGAGGCTGGGGACACACCAAAGCCAGGGAGTGTCCCGAGGAATTCAAGAGCAGGCTGCATAGCGCAGAGAAGCCAGGAACTCAGTTTCTAGCAATGCTTCTGAAATGTAGAACAAATTTCTCTTGCCTCCTGTTGCATAAATGGGACTCCAAAATGCTTCTCAATGGGTAAAGGTCCATTTTACTGCTTTGCTTTGCGATGGCAGCATTTCACTGAGTAGAATCTTGTCAATTCATATATCCTGGTGAATCTTTCCAGTGAATTAATTGTGCAAATTCCTGCTCTGCTAGAGAAATAAATACTTCTGCAAAACATTTACCTTGCCTAATAGTCTAATCTTATGCCAACATTGCAGTAACACCTGCCAAGCTGAAAACCCCTGATAATCCTGGATTAAGTAACATTAATATTATTTTTGGTAGACCAGCAGGATTGTCTAGAGGACCAGCGATAACAGGAATTTATGTGGGTGGGTAGACTCCGCAGACGATAACCCTAGAGGAACATTCTGTAGACACCGCACAATCTAAGAACAAAATTCGAAGTGAAAAATATGAATGCCCTGTAGAAAAATATGAATGCTCTTTGTAGAGCGCATCATAGCTTATGAGATGCCTTCATATACAAGTTCATATGCTTGTGGAGTTCAGCTCCCTCCTGGGAAGAGAACACTGAGGTTTGGAAATAGTGAGCAGCTCAGCTAGTAGATAGGAGAACTGGGCTCAAAATCTAGGTATTTTAATTCTGACTTCCGTATATTTTTTAAAGATTTTATTTATTTATTTGACACAAAGAGAGAGATTACAAGTAGACAGAGAGGCAGGCAGAGAGAGAGGAGGAAGCAGGCTCCCTGCTGAGCAGAGAGCCCGATGCGGGACTCGATCCGAGGACCCTGAGATCATGACCTGAGCTGAAGGCAGAGGCTTTAACCCACTGAGCCACCCAGGTGCCCTGACTTCCATATTATTTTTGTTATGTTTCCACTAATGGGAAATATGTTAGAATGAGTTGGTGTTGCGTTATGAGTTTACGGTTAAGACTCTCAAAAGAAAACCAGTATCGTAGAATGAGAGAAACATTGAGGCCTTCGGCAGGACACCACTCCAGGGGGCCTTTGCCTTTAAAGACCTCCAGAATGTCATCTGCCTCCAGGAGGTACATCTCGGATGTGCATACATTTAAAAAAAAAAAAAAAAAGAAAAGAAAGGGAAAAAGTCAAGGCCCAAGGCAAGGTCAAGCAGTAGGTACTTCATAGAGCAGAGCCGGGAGTGAGGGAGAAGGCGAGGTTGCAAATATTGCCCTAAGCCTTCAGCTGGAGCGTCTGTGTGGGGTTGTCCCGTCAGCAAGGAGGGTCTAAAGTGTGCAAGGGTGTGGGGACTTCTAAGAATGTGGGTTTTGAGTCGAAATAGAAACTTTTCCTTACATTCTGACTCACAGGGGATTAGAAAGTAGTGGATGGATTAAAAGAAAATGCTTCAGTTAAGAATTTAATCTTGTTAGGCAACAGTAAGTCACTTTTCTTAAAGGCTTGCTTGCCAGAAAGTCAAAAGGAAAAAAAAAGGGTGCATCCACAGTTGGTGAGATAATTGTTTCTGAAGAGCTGCCTGCCTAAGGCCTCTTGAAGGCTAGTTTTCTTCCAGTTTGCATGACTTTCTCTTTTGAAGAGAACAATGGATTTTCTGCTGGAGTGTGAGCCATTAGCATAGGGCTTCCCCCGCAGGGCTGTTCCAGCCTGACGTCTGTGCCTGGGGGGCGGGGTGAGGGGGCTGGAATAGAGTCGGGGTCGGGGGAGCCCTCCGGGAGGGAGGGGAGGGACTCTGGCTCCATTCCTGTTGCCAGAGCTCAGTTATGCAGGGGGAGGAATATGGAAAACGAAACCAAATGGTTAAACTGATTTTTACTTTGCAGACTGGAAAGCTGATTCAAACTCTCCCACTCCCCTTGCTTCACAGAACTCCCCTTAAAGGGTGAGGACTTGTCTTAAGATCTGTTTTCTTCTACTGTTTCTGTTGTTATATTTAAAAATGTCCCTTAGTGGAGGAGTTGGGGCGGTCAGACAAATTATTGGCAAATGATTGGTGTGAAGGAACCGGAGGAAGGCGTAATTACTCGAGTGACTTTCGACACCAGAAAGCCCCATAAATTTATATAAAAATTACCATTATGTGCCTAGAACCCTTGTATTGCTGGGAGGAGCTCCTGCGGTTTAAAGAGTCTGAGGACAGATTTCAGAGACAAACCAATCCAGTTTAGGGACCCAAGCAAGGAAATGCTGGAGACGAATGGTTGCAACTCCTGTTGGCTCCTGAGCCCCTGGTCAAATCCTACAGTCACACCGAGCCTTGGGTACAGTGCCTCTTTCTGAGTTGTTCAGAATCTAGTTGCAAAGGCAAGAGAGAAATGATTGTGCATTCATTGGTCCTAAAGGCCATATTTAATATCAGGTTATAAAGACAGTTCAGAGTTAATGACTGAATGTACTATGCCAAAAGACATTTGTCCTTTTGTTGTGTTGTCCTACTATATTGGGCAAGAGATCGTGAGAGGTTTTCCCCTGGACCTACTACCATGGGAAAAATATATTACGATTATTCAATTGGTATGGTGGCTAATTGTATATGCCAGTTGATTGGGCTCTGGTATGCCCCAAGAGTGGGTAAAACATCATGTCTGGTTTTGTGTGTGTGTCAGGGTGTTTACAGGAGAGATTACCGTTCCAGTGAATAGACAGAGTTAAGAAGATTGCCCTCACTCCGATGAGTGAGCCTCATCCAATCCTTTGAGGGCCTGAATAGAACGAAAAGGCAGAGAAAGGGTGAATTTGCTCTTTCTGCTAGAGCTGGGAGAGCCATCTTCTCCTGCCCTCAGATAAAGGTGCTCTTTGGGTTTGGACTGAAATCACACTGCTGGCTTGCAGATGACCCAGGACAGGACTTCTCAGCCTCCATAAACTCATGAGTCAGTCCCTCATGATAATCTTTTTCTATGTATCTCTATATGTCCTATTGGTTCTGCTTCTCTGGAGAACCTTAATAGACTCAGTTCATAAGAGGCGTCTGTGTCTACTGAGGGGGTGGGGGTGGGGCCGTGGCGCCCATAATCCAAGATGGCGACAGATATTTTGGGGCTACGAAGGGAAGGCACTAATATTTACAGAGTGAGTTTTACCTGCCAGGCACTAAAAAGATATATAAAAAATACAGGTTGGAGTAAAAATAGCATTTCCCTTTCACTGGCAGTCTACAAGCAATTCTGGATTTTTATCTGCTCAAATTAGGACGATTCAGTGTTCCCATGATCTTTGATTCAGCAAATGTTTATGAATGTACTACATAGATGATAGATAGGTGGATATGATATAATAGGGAGAGACAGAGAGAGGGAGGGATGGAGGGAGGGAGGAGGAGGAGGGAGGGAAAGAAGGAAGGAAGGAAGGAAGGAAGGAAGGAAGGAAGGAAGGAAGGATGGAAGGAAGGAAGGAAGGGAGGGAAGGAGGGAAGGAAAAAAGGGAAACTATCCTTTATCTTCCAAGGGGGTCTTCCTGTTTCTATGGGGCAAATAAGTTGATGGGCAGAAGAATTCTGAGTCCACTCAACAGCATTTATGTCCAGATCCCAGTGGACTGAGGGGGTGGCTGTGGTGACTCCTCCCCTGCCCGGAGTCGGTTCCCACAGATCTTCTTGTACCTACATTATTTCATGATGATTTGCATGGTAGTAATTTTTATGCCCACTTTCACACACAGACACAGGTGCTTAGGAGAGTCAAAGACCTTACATCAGTTTACATGCTGAGGGCAGAGATGGGATTTGAACTCAGCTCTGCCTTTGAATCTAGACCTTTTCCACTGTACCATGTTGCCTCCTCATAAGTTTCACTGTTTGTGCTTCAATTACATAGCTATGTCAGGAAGTGATACCTCCTTTCTAAATCGGTTTTCAAGAAAATCAAAGCTTAGCCCTTCAAGCACCAACAATTTGAAAACCATTGTGGATATAAATATTTCTGGAATGTGCTATATATTTTTCTATCTCTTTAAACAGCACATTGAACAGACTTTGAATTTTGGTTTGATGATTCACATCATCTTTATGAAGATCGATTGTTATGTGAGGCTATAATATAGGGAGTTTAAGTATCTAGCCCCAGGCTAGACAGCTGTTAAGTGGGAAGACCATTCAAATCCAGGCCATCTAGCTCCAGAGCCCATGTTCTTAGCAACCATGTGAAGATGCCTCACTAAGGGCTCAAGAAAAAGTCAGAATCACGTTGGGCTGAAAATGACTTGTTCCAATAGGGTGAGTTGTAAAAAGTCAGGAGGCAGGACCTGGAGGCATCAAGCAATTCTAACAGAGAGGAGATGAGCGTCTACTGGGCTCACATTTCGAGCCAGAGGAACGCTAAGTCATAGCCAAAGTCCAGAAAGGAAACAGGTCAGAGTTAGTGGTGTATTTCAATAACAAAGGAATGGAGGGCATCTAGGTGGCTCAGTTGGTCGAGCGCCTGACTCTTGCTTTCAGCTCAGAGCATGATCTCAGGGTCCTGAGAGGGAGCCCCGCATCTGGCTCCTGGCTCGCTGGGGAGTCTGCTTCTTTCTCTCTCTCTCCCTCTCCCTCTGTCCCTCCCCCTGCTTGGGCTCTCTTTCTAAAATAAATAAATAAATCTTTAAAAAAACAAAATAAAACAAAACAACAAAGAAATGGATATCAAGGACTCTATAAAGGGGAGCTTGAGATAAAAGACATATGTTAAGAATTTCTAAGAGGGACTGATAAATAACATCTCTCCTGCTCAGGTTTTGAAAACACTGGGGGACCCAGAGTGTCACACAGGGCCACAATATTTCTTTATTATCGTAAAAGGCTAAGCTAGAAGCCATAGCTCGTTGTGAGAACCAAATGGGCCTGCAAAGTAATTCCAAAATTTAATATACGTACACCCCCACCCCGACCCTGCCACCCCATCCATGTGGGGATGGGCTAGGTGAGAGTCTAGAAGAAGAGAGGACAGGGAAGATAGAGGCAGGTAAGTTTGCTTCCAAGAGACGAAAGGATAGAGCTGAGCCAAGAATGCCAAGTCCAGTCGTCTTGGAAGACTCTCCACCTCTTGGAGGGTGAAGGGGGGCTAGAAGTTACGTTAATAGAAGCCCTTTCATGTGGAAGGAAACACAGGAAGTCCCTCTAATGTTATTGGGAACTGACTTTAATCGTGCTTCCTGCAACTTTTCAGCCATCGGTGTTCAGCTAAAATTGAGAATAATTCTCCACCCTGTCCTGATGGTGGTGGTCAGGAAGACAGGGGTTAAACTGGAATTTCAGAGATGGGAGGGCTTTAAATAAGTAGAGCAAGAATGTTAGTCCAGGCGGGAGGAAATGATCGGAACCAAGAACTATTTGTTTCCTATTTAGGGGACAAACATGGGAGTGGACATGTTTGAAGAGGTTTGGGAAAGGGAAGTGTGCAAACCATCCCTGCTGAAGAACTCGCAGGTTTCCACAGCCCCCGTGTGCTATTAGTCCTGTCACTGAGCTTTCTGTCTGGGAAGGCAAACCAGCCAACCCACCGTTGTATGATTATCCAGCCCCTTTATGTGAGTCACGTGCCTGTTTGCTGTCACATTTACGTTCTACTCTTCCCTCGCTCTGTTCTGCATCATAGGGAGCTGCGTTTCTGAGGACCCCTTAGCAGGCTTCCGGCTGGGTTTGGTCCAGAGGAGGGACTGGAATGAGATCAGAGGGTGAGATATCAGGAGAAGCGAGATATTTTTTGTTCTCTGCTCTGGGTAACATCTCCAGCAGTAACTGTATTTCTTCTAGGCTCCTGCTCCTGACGGATGTCCCTGCTGTGGTTCCAGCTATGCTGGGTGGCCCCAGATTCTGACCTCTAGCCACACTGCCTTCTTAATGCTGATGTCTTGATGGCATCCTTGTGTTCCAGATCCCCAGATCCTCCCACACTTGCATAACCATTTCTCTTGTATTGAAGTCCCTCTGTATGAAATATCTAGAGTTGTTTTTCATTTTCTGGGCTGGGGCTGACTGAGCCACTGCTCCCCACCCCATTCAAACTCAGTAAGGTTTATGACATGATGATAGATACGTGCCCAAGTGCTACTTTCCAACGCAGAGCTTCCAAGGAGGATCCCGGGCTGAGGAGGAGCATGTTAAGATTTGTTCCCTGGAGTGATTATTTTGACTGGGTGTGGAGAAGCATGGTAGGTACTGAGACCGGGAGGGAGAACTTGGTTGGAGACAATAGTCCAGGAGAGCGATGATGAGGCTCAAAGTCAGGTTGTTGTAGTGCCAACGTAGGGGGAGGGTGGGAGGGTAAGGGACGTGAGATACTCTAAAGAGCTAGCCATGGCAGGACCAGCTCTCTGACTGGATGGAGGTGTGTTGGGATGTGGAGGGGACTGGAATGATTTTCTGGGTTCTCCTGGGTGACTGGATGGAACTCATGCTCTTGGTTGAGCTTGAAGACACAAGAAGACAGGCAGATCTGCATTGATGGGGAGAATGGCAGCTGACTCTGGGGGGATATCATTCTGGTCCTCGGGAGAGTAGGAGAGAAAAGATGTCAGCACAGGAGATATGGGGAGCCATGCATATAGGTAGAGTCTTCTGGAGCTAACGCTAAACATGGAGAGCACCAACATGGAGAGGGAAGGCAGAGGACTGAGGGGGAGCAACCAAAGAACTCTGGGGAGATCCAGGAAAGAGTGACATCATAGAACCCATGGGAGAGAGAGCAAGTTTCACGAAGGGAACACTCATCATTGTCAGATGCTGCAGTGACCGAGAAGGACCATTCAACAGAGATGACAATGAAAAGAGTGAGAGCAAACAGGTAAGTGGCAGGTATGGGGGCTGGAATTTGAACAAGTTTATGCCTGATAGCCACACACACACACACACACACACACACACACACACACACACACAATTTATTGCTGAGAAATTGCAGTTTTATTTTACATAAGAAAGGCAGTGTCATATATCAGCTGAGCAGTCTAAAGGAAAAGAACGTGGCAATCTCGGGCTGCTGGTTTCATTGTCTGCTACACACATACACTGCGGGGGTCCGGCTGGGGGGTGGGGGGACCGGGAGAGCCTCCAGGGCTCAGACCTCTGGTCCCAGTCTACAGAGAATCCCTAGAAGTCCAAATCCAGAGCTGTCTGGCTACAGCGCATACTCGCCCTCTCTGCTTCGGAGGCCTTGGCTAATTCAGTAGGTGATGTCCCGGTCTCTAAGAGTTTGGAGTGTTGCTTTGACTTTAGCTTTTGGTTCCCTAGAGCAGCACTGCCGGACACAAGGCCATCCAGGTGACATTTCCCGGTGCCACCTGAGAGGGTACAGGAAACTTTCCCTTGGTGTCTGGGATGGTTTTCAATATTTTATAACCGAAACTGTTGGCCCATAGCCTCCTGGGTGATGTGAGGTGTGGTGGGTGGTGTGGAGGACTGTGTGAGGGACAAGCAATGATGAGAAACTCATTGCCAACCTCTGGAAGGATGTTGTTTTGAGCCACTGAAAAGTATCTTTGGCTTTAGGTGTTTGTATCCCCAAGAAGCCCCCCGGAGGGCCTGTCCTAGAGGTCTCCCTGCAGCGGCAATCAGGGCTCTTACCTGGGCCACACATTGGCTCCCCGGGGTAACTCCGACAACACCCCGGCCTGCTCTTTCTGCCCCAGCCCGTCTCCCTGGGCCCCTGCATTGCCATTTTGTTGCTCCCGGGCAGTCCTGGTGTCTAGTCTTTCAAAAAGCTGCCCTAGTGACTTTGACGTGCAACCAGGTTGGCAAATTGCTAAGTTCTAGATGATTCCTTTGGGCTCTTAAAGAATATGAACCTTACGGGGGAGGTTTAGGGCTTGGCTCTGGGACACAGGCCTTGTGTGGATTTGTTTAATTAGCTCCTCTTTGCCTGACAACTGACTGCAGTCAGCTGCTCTGATGGGTTTCAAGGAGGGCGGAGAGGGGCAGGTTTTATGGTCAGACTGGAGGTGGAGTGGGCTGCTGGGCCAGCAGTAGCCGGAGGATTTAGGGGAGATGCCGTGGGCAGTGAGGGACCTTAGTGACCAAGCTCTGAGACCTTGTAATTTTTCTCTTTGGGGCCTTTGGGTGGATATCTAAAGGATACAGCAGCCTCAGAGATTCCCAGGTCCAAGAAGAGAGAAGCGGTACTTGACGAAGCAGTCAGGCGACCATTCCCTTCCCCCACCCCTTAGATGCAGTCATTCACCGCTTCCTGGGGGTGGGGCAGGGGCAGGCTCAGCTGAGGGGGTTGCCACAGGGAGATGGGGGAGGGCTGCTGGACTCTGAAGGAGGGAAGAGAGCAGAGCACCAGCTGCAGAGACGAAAGGTAGGAAAGGAATAGTTCATGAACTTGAACCTGGACTGTAGCAGCCAGTCAGGACCTGCAGGCTCATCCGGCCCACTCCCCCATCTGTCAAACACTGGCGTCATTTGTAATTTCCTGGAAAATCACCAGCAGGTAAATGAAGGAGGGAAGAAAAGAACAAAATAAAACGAACCAGAGACTTCCAGGCTCCGAGGATGGGCAGATTCCAACAGGAGGGAAATTCTGCGTAAAATTGGGTTATGACAGTAGTTCTTTCTTTAGCACTTAAAAAAGATTTTATCTGGTTAATGTCTAAAAGAAACAAAGGCAGCTCCTCCAGGAGCTTTTTCTTCAGCCCATGAGACCTGCTGGCTCCTCATTCAGACTTCCGAGACACAGACTCATCTGTTCACTGAAGATTTATTGGGCACCTACTATGTGCCCTGCGCTGTTCTAGATGCTGGAACAGAGTGGTGAACAAAACAGGAACAGATCCTATCCAGCAGAAGCACAGAGTCTATGGGGGTAAGACAGTCACCAAACACTTAGGCGCCAGGCCGAGGTGGTGCGGGCAAAGTGAAGCTGGGAGGCTGGTGGTACAGCTGAGGTTGCTATTTGAAATTGGGTGATGGGGGAAGGGCTTCCTAGCAGGGGATTCTGAGTAGAGCCCTGGACGATGTGAGTGAGCAAAGCACATGGACAGCCGGGGAGGGGCAGCAGTCAGAGGGGACAGGGGTGCAAAGGCCTCGAGAGGGAGCCCAAGCATGTCAGACCCAGCAAGGAGATGGGCGTGGCAGGAGGAAGTATGACGAAGGACACATTGCGGGGAGGGAGGCCTCCGAGGCAGGAGACTCACCTCCCAAGGCCTGTGTAGTAAAGAATTAACTTACCCAAAGAGAGCTCTGGTCTTTGCCCTTTACTCCTGGGAGGCGATCTGTGAGGTCTCCGGTTGACTGGCTTTTTACTTGGGGTCTGGGGACACACTGGGGAGTCTAACGATGTGATTTAGGGTGGGACTTGGGGGCACACAGTATCAACTTGATCTCCTGCGAGGCCCAAGACTAAAGGTCAGCCCCACGGCAGTTAATCATGTCTATGGGACCAAGACCCAGTAACAAATCCGGACCCCCAGGTCTCTTGGGTGAGCTTCCTTGAGTGACATCACACGTTGTCGCCGGGAGAGGTTAGCGCTGTCCAGTGACTCCTCAGGGAGAGGACAAATGGAGGCTCTGTGTGTGTAACTCTCCTGGACTCTGCCCCATGACCCTCTTCTCTTGGCTGCTTCGATCGGTATCCCCCTGGAGCACTAAACCATAAATGTGGGTAGACCTGCCATCGCTGAGTCCTCGGAGTCCTTCTTGTGAGTGACTGAACCTGGGTGTGGTCTTGGGGCTTCTCCTTCACTTGACAGGACAGGCCTGTAGGGCATTCTATGACTTTGGCTTTCGCTCCATAGAATTTGGGGTCCATCAAAAGCTTCTGGGCAGAGGAGTGTCACAATGTGGCTTATGTTGTTGCTGTTGTTGTTTTAGATTATTTATTTATTTGAGGGAGAGAGAGAGAGCACTGGTGGGGAGGGGGTGTGCAGTGAGGGGCAGAGCGATAGGGAGAAGCAGGGAGCCTGATGCAGGGCTCCATCCCAAGACTCTGGGATTCTGACCTGAGCTGAAGGCAAATGCTTAACCCACTGAGCCACCCAGGTGCCCCTCTGGCTTATGTTTTAATGAGATTGCTCAAGCTATCGTGTTGAAAATAGGTAGAAGGCATGATGAAAACATTTAGCAGGCTATGAAAACATAGTTCAGGGGAACACTGATGGTGGTTTGGACCAGAGCAGCAAGAATGATATTTCAGTGTGGTTGGAAGGTAGAGCCTGGAAGGTAGGAGCGGATGGAACGGGCATGTTCAGGGTGACCCAGCTTTGGGGCTGAAGCGATTGGAGGAGAACAGGCAAACTACATAGCAGAATGCACACAGGCAGGGAGTGGGACCAATATACTATTATCATTTAGAGTTTTTATGAAGTTTCCATGTGACACTATTGTTCAATGGCTGCACAGCTGACTTAGTCCACAGACACTGCCTTCACCCTCAGGAAAGTGGGGGGTAGGGGTTGGGAGGAGGGAACATATATGTACGTGCCTGTGTCCCTCCGTGCGTGTGTATGTATATCTAGAAAATGTTTCCTCCAGCTTAACAGTCAGATTTGTGACTTCTTTCTGTAGCTACTATTTATCCCCACAGATGACATGGAATCCTAGAAAAGTGGTCAGAGCTGGGACCAGGGATTAATTGGTTTTTCTGATGCCTGTCTGGCCTCAGATGTGAGCGTTGTCCCTGCACCCATCCCGGGGTGCTGACTGAGCTCTGAGTGGGTCACATGATGCTCAGCTCTAGAGAGGATTCGAGGCTGTGGCTATAAAAAAAGCAGGGAAATAAAGTCCTGTTTGGGTTGTGGAGAGAGATAGGAGATATGCACGGAAAAGTGAAAGCAACTTTGCCAATTACCAAATGATATAGAGGTGGTCTGCCATGATGGGAAATACCATTAGAATTATGTACTACATGAGAACATCTAAGTCCCAAAGGATAACCTTTTATAGAACTGCCTCGTTCAAGCAAAATCAGAGCCAGACAGTTTCTCTTTCTTCCTCTGTAATGGGTTTAACCAGTGGTGCGTTGTACTCCACATTTGTTCAATGCATAGCTGTGGAGAAGAGATAGAGTAAAGGAGGCATCAGAGGACAGTGAGTTAGGGGAGGTCTGCGGTTGGAATGATGACCTTATAAGTGGTGTGCGGATAGGGTAGCTTGGATCCAGGGGAAGGCCAAGTCAGAGAAGGGGAGGGAAGGAGCGAGAAGATGGGAAGCCTTGAATCTTACTCCTCAGGGCACTCTCGAAGGGTAATAAATGTAGAAGTGGAAAGGGAGAGGCTGAGAATTTCAAGTGCAGTTGCTGATGATGTGACAAAGGTGTGCTTGAGAGAAGTGAGTCAAGTTTCTCTTTCCAGCACTGAAAATATGCAAAGGTTGAGAAATGAATGTAGTATTTGCTTGTTATCTCATCAGGAATAAGCCCGAATTTATGAAATGCACGTGGCTTCTCTTGTTAATGGCAAGAGCTTGGGTGTGTTGTGCACTCTGCGAGCTCATCAAGTGAAGAAAGTGAAGTTATACAAGCAAACAGGGCAAACACACAGCATAAAGATGTAGGGGAGATAAACCTGCATAGAAGAGACAGGATAGCCCACCACAGGAGAAGCAGTCTGTCGGGGGAGCCAGGCAGCTGTCTCTGGAGTAAGGAAAAAGGACAGATGTAGGTTCTGCTCTGCAGTCCTCTCCCCCTGCCTTCCCCTCCTTTCCCGTGGGCCTTCTTTCTGTCTTTTCTTCTCCCTTCTATTCCCTCCCTTACTCATTATTCCTTTACTTTCTTCCCTCTTTCCTTCAAATCAAAAAATGAGGGCTACTATTTTTCAGGATCTTGAGAATATCGAATTTTTTTGGTCAGGTCTGTCTGTGTGTCTGTCTGTCTCCAAAAACATGACAAAATGAAAGCTCAATCAGGAACACAAGGAAAGGGGTGCCTGGGTGGCTCAGTGGGTTAAAGCCTTTGCCTTTGGCTCAGGTCATGATCTCAGGGTCCTGGGATCGAGTCCCCCATTGGGCTCTCTGCTCAGCGGGGAGCCTGCTTCCTCCTCTCTCTCTGCCTGCCTCTCTGCCTACTTGTAATCTCTCTCTCTCTGTGTCAAATAAATAAATAAAATCTTAAAAAAAAAAAAGAGACACCAGGAAATTGTTAATAGTGTCTTAGCCTGAGTTTTCCAGAAAGTAGATGTGGCAACATAGTGAAGGCTCAAGTGCATGTACTTCACTGGGGAGTATGACTGAGGAGCAGACATGAAGGACAGGGTGTGAAGCAAGGAAGGAAGGAGAGCCAATTGCAAAGATGTGGTGTTGTTGAGCTTGGCGCGGCCTCTGTTCCTGACCCTGTGGGGCTGCCTATGATGTGTCTTGGGACCGTCAGCCTAGGGGAAGAAAGGGAGATGCATTTATACACAGTTCTGTATCCCCGTGGTCAAAGGGTTGCCCCACAAGGCATTAATGGGCTCTTCAACTCCCAGTTTGCACCTGCGCAAATGCCACACGGGTTCCCTCATGTCACCCGCCGCACCAGAACTGGCCATGGAGATCCTAGCCTGGGTGCTCTTGGGTTGCACCTGCTGGTCAGAGCCTATGCAGAACTGGTTCCAGCAGTGGGGGTTGCAAAAATAAGCAGGTGAGGTTGAGAGAATGTAGAGTGTGGCCCAAAGGGCACGTTGACCAATTGCAAGGCATCGGATACAAGTAATGACTTTAGGAAACCTCTTTTCTTGGAAATACTACTGTGTTATTGATGGAAATCCAGTCTGTGGGTTCCCTCCAAGTCTGTTGGTAAGACCTGTGGTCTACTATAAAGTAATACCGGTGACAGACACAGATGGCTTTTGTCTATCATGGGCTATTCATTGTAACAGACTTCACCCAACAGGATGGGGGTCTTTGTGGTTTGTTCTCTGTCAGAGGGCCAGAGTGTGGCTGGGCTTGAGCTAAGGAAAAGCAGATGTTCAATCATCTTGAAAGCTGGCAGGGAACTACAATGAGACAAAAGGCTAAGTGAAGCCTGAATTGGCAGCTTCCCATATCTCTCTGTTAGACTCCTGGGGGAAGACCTGGCTCTAGGTAAAAAATCTCTCTGTTGAATCACTTTAGAAAAACAGACCTAGAGAAACAGGAGGTAAACAAACCATGCCCAATATTTTTTTACCCATCCCACCCTCCAACCGAATCCTACAATTTGAAGTAGGTGAAAATAAATATCCGAGAGCAGAGGAGATGTCAGACAAGGGGAGAATGAGCTAGTGCCTTACGGCCCATATTTGGAAACCATCTGATTCTACTACGTTCTCCTTCATTTCCACCAGTAGCTCAGAATTCTTGAGACAATGTACAGATGCAGATGCTTTATTCCTGAGCAACTTGGAGGGTCTGCCCTGGGAGCCATGGTAAAACATTTTGTATCCCTGAGATGGCTCAGCCCCCGCACTTTGAAGGAGGACAGTTGCTGAGCTGTTCTTGTGATGATTTTTAGATTACATATGTCTACACCCAGAAGGCTGACATCTTCTAAGTGCATATGGTTCTTGTTCAAATGAATACACAGTTAGCACATGCTTGGCTAGAACTTATAATGATAAATTTAACCCTACTGTCTGAACTGTCACCTTTATTTGGGTTAAGGTTGCTAAATGTCCATTCAAATTTTGTACTATAAGAACATTCAGCTTGGTTTCAAACTCAGCCATGCTTGCTGACATAATAGGTAAATCCACATGTCTATAGAGGCTCATGCACTATGAAATGATTAAGGTTTTGCATTATGATTGTTTTGCATTATGATTGTTTACACCCAAGTCTGATAAATATATCCCATTTTTATTC
Source organism: Ailurus styani (assembly GCA_002007465.1). Taxonomy (NCBI): domain Eukaryota; kingdom Metazoa; phylum Chordata; class Mammalia; order Carnivora; family Ailuridae; genus Ailurus; species Ailurus styani. The sequence continues at coordinate 3,899,534 of LNAC01000067.1, read as the reverse complement.
AGCTACTTTCCTGACTAAAAAATGTGGAATGCTCCAGGATGCCCCATATCTCTGAAAGATCCTTATTTTTCCTGCAAAAGAAAGTCCTATGGGGTGCCTGGGTTGCTCGGTGCATGAAGCATCTACTTTCGGCTCAGGTCATGATCCCAGGGTCCTGGGATCGAGCCCCCCACTGGGATCCCAGCTCAGCGTGGAGCCTGCTTCTCCCTCTCCCTCTGCCTGCCACTCCTGCTTGTGCTCTCTCTCTCTCTGTGTCAAATAATAAATAAAGTCTTAAAAAAAAGAAAGTCATGTATTTGGGATAATAAGATGAAATAATGTGAGTGGTGTAGATTTAAGAAACTCCTCTTTCAAAGAAAAAAACTATTCTGTAGACATGTGTTCAGGAAGGCCACATGCTCGCCATCAGCATGATGAGGCCCCAGGAGAGGTGTCAGTGTTTTATTATTTTATTAAGCTGTTATTTTTAAAACAGATGATGTTCATGCATATGAAAACTTTTTCAGAGCTGTGGAATCTAATAAAAAATGTACAGCAATGAAGGGAATGTTTAATGAAGAGAAAGACCGCTCGCTGAATTTTGATAAGAAAGCACTCTGCAGGGCCCCTGGGTGGCTCAGGGGGTTAAGCCTCTGCCTTCAGCTCAGGTCATGATCTCAGGGTCTTGGGATCGAGTCCCACATCGGGCTCTCTGCTCAGCAGGGAGCCTGCTTCCTCCTCTCTCTCTCCCTATTTGTGATCTCTTTCTGTCAAATAAATAAATAAAATCTTAAAAAAAAAAAAGAAAGAAAGCACTGTGCAATTTTTCTCATCTGCCTGACAGCCTCCATTTCCTAGTATGGTGGCAGCCACAGGACAGTGACTAGTGTTCCTGGTATGACTTGCTGGCATCCTGGGCTTCATGCAGACTTTGTTCTTAAAGGACTACTGTGGAGGACTACACACAAAGAAGGCTGTGTGTACTAACCTCTCTGGTAGTTCTCTGATGACCTGACACAGAGGCTGCTGCCCTTTCTCTTGCCTACCTTGGGTCAGAGTGGTTTTCTGGGCAGCAGCAGAATCTGTTGAAAATTCAATTCGAGCTATATGTAACAACACAAATGAATTTCACAACATTTAGCTTAAAAAGCAAAGGTTTAAAAAACTACCTGTAGTCAGATACAGCAGCCTGGAAAAGAGGAGGCTGAGGAGAAAGTTTCTTGGGGGAATAAAGGCTTGGAAGGGCTCGTGTGTATAATTGGTGAGACTGGAGTGAAACATGTACGCATAGAGCTGGGTCCATGCATAGAAAAGACGTGAGAAGACCTTACGCTTGCACCTGTGGTGTATCTGTGGGCAGGAGGTGGAGGCTTCCAAAGAGCTGTGGTGGCCTGGCTTAATGTTGAAGGGATGTCCTAGCTCAGAGCTAGGCTACAAAGACCAGGGAAGTGCATTTTTTTTCCTTTTAGATCCAAGTATTTCAGGAAATCTCTGTCTTGTCACTGGTTGGCCACTGAGATAATGGAACAGAGATTTCAGTGACAACACATGACAAGGAATACGATCTTAAAAAATAGTTTGGAAAAGGCACCAAGCAAATGGATGACTGTAGCTATTGGCAATTAACAGCAAATCCTGGGGAAAGAGAGAATCTGATTTCCAGAGTTACATTATACTATTAAAAATGTTCAGTTTTTAAAAAAAGAAATGACAAGACATGCAAAGAAACAAGAAAGTATAGCTCATTCACAGGGGGAAAAAATGACACCGATGGTCACTGAGGAAGCCCAGATACTGGACTTACTAGACAAAGACTCCACCTAAAATGTCTTAACTATGATCAAAGAGCTAAAGAAAGCCAGAAGAATGAGGTATGAACAAATAGAGAATATCAACAGAGAGATAGAAATTATAAAACAAAGCCACATAGGAATTCTGTGGCTGAAAAGTACAATAACCAAAATGAAAACCTCACTAGAGAGGTTCAACAGGAGATTTGAGTAGGCAGAATAAATCACTAGGTAATTTGAAGATAATGCTATGTAAATGTTACCTCAATAAAAAGAAAAATAATATTTTGTATGTTAGTATACATCTTAAGTCAAAGAATAGGCAAAAATCATTTTTGGAGTCAGAAGTTAGGGTAGTGGTTGGAAAGTGGGATGAGGAGAGGTTTATGTATGCTCAAATCACAGTCGGTCCTCTTAGAACCTTGTACTTGTCCATTAGCACTTGGCTTTTGGATGACCCTAAGTCTGCTTGAGCCTTAACTCAACTTGAACCTGTTTAGAGCCAGGTGTGGTGTACTGCCTGCCCAAATGAGGTCACACTGTGATGGTGACTAATGCTTAGGAGAGATTTATGAATCATATTCTGTAATCTATTACAAAGTGTCTTTGAGAAGACTATGTTATTTAGAAGCAACTTTCTTTTCTCCCCCTGTATATGTTCACACACATACTCAGAGAGACTAATGATCTTCTAGAGTGATGTGACTCTTGCTTATTATGTAGACTTGTGGATTCAGCCTCAATATAGACTACTGTGGTCTTTGGCGATTCTTTGAAACTGGTGATACTCTCTATTTCTTGATCTGGATGGTACTTACACAGGTATGTTCACTGAGCTGTATGAACTTTGGATTTGTGTATTTTCCTGTGTATGTGCTAGCCTTTAATATAAGTTTACTTAAAAAAATAGAGTAAAACACAAGCAAAATTCAGATTTTCTGAAAATCTGCACACCCAGACTCCTAATCTATTACATCTCAAATTTTGAGGTGGTTTCTTGTCAACCTCTAAGAAAATATAACACAATGACCATTTGTCTCTGGTTTATGTCACTTTCTTCCTTGCTTGCCCTTTTGATTTTTCCTCTATTTGGTTAATGGGGTCTGCACTGGTTTTTGACACAGACGATTAATTAATTAAATCATTAAACCACTTTTATTTACCACCTACTTTTGTCCTAGGCATTTAAGTGGGACCAGAGATTCAAGTGATCTTAAGAATCATATAGTGTGGTGATAATTTTAGCATTGATACCTATTTGGAGTGAGGAAGAAAAGCATATAAGATCTACTTGCTGTGAAATATTTGCCTAATGATAAGCAAATTATATTCCCCTTCTGTTTGTCAATCTTGAGAGTTATGCCTTTGATTTGAGCAATAAAAAGCAAGGGTATTATCCCTGGGAATTTACTTGTGAACATAGCTTGTGAATTGGGAGAAGAATAAGAGGGAAGACTAGAAATTAGAAGAGAAATTGTTACATCTAGCTTCCATTTCTTAGAACACTCGATGATTCAAATAAAGGGATTATTACTTTGCTTGATAAGATGAGATAAGCACTGGTTAATTTGAAGCAGGTAAAGAGCAGAAAGAAGTATGGCAGGGGAAAATTCTGAGTGGCAGGGTGACAGATAGGACCACAACAGGAGCTGCTATCGAGTGATGGATATGACAAGTGTGATTTCAGAACTCAGTCCAGGACTGAGCCACTTACAGCTCTGAGTGAACTCAGCTCGGTCGCCACGGAAAAGTTTGGAGTCTAGCGGTGTGGTCAAAAAAGAGAGAGGGAACTGGGAGACAAAAGGCAGAAAGGGAAGAAAGGGAGAAGAAGTAGAAAGAGTACAGGATTTACTTCTGTGTGCTGCAGCTTTCCTTATTTGAAGGAACACTGAGCTGAACTTCGCTGTTGTTACTACAAACTTGGTACACAGTGAGGGTTCCGACTGGGTTTGTTCCAGCCTATGGTAACACACAGAGGGATCATTTCAATGAGTCTGATGATTACAAAGTGATGTTTTGTTTTGTTTTTAAGATTTTTTTTAATCTGAGAGAGAGAGTGAGAGAGCAAGAGAGCATGAACGGGGGGAGAGGGAGAATCAGGCTCCCCACTGAGCAGGGAGCCCAACATGGGGCTCGATCCCGGCATCCTGGGATCATGACCTGAGCTGAAGGCAGATGCTTAACTGTCTGAGCCACCCAGGTGCCCCAGTGTTTTGGTTTTTTAATGACTGAAGTCTGTTGAAGAATTGGTGCTTTCCATTTGGGTGAGATCATTTCAATTATAGATTGATATGGTGGGTAGATTTATTGTTTTTAGTTTAGTTAGTTTGTTTTTTAGTTTTCTGTTATAAGGAGAAGGCATAGGTACACCAATGGCCACCAGCCAAAGACCTCCAGGAACAAACCTGTAGTTGAACAAATTGGGCTCATTGACTCACTACAATGGGGGAGAACACCCACAATGGGAAACTGGAGTATCTGTAGGAGGGTGTTAGAAAGGATATTATAGGATTCGGACAGTGTTAGGTGGTTTGGGAAAGGATTTGAAGTTTTGGTCTGAACTGGATGCTGTCAGGAAGTAGAATTAACTCTATAATTGGGCATTTTAATAAATATTTTTGAGAAGGTGGGAGGAACATAGCCATGTGAGACCTGTGATTAGTAAAGACAGCAGTCACTCATATTCGCCGGGGGAGGAAGAGATTCGGGATTTTGTGGTTTGGACAAAGTTCCTGCTTGTTGGTGCTCAGACATGATATGCTCTTTGGTCTTATTCTTCATGGTCACAGAGTGGCCTTGTTTGATGCTGATGTTTTACGAAATCAATACCAAGACTGAATTGTGAATACTAGGATGGCTTTTAGCAACACCAACTCCTGGCTGGCAGTTCCAGGCCAGTTCCTAGGTGTCAGGGGCTGCTTTTCTCTTTCTCAGCTATAGCAGAATATAGCTATAAATAGGGTTTTTAAAGCAGGTTGGGATATGTTAGTTAGGACTAGGTTTTGTCACATTAAACAAACAAACATCCCCAAATAATAGTGGCTTAAGCCATAAAGATGTTTATCTCTCTTTCGTATATAAAGTAGTTCTGGAAGTACATCTTGCAAAACTGGAAAGGTAGTTAGGGAATCTGTGCTTCTGCTCTCTGAGTGCTCTGTCTTCCTTAGCTTTTTTCCTCAGACTTATGGTCCAAGATGGCTGCTCAAGCTCCAGCCATCATATGAAAGTTCTATTCAGCATGGAGAGGAAGGGAAGAAGAATGTCTGCAGGCTCCCTTGTAGGAAACTTCCTGCAAGTGCTGTTTGACACATCTACTCACATTTCATTTGTTAGTGCTTGATTACAGGGCAAAGATATTGGGGAAGTGTAATCATTTAGGTGGCAGTGGGTTTGCTCAACTAATTTTTTTTTTTAATTAAAAGAAAAGTCATAATTGGCTCTTGTGGGGCTACCAAACGTCTGGAGTTGGAATAGTGCAACTGTCGTATTTCGTTCCATGGAGGGCAGTTCTAATGTGGCTTTTGTTGTATGCAAATATCCCTCTCTTTGGTAAAACAGCAAGCAGCTGATTATGTTAAAAGATGCCTCCTTTTTGGTCTTTCTTTTGTAACAATCTCAAGAGTTCAAGTTTCTAAAGTGGATTCTTTTTTCAGTCTTTTGAAGCTGTGTAGCTTGATCCAAAAGAATGCTCTGATTCAGCGGCCCCGTTGCTAGGCTGTCTAACAATTTACCTCTAGCAGCAGGGAAGAAATGGCCGCGTTGCTGGAAATATTTCACTTAAAAATGAATAAAAATCATTCTTGCAAATTTACTATTAAGAATAACTGAATTCCTTTGCTCAGAAGAACTACAAAATTAATGTGTGTTCTGCTTTTTAAAAAGGAGGTAGTAAGTAAGGTGAATAAAATTATAAACAAAATGTTCACGTTGGCACGATAACCACATGCAGACATCTGGGCTGGAAATGTGAGAAAATTGTAAAGAATTTGGGAAGGTTCAAAGGCTCAGGTTATTAAAGTTTTAATAATCTTCTTTTCTGCAGGGCTCACCCCCTGCTATTCTTTCAATGCAGTAGAAAAACAAAATATGGACAAAATTGTAGTTAATTAGAGCTGAATCTTCCTTGGAAAACCTATAGAAATTGCTTGGGATTTTTATAGTGGCTCAGAGTTGAGAGCCTTGGTCTCAAAAGGTACAACTTCATTTTCATTTAAGGAACACCAGATTTCAATAAAATAAGATATGTTTTGCTTAAAAAAAAAAAGCTCTATCAGCTAATTCATCTCATTGATTGGAAAACACTATTTTGCAGAATTATCTATGAAAGTAATCTCACTTAACATTTTAACTTTTTCCCCTTAATCAGAGTGAAACAAAACCTTTATTCCCCATAGTGATATGCTGATTGAAGGAGTGACTGGTCCTTAGTCAGTTACCAGATTGTCTTAAAGAAACAGCATCCCTTTCACACCTGAAATATGGTGAAAATTGTAAAAATGATTTCTCTTCTGATTCAGACATGTTATATTTTTGCCACAGGCTTGTAATGTCAGTGCCACTATTTTTCAGTTTGAAATTTGTTTTCTTTTAAAGGCATTTTAAGAGTATACAGTGTACCAACCAATATGTGACGCAGCCTGTGCATTACTATGTGTCATATAAGACTATACTTAGCATATGAAATTTTTATGATAGGTGTGTACATAGATATGCAAGAAACTCTACACATGTTAAGTCACATGTGTATATTTGAAATATGCAGACACACGGAATACTTTAAATTGTGTTGCATCAAGGATGGGGAAGGAATTTTACTCATTAGGATCCAGCCATGAGCACTGAAATATGATTTGCAAGAGATGAAGTTTGGAGTTGTTTTAATAGACTAAGTGGTTCCAAATGCAAGTTCAGATCGTAGACTCCCAGGCTCTTTGTGAGACTAATTGACTTTGCTGTAGAGTTTTGGCAAAGCTCTTATTATTTTTACTACATTTTCCTTTTTAATAATGTAAAATTGAACTAACTTCTAAAATTCACGTTCCCCTTTATGAGTTTGTTAGCCCTTCCTTCACCAAATTAATGACTGACTAGGCAAGACAGCCAAGAATGCTTACCGCTCTGGGCATTTGTTAATTGGTTGTTCGTTGGACTATATATGAGGGAAAATTATTGCTACTATAAACCAAAGAGTGTAAAGGAAAAGTAGTGGTATAAATATGGAGCTGGAATAGGCAGGGAAAGCTAGTGATGTAAAAGCTGTTTTTCTGCTAGATGGTTCCCTTAGGATGACTACAAATACTGAAAATAAAATGCAGCAGACCAGATCGTAACGTAGAACTTCGTTGTGGTAACTCTCAGAAAAGGAGATTCATTGTTTGGGTTAGTTTGTAAAGCTCTGATGATCAGCTTCTTCTGTTTTTTAAAGACAAGCTGGGCTCAGAGAGCAAGCAATAAATAGTAAAATCTCTTTCACCTTGAAAATTGCTTCAAGAGTGCTTTAAGCCTCTGGACAGGGACAGTTGATCAGGAAAAAATGAAAATTCCACGACTGGAATTTTTGACCCTTGCAGACTGTGAGGTGTGCCTTCACTCCACTTTCCCGAGGCCTGACCTTTCCTGGGAAACTCACCCCTCCCCTCCCCCCGGCACATCCTGGGGGAAAACCTCAGGCTTCAGAACAGAACCCCCCTAGTTCTCTCTCTCTTTGTCCACTTCCGACCCTGTGCACAGTGCTCTCCTAATTCTCCTTCTAAACGCCAATCAGACAGTTTTAACTCTTGTTTTAAGCTAGGGAATGAATCCAGGGGTTTGGCTCATGTTGCAAAGGTTTCCAGCAGTATCAGGTAATTCACGATTAGCAGGGCTCCATTCAGACCTGAAAGGCTGCGCGATTCATTACCAATTACCAATTCCCTGGGCCATCCGGTTCCCTGGCAGAAAGGCTTCCGACGAATTTGCGTTGCAAATTGAAAACATGCTGTCAACAGCAACAAGTCCAAAAGATGTTTACCTTAATTTTTCCAAGGCAGGCTTTTACATGTGGGTGTTTTTGTTTAAGGAGCAACCCTCTAGGTGCCCTCCTGTTTCTGGGGTGGGTGGTATCGTTACAAAGGGGTCGTCACAACCTTGTGATGGAGAGAGATCAAGCGGCTAAGTGAAGACTCACTGGGTCGCTTGTCTGTACTGCGTTTGTGCCTTTTCAGTGGAGCCTGCGACAAACTTTGCATTGGGTGTCGGGTTGCAGATGTCAAGGCTGACACAGAGTCCTTCAATTTTCTTAAGGGTACAGAGACTTAGGAAATCACCTTGTTGAAAGGCTGCTTTTGTAGATGGGTAAACTGAGGTCCAGATTGGTTGTGTCACTTCCTCAAGGACAGTTGGTTAAATAACATCACGGTCAAGTCTAGAACTTAGGGTTTCTCATGCTTTCCCGTAGTTTATGGTTCCCGGCTGCATAGTTATTAATGATTGATGTGTATAAAATAAAGTATTAGGCAGTAATTAGTTTATAAGTTTCCATCAAAACTGAGAACATGGGGACACAGGCCTCCAAAAAAAAAAAAAGAGTTTGACCTTTGAACCTTGTTTGAATCTTGATTACCAGGTGACATCCATCCATTTTCAGAAAGGACTATTGGAAGTAGCCCAGCAGTTCTGCTGGAGTGAAGATGTGTTTTCACCCTGGGTTATACGAATGCCCAGATAGATGTCCCTGCTTCCTGGGAAGTGCATTTGGGGCCAAGCAAACGCTAGATGATAGCAGTGCGGATAAGAGGCAGTCCAAGCCAAACTCTGGGGGCTCAGGGGGAGCCTCTAGTCTTCCTTTCAAAGCTTGTCTTAACTTCTGAGTCTCCCCTTCATGCATAAATTAAAGTTGAGTGTTCTTACCCAGGTTGGATGCCATCAAATGACAAGTCCTCCTCAGAATCAGACAAGCATGTTGAACGAATGTGAAAAGGAAACTTTGAGCATTGTGAACTTTGGATGAAGAAACACTAACCTTTCTATGGCCGCCGAGGGAAAGGGAAGCTGGCTTTGGCCAAAGCAGGAAGTAGGAGTCCCATTCACAGTAGGCTGATTTCACAGAGGGCTTCCAGTCAGAGTCTAGGAACCAGATTAACTGTGCTAAATGGGTCCCTCAAACTCCACACTCAGAGAGTATCCAGTGAAGGTGGAAAGAAATAAGCACTACACAGAATATTCCCAAGACGCAGGAAATGGAAGTTCAGAAGCACAGACCTGACGAGAGACAGACTCCCAGAAATTATGTAATGAGAGAGTTGGAGATGGGACTTCACAAGAAAAATTCGGGGGGCTTTCATTGCAACAGAGTGGAAAGTTCTGGTCACCCTGCCTGGCCTACCGTCAGCGTCTTCAAAGAGCTCCATGTGATCATGCCCTTACAGAAAAAGTGGACATAAGTACGGCTGTTCCACATTCATGTGGTGACTCTTGGCAAGTCATTTACAAGTTTAGGTACCTTGCTTTTTTTTTTTTTTTTCTGTTTTTTGGAATGCAGTTACATTCTCCTCATCACCAAGCAAGTGTCTTTCAAAAGGATTTCCCACAGCAGGCAATTGGGTGGCAGTGAGGGAGATGTTGGGGTTTGGAGTCAAACATATTTGGGCCATCATGTAGAAGCAATCTCTTGCTTATTTTGAGCATTTCATTCTTTGGATTAAAAAAACTTCAGTTTTGTTTTTTTTTTTTTTTAAATCAAGATGGGAGAGCAAAATATTGACCTGAAAGACCAGAAGAGACATCATTTAGGCTTGACTTAGAATCACAATTTTATACTCTTCTTGTAGGAAAGTGACCCAGAACATTTTTACTGGAGGTGACAAAATTTCCCAAGTAAGAAATGTGCTGACTTCTAGATGATGTTTATTCCCTACCAAGTTTGCACATCATAAAATCTGACCTCAGCCACTTGGTGAAGTGTGGCTCTTGGGAAAGAGGAATTCACTAGTTCCATCCTTAAGAGGATAGTTGTTATCTAGAGCAAACACTAACAGAAAGTGTGTCACCTCCAAGAACTGATCTAGGTTTGGCTTCTAGTTCACTCAGCAGCTATAACCTATCAGTATTAGGTGGCTCAGGACTAACTCTGACTGGGAAGCTTGGAAAATATTTTTTCTTTCAGGAAATGGATGGATTTGAAAGTCAGGGCTTATGTGTTGTTTGGAGTTAAGCTTGGGGTTTCTAGAATTCTGTTTCCTGGCTTTCATCAGCAAGTTGTGCCTTGCTTGGGTCAGGGCCATTGGCCTTGGGCATGTTGTCACTGGGGCGCTGGTTGGACCAATGTCAAAAGATGTTAGAAGGAGTGAGTGTTTCATCCTGGGATGAAATCATTTAGGCTGATGACCTTCTCAGAAGGGTCAGTAGGAATGACAAGAATGCCTTGAGCCTGGGAGTGATAGTGGAGTCAGTGAACACCAAAGGAAAGCATAGGTGGTAATGGTACAAGCTAACTTCTGCTGTGTCCTGGCCTCTTGGATCTTGTAGGTGATCTTGGCATAAATCAAGTAGTTAAGTGACATTCAGTAATTCTCTGAAAGTACACAGTGGTGAACCTGTCAAGACCCACCCACAGCAGTTTAATTTTCTACCAACCTTAATTATAAGTGTTCATTATTATAAAATTTATGGAAATGAGATCTAAGACACCCGTTGGGATCTACAGCTGCCTTATTTCTATTTTAGGGAATAATTACATGAGTGTTCACCATTTAAAAAGGACTTTGGAAGGTTCTGTATCAAATCTCGGGGTAGAGCTTCCCACAAGGCAAAGCTTAGAGACTTGTGTTGTAAGTGGTTCTTCATTTTAACTGAGCTCAGAGACAGTGGCTCACAGGAATATTACTGGGTATTTATATCTAGCCTCTTCTAAGAAGCATTCCAAGTGGTAGTAACGTGACTTAAAAGGGGCTACATTGAGGACTGTCCCAGATTTGGGGAACATAGGAATTGGTGACCTATGGAGGACAAAAATAGGGCACTGAAAACAAACAAGACTCCAGGCTCCTTCCTCATATTCCTGGCTGTGTCTGTCACAGATCTCCTGGCACATTTTGTTTCTGGGACAAAGGACAACACTGTTTAATCCTCCTGTCCATGCCAAACTCCAAAGGGGATAATTACATTCTGCCTCCTGAAATTCCCTTTGCAACTTCATCTGGGTGAAGCGCTCTCAATTGCCTGGGGGGGGGTGGGGGGGTGGGTGTTGCTGTGCCCTGAGTAGGAGCCACCATGTTTTCTTCCCAGCTAGGTATTTTGGTCATGGCCGGTGTTAATACCACAGTTTGATTTTGGCCCCGGTATATAAATCAGACTGGGGGCTTTTGCAGTAAAATGCATCGAGTCGGGCAGCAAATGCCAGCTCACTGGAGCATTATGTGTCTGTCCCCTGTGCAAAACTGGTTTAATTGTGCCTGAAGAGTACAGCCAATTGGCTAATCTTGTTTCTAAGAAAAGAAATTATTTTAGAGCATTTTTTTTTTTTGACTGGTAAATATAGTACAAGACAACGGTTTTGTGTTCAGGTGAAAAACATAGTTCAGTTATAATGTTTTGACCCCACTAAAATCATTAAAACCAAATGGAGTTCTATATGTAAGACCCAAAATAATTCCATTTGGTTTTCTGGCAAGTAATTATTCTTTTTCTAAACAGCACTGATAGTAATGTAATTGTAAAGGGGATAAGAAGATTATTAGGAAAAGATTATATGTGTTTGTTTAAATTCCTAGAACAGACCTTCATAATATAAGGAAAAGGAACCAAGTCTGTTAGAATGAAATCCAGGTGAAATGTTCTATTATTTCTCTGACTCTTTGGAGAAACAGATACTAAGATGATAATTTTAGTTCCCCAAGGGAACTAAGAAAACCTGGACAAGATGTTGGTTTTAATAATGGTATTTCAAGCTGTTCTTAACCTTAATTGTAGTATGGGGTGAAACTATAGTCATGGAGTGTTGTATTTAAAACCCACGAAGAGGTTTCAGCCTGAGAGCGGAACCAACGAAAGGGAATCATTAACCAGAGAAGTGACTGAAGTGGTTTAATAATTATGTTATTTCAAGGGAAAAAAGGATCTGCCTAAAGTAAAAGAGGGAAAGAAGGACTGATAAATAGAAATTATTTCTACCCTAGGTAGTCAGCTAGTGAGACTACCAGTGGGAAAGGTCTATTAACTAATTGATCTGCTAGACTCGATAGGGAACTCCAGCTGGAGATCAAAGAACATTCTCTGCTACAAAGGCAAGTGGCAACCTTGGACCAGATGTTTTCCTTCCAGCTCTGTCATGCTTGATAACTGTAGAGTGCGGCTGAATCTGGCCATCAGCCTGGTCTACCGGACCACTGATATGGAAAGCAAGGGGTGTGCGTGTGCAAACATGTGCACACGTGTGAGTGCACATGCTTGAAAAAGAGATAGGAGCAGCTTCAAAGTCCAAAAGGGTCAGAATTTAAATTAGGTTGGGAGCTAAGAAATTATTTTTTCTTTATTTATTTGCAAAGTGAAGGGGACCAAAGAATGTATCAACTGCCAGGTTTTAAAAAGGTTCCTATATCTTAATTGTTCTACAATTGGTATTTATAGGAACTTACACAAATACATCATCATACAGGTCTGTTACAGGAAAACCAACTATGTTTTGAATAATGGATAAAATTACAAAAATTTAACTATTAGCGTTAGCTTATGTGTTTTCTTTTATGCTTAGAATAAAAGGAAGAGTTAACATTGGAAGCATGGTTTTCCTTTTGGTCATTACCCTAGGATGGTTTGTTTACATGTGTTGCCCACCTTTATCCTTTCCAGCTCCATGTATTCTGGTTCTGGTTTTTTCACATCTGGATAAGGTATTATTTATGATCAGGCAGAATATTTGGTTTAGAAGTTTCTTTGAAATGTATGTATGTATAATTCTTTTCTATGAATTTTTCAAAGATTCCTACAGTATTAGACATTTTGAAAAATGAGATGTCTAAAATTACCTTGATGTGGTTAGCTTGATATGGTCTATGGCCTTTCTTAAAATACTGCCTTGCTTCCCTAGTTGATCAAAAATGTCACTAAAAAGTCATTAGTTCATCTGATTGGGAGATGTATTGGAGTTCAAGAATGTTCAGATTGAAAATTCATTTATCGCAGGCAATCAAATTTCCCATAAAAGGAAAATTCCCCTAAAATGTTTGAATGTTTGTACTTTAAAAAAAAATTTATTTATTTTAGAGAGAGAGAGAGACATAGTGTGCACACAACCAGGGATAGGGGCAGAGGGCAAGGAGAGAATCCTTAAGCAGACTCCCTGCTGAGTGTGGAGCCCACATGGGGCTCCATCCCAGGACCCTGAGATCATGACCTGAGTCAAAATCAAGAGTCAGCTGCTTAACTGACTGAGCCACCCAAGCACCCCTGAAAGTTTGTACCTTCATAGCACCTAAAATTCTAAAGTGATTCTTCATTTTTTTTTAAGCCAAAGTCTTTTGTTTCTATTAAAATTTAGCTTCTAAACTTTTCCATTCTTTATGTGTGTATGTGTGTACGTATATAAAGGAAGTATTTACTAAATGATATTTTTATCGGATAATCTCCTGAAAATGTAATTTGATGGGGGAAAGGAGGGAAGTGTAAAGATGGATCCCAAAAGACAAATTCTATATACTTTAAACGTTGCTGAGTGTCTGGTTCAAGATGGCAGACTGAGTGTATATATCAACCTTCACCCTTTCTGAAGGTCCCACTGAAATGATTAACTGTCCATAGTCTGTCCATGTAAAAATCTATCTAATGAAACCACAACAATGCTGGGCATCAATAAAGAAACCATAAAGTGTGAATAAATGCTAGTAGATAGAAAGGAGATGGATTTATATGAAAAGCAAACAGACTAAAAAAAAAAAAAAAAAAAAAAAAAAAAAAAAAAAAAAAAAAAAAAAAGAAAAGAAAAGAAAAGAAAAAAAAGAAAGGCAGAGAAGGGGATTCCAGAGATAAGGGACCACTGGAAAAGCTCCAAGCTTGGAGTTATCAAACAAGAGTAGGTGGCAGATGGGGAAAGATATTCACTAATTTAAAGTTCTGAATTCAGATCACTAAGACACCCTTCCTCAGCTAGAGCGTCTCTTCTCCATTGCTCCTTTTCTCCCCACTCTTCAATCTCAGAACAAACATGGGAAAATTGTGATACTGGATTAAACCGAATAATTTTGGAAGACTGAAGCGTAAGCCAGGGTGGATGCTAGGCCTAAAGAAAAAAAGCAGGCTTCCTTGGCAAATGTTGGCGGTAGGCAGCTTTGGTCAGACATCTATGCCAGAGTTCTTCAAGCCCTGTGCAACCCTAGGGGTCTCCAGATTTCCTGCTCTACATAGTAGGGAATCCTGCCTGTCAGTACTTCTGCTTACCTGGGAGCCCACAGAACTCTGTCACCTCACAGAGCCCCGAGAAATTTGTGCTCCCATTCTGGTCAGCTTTGTGCTGTCACAGACATAACACTAGATATCTGATAACAGCACTTTCATGAAAGAGAAGGATTAATATGAATAACAGAACAACTGAGCCTGCAGAAAACAGATTTAACTCCGAGAACAAAAAAGAACTTAAAAACTATTTTCTGCATTCTTAGAATGATTCAGGATGATATTATATCCTCAAAATAAGAATAAACTCTGGGGCATCTGGGTGGCTCGGTTGCTTAAGCGTCTAACTCTTGGTGTCAACTCAGGTCATGATCTCAGGGTTCTGGGATGGAGCCCCATGTTGGGCTGCCTGCTCAGTGGGGAGTCTTCTTATCTCCCTTTTCCTCTGCCCCTCCTCCAGCTTGTGCTCTCTCTCTCAAATAAATAACTATTAAAAAAAAAAAAGGAAGAATAAGTTGTTATGACACAAGAGCAATCAGAAGACCAGAAGAGCTCTGGATAATTAAAATATGATTATTAGAATAAGAAATCAATAGCTGGATTGAAAAATATGTTGGGGGCGCCTGGGTGGCTCAGTGGATTAAAGCCGCTGCCTTCGGCTCAGTTCATGATCCCAGGGTCCTGGGATCGAGGCCCGCATCGGGCTCTCTGCTCAGCGGGGGGCCTGCTTCCTCCTCTCTCCTCTCTCTCTCCTGCCTNTCTTTTTAAAAAAAAAAAAAAAAAATTTTAAAAAAAAAAAAAAAAAAAAAAAAAAAAAAAAGAAAAATATGTTGGACTGGATTAATGAAGTATCTTAGAAGAAAAATAAAGGAAATCTTATATCTGAAGCAAAAGACAGAAAAAAAAATTTTTTTAAAGATTTTATTTATTTATTTGACACAGAGAAAGAGAGAGATTACAAGTAGGCAGAGAGGCAGGCAGAGAGAGAGGAGAGAGGAGGAAGCAGGCTCCCTGCTGAGCAGAGAGCCCGATGCGGGCCTCGATCCCAGGACGCTGAGATCATGACCTGAGCCGAAGGCAGAGGCTTTAACCCACTGAGCCACCCAGGCGCCCGGGACAGAAAATTTGAATGAGAGAAAAATTGGCAAGTATGAAGATAGGAGTAGAGATCAATACCCATCTCATAAGAAAGAAATGGCTAATAGAAAAAAAAAAAAAGAAGGATAAATTAAAAAATAGGAGAGAAAAATTTCCTTATATAAAGGAAGATATGAATCTTTAATTGGAAAAGCCTGACCAAATACTAAAACAGGTAAATTAAAAACAAAACAAAACAAAACAAAATAAACCAACCCAAAAACCTAGTGATGCTTGATGTATACAAGGGTAAAGAAAAAAATTCAAAAAATTTTCTGGAGAGGAAAAAAAAAGCAAGCTTACTATAGATGCTTAATAATCAGATTGACATCAGCAATAGAGAACAATAGAGCAGAATCCTTCGAGTCCTCATCAGCAAGAAAACAAGAGAGCTGGGACTTGACATTTTGAGATAGGATTTTAAATAAAGGGAGGCAGGCTTTTTCTGCAAGGGGCCAGAAAGTAAATATTTTGTGTTTTGTAGGTCATATGGTCTCTCGCAGCTATTCAACTCTGCAGTTGTAGCATGAAAGGAGACATAAACAATGCTGTGTTCGAGCAAAACTTTATTTACAAAAACGGGGTGGGCTGGATTTGACCAGTGGGCCATAGTTTGCTGACACCTGCTTTTGAATATAGAATTCTATACCCAGCTAAACCATCATCAAGGATGAGGGCAAAATAAAGATATTTTCAGGCAAGAAAAAACTCAGAAAGTTTCATAATCATGTGAAAAGAATATTTAAGAATTTTTGTTGAAGCAAAAGAGAAAAGGAATAAATGAGGATGACATGCAGTAGAAGAAACAGTGACAGTTGAGTGTGACCTAGAAGTTTGGAATATTCTCCTTATTTTTAAAAATTTTTTATTATTGTTTAATTTTTAAATAACATAGAATGTATTATTTGTTTCAGGGGTACAGGTCTGTGATTCATCAGTCTTACACAATTCACAGTGCTCACCATAGCACATACCCTTCCCAATGTCCATCACCCAGCCACCCCATCCCTCCCACCCACTTCCACTCCAGCAACCCTCAGTTTGTTTCCTGAGATTAAGAGTCTCTTATGGCTTGTCTCCCTCTCTGGGAGCCAGTCTCCTCTGGCTTTGTCTCATTTCATTTTTTCCTCTCTTCCCCCTTGATCCTCTGCCTTGTTCCTCAAATTCCACATATCAGTAAGATCATATGATAATTCTTTCTCTGATTGACTTATTTCACTTGCATAATACCCCCTAGTTCCATCCACATCACTGGAAAAGGCAAGACTTCATTTTTTGATGGCTGCATAATATTCCACTATATATATATATATATATATATATATATATATATATATATATATACCACACCTTCTTTATCCTTTCATCTGTCGATGGATATCTAGGCGCATTCCATGGTTTGGCTATTGTGGACACTGCTGCTTTAAACATTGGGATGCATGTGCCCCTTTGGTTCACTACATTTGTATCTTTAGGGTAAATACCCAGTAGTACAATTGCTGGGTCATAGGGCAGCTCTATTTTCAACTTTTTGAGGAACCTCCATACTGCTTTCCACAGTGACTGTACCAGCTTGCATTCCTACCAACAGTGTAGGAGGTTTCCCCTTTCTCTGCATCCTCGCCAACATCTGTTGTTTCCTGATTAGTTAATTTTAGCCATTCTGACTAGTGTGGGGTAGTACCTCATTGTGGTTTTGATTTGATTTTTTATGTTCTCCTATTCTGTTGGTTATCCTGGTTCTGTTGGCTGTTTCTTTTGCTGTGCAAAAGCTTTTTCTCTTGATGAAGTCCCAATAGTTCATTTTTGCCCTTGTTTCTCTTGCCTTTGGCGATGTGTCTAGGAAGAAGTTGCTGTGACTGAAGTTGAAGAAGTTGCTGCCTGTGTTCTCCTCAAGGATTTTGATGGATTCCTGTCTCACACTGAGGTCTTTCACCCATTTTGAGTCTATTTTTGTGTGTGGTATAAGGAAATGGTCTAGTTTCATTTTTCTGCATGTCCACTTCTCCCAACACCATTTTTTTAAAAAAGATTTTATTTATTTGTCAGAGAGAGAGAGAGAGAGCACAAGCATGCAGAGTGGCAGAGGCAGAGGGAGAAGTGGGCTTCCCACTGAGCAAGGAGCCCTATGTGAGACTCAATCCCAGGACTCTGGGATCATGGCCTGAGCCGAAGGCAGCCGCTGAGCCACCCAGGCGTCCCCCAACACCATTCATTGAAGAGACTGTCTTTTTTCCATTGGACATGCTTTCCTGCTTTGTCAAAGATTAGTTGATCATAGGGTTGAGGGTCCATTTCTGGGCCTCTGTTCTGTTCCATTGATCTATGTGTCTGTTTTTGTGCCAGTACCATACTGTCTTGATGATTACAGCTTTGTTTTAGAGCTTGAAGTCTGAAATTGTGATACCACAATTTGGAAAAGCTTTGCTTTTCCTTTTCAACATTCCTCTGGTTATTCAGGATCTTTTCTGGTACCATACAAATTTTAGCATTATTTGTTCCATTTCTTTGAAAAAAAAAATTGATGGTATTTTGATAGGGAGTGGATTTTAATGTGTAGATTGCTCCAAGTAGCATAGACATTTTCATAATAGTTGTTCTTCCAATCCATGAGCATGGAATGCTTTTCCATTTCTTTGTGTCTTCCTCAATTTCTTTCATGAGTATTCTATAGTATTCTGAGTACAACTTCTTTGTCTTTTTGGTTAGATTTATTCCTAAGTATCTTATGGTTTTGGGTGCAATTGTAAATGGGATTGACTCCTTAATTTATCTTTCTTCTGTCTTGTTGTTGGTGTATAGAAATGCAACTGATTTCTGTGCAATGATTTTATATACTGACAATTTACTGAATTCTTGTATGAATTCTAGCAGTTTTAGGGCAGAGTTTTTTTGGTTTTCCACATAAAGTATCATATCATGGGCAAAACGTGAGAGTTTGACTTATTCTTTGCTGATTTGGATGCCTTTTATTTCTTTTTGTTGTCTGATTGCTGAGGCTAGGATTTCCAGTATTTCGTTGAATAGCAGTGGTGAGAGTGGCCATCCCTGCTGTGTTCCTGACCTTAGGGGAAAAGCTCTCAGTTTTTCCCAATTGAGAATGATATTTGCTGTGGGCTTTTCATATATGGCTTTTATGATATTGAAGTATGTACCTTTTATCCCTACACTGTGAAGTGTTTTAATCAGAAAATGATGATTTACTTTGTCAAATGCTTTTTCTGCACCTATTGAGAGAATCAAATGTTTTTTGTCCTTTCTTTTATTAATGTAATGTATCACATTGACTGATTTGCAGATGTTGAACCAACCTCGAAGCCCAGTTACTAATCCCATTTGGTGGTGGTGAGTAATCCTCTTAATGTAATGTTGATCCTGTTGGCTAGTATTTTGGTGAGAATTTTTGCATCCATGTTCATCAGTGATATTGGTCTGTAATTCTCCTTCTTGATGTGGTCTTTGTCAGGTTTTGGGATCAAGGAAATGCTAGCCTCATAAAATGAATTTGGAAGTTTTCCTTCCATTTCTATTTTTTGGAACTGTTTCAGGAGAATAGGTATTAATTCTTCTTTAAATGTTTGGTAGAATTCCCCTGGAAAGCCATCTGGACCTGGGCTCTTGTTTGTTTGGAGAGTTTTGATTACTGCTTCCATTTCCTTGATGGTTATGGGTCTGTTCAAGTTTTCAATTTCTTTCTGGTTCAGTTTTGGTAGTTTATACACCTCTAGGAATGCATCCATTTCTTTCAGATTGTCTAATTTGCTGGCATATAGTCGCCCTTAATATGTTCTCATAATTGTTTGTATTTCTTTGGTGTTGGTTGTGATCTCTCTTCTTTCATTCATAATTTTATTTATTTGGGTCCTTTCTCTTTTCTTTTTGATAAGTCTGGCCAGGGGTTTATCAATCTTATTAATTCTTTCAAAGAACTGGCTCCTACTTTCGTTGATCTGTTCTACAGTTCTTCTGGTTTTTATTTCATTGATTTCTGCTCTGATCTTTATTAATTCTCTACTCCTGGTGGGTTTAGGCTTTATTTGCTGTTCTTTCTCCAGCTCCTTTAGCTGTAGGGTTAGGTTGTGCATTTGAGACCTTTCTTGTTTCCTGAGAAAGCCTTGTATTGCTATATACTTTCCTCTTAGGAGTGCCTTTGCAGCATCCCAAAGATTTTAGACAGTTGTGTTTCATTTTCCTTTGTTTCCATGAATTTATTTTTTATTCTTTAATTTCCTGGTTGACCCATTCATTCTTTAGTAGGATGCTCTTTAGCCTCTGTGTATTTGAGTTCTTTCCAAGTTTCCTCTTGTGGCTGAGTTCTAGTTTCAAAGCACTGTGGTCTGAAAATACACAGGGAATGATCCCAAACTTTTAAAAAAAATTTTATTTATTTATTTGACAGAGAGAGAGACAGCGAGAGAGGGAACACCAGCAGGGGGAGTAGGAGAGGGAGAAGCAGGCTTTCCCAAAGAGCCAGGAGCCTAATGTGGGGCTGGATCCCAGCACCCTGGGATCATGA
Source organism: Ailurus styani (assembly GCA_002007465.1). NCBI lineage: Eukaryota > Metazoa > Chordata > Mammalia > Carnivora > Ailuridae > Ailurus > Ailurus styani. The sequence continues at coordinate 3,879,746 of LNAC01000067.1, read as the reverse complement.
CTTGAGTTGAAGGCAGACGCTTAACGACTGAGCCACCCAGGTGTCCCGATCCCAAACTTTTGACACTGAGACTTGATTTGTGACTCAGGATGTGATCTATTCCACAGAATGTTCCACGTGCACTAGAGAAGAATATGTATTCTGTTGCTTTGGGGTGGAATGTTCTGAACATATCTGTGAAGTCCATCTGGTCCATATGTCAATTAATGGCCTTATTTCCCTGTTGATCTTTTGCTTAGATGATCTGTTGATTTCAGTGAGGGAGATGTTAAAGTCCCCCACTATTATTATATTATTGTCAACGTGTTTCTTTGATTTTATTTTTAATTGGCTTATGTAATTGGCTCCTCCCATGTTACAGGCATAAATATTTACAATTGTGAGATCTTCTTGTTGGATAGACCCTTTAAGTATGATATAATGTCCCTCCTCATCTCTTATTATAGTCTGGTTTAAGATCTAATTTGTCTGATATAAGGATTGCTACCCCAGATTTGTTTTGATGTCCAGTAGCATGGTAAATTGTTTTCCACCCCCTCACTTTAAATCTGGGGTCTAAATGAGTCTTTGGGTCTAAAATGAGTCTCTCGGAGACAGCATATCGGTTGGTCTTGGTTTTTTTTTTTTAATCCAATCTGATACCCTGTGTCTTGTGATTGGGGCATTTAGCCCATTTACATTCAGTGTAACTACAGAAAGATACAAATTTAGTACCATTGTATTGCCTGTATGGTGACTGTTACTTTATGTTGTCTCTGTTCCTTTCTGGTCTATTTTACTTTTAGGCTCTCTCTTTGCTTAGAGGACCCCTTTCAATATTTCCTGTAGGGCTGGTTTGGTCATTGCAAATTCCTTTATTTTCTGTTTGTCCTGGAAGCTTTTAATCTCTCCATTTTCAATGACAGCCTAGCTGGATATAGTATTCTTGGCTTCATATTTTTCTCATCTAGTGCTCTGAATATATCATGGCAGTCCTTTCTGGCTTTTTGATTTTGACTTGGTTAGATTTTATTTCTCCAGAAAAGAATTCTCTAGTATCTTCTATGCTTTTTTCAAGCCCAGGGACCATTCTCTTTAAAGTGGCAGTGGTTTATGACCTGGAATGGATCATCTTTCCTTCTCTAAGGACTCAATCATATTAATTAGTTCTGCCTGGAATCATATTTATAGAATCCTAATGTTGCAAGTATTATATTATGAGATCAAAATTTTGGAATCAATCTGTGGGCAAAGTACTTATAACATTATCGTAATAACTAAATGAGGTAAATACACAGACTTTAACAACATAGAAGTAATAAAATTAAAGTTGGATTATTAAGGTGGGAGGTGAAGTGGGAAGTAGTGTGGTTGCACAAAATGTCTTACCTTTGATAAAAAAAGAGTGGAATCAAGGTACAGTACACATTTACATGTGTACTGTTTAGGATTATAATGGCCATCATCAGGAGGGCTGAGTAACAATGCTGTTACCTCTGCTGAATGAAGTGGGTGGGCATAGGGAAATGGCAGAATTGAACTTTTCTTTCTTTATGCTTTGAATTTTTTATCACATACTAATATTACCTTATTTTAGAACACAATACTTAAAAGTAATCCTATGGAAAATCCATTTAGGGCTAGAGACTTTATCAGCTTACAGCTTAAAGGCTATTAAAAAATGTTTTAATCTGTCATCAGTAGTGAAATCAATTTGTGAAAAATATATTTATAACTTTTCATTAGGCAAGTTCATTGAGGAGAAAAGTGACAGAGTTTTAAAGATTTTATTTATTTATTTATTTATTTGACACACAGAGAGATCAGATCACAAGTAGGCAGAGAGGCAGGCAGAGAGAGAGAGGAGGAAGCAGGCTCCCCGCTGAGCAGGGAGCCCGATGCGGGCCTCGATCCCAGGACCCTGAGATCATGACCTGAGCTGAAAGCAGAGGCTTTAACCCACTGAGCCACCCAGGCGCCCGAAAAGTGACAGAGTTTTATAAAAGTTTTTTTTTTCTGAACCACTCTAATCTTTGTTAGTGAAAATCTCCCTCCAAAAAAAAAATTAAAAAATTAAAAAAAAATAAAAAATTTTCCCTCTTTTCTTCCAGGATCTCCTTTTTTTGGTGTGTGTATGATTAAAAACATTTTTTTCTGTTTTATTGAAGTATGGTTGATCCACTATTAATTAAAACTTTTGCACTGAGAATATTACCTATCTTTAATAATGTAACATTTTGCCCTAGCTACTGTCAGAACACTTCTTATATAAGAATTACAGAGGTGAGTGGACCACAGCCCTCTGGTTTGTAAAGAAAGTTTGTAAATAAAATTTTGTAAATAAGGCTTTATTGGAACAGTCACATACATTTGTTTATATATCTTCTATGGCTGCTTCTGTATATGCCTGGAATTCTAAAATATTTACTATCCGACCCTTCAGAAAAACATGTCTCCTTTAGAGCATCAGAATCACCCTGGAGACCTTGTTAAACCCAGATTGTTGGACCCCACTCCCCAGTGCTGGAATGGGAGTGAAGAATTTGCATCTCTCACAAGTTCCACAGGCTGCTGATGCTGCTGGTCGAGGGTGTAGACAAACCTCAACTTGAATTTTGGCTTTACCCTTTGCAGGTCTGAGTTTGGCCAAGTTACTAAATTTTTATGTATCTGGGTTTGTTCATCTGTGACATGAGGCTTTTTATGGTTCTTATCTTCTTGGATTATTGTGAGAATTCAATGAGATAATGCATGTAAAGCACTTACCATGGTATCTAGTATATAGTAATGAGTCAATGAAATGTTTACTATAATTATGATAAAAGCATACCTCGATGAGGGGTTGATTAGGCACGAGAGACTGTCACAGACTGGATAGGATGTCAGCTGTGGAGAAAATGGAATTCGAATAATTTTTCCAAGTCTCTAGATCTCATTCTTTGCATAAAAATTTCCCAAATGTTGGACCAGCAGAAAAAATAAGTGACTGGCTTTAAATCATGTTTCTTGGAATGTAGTACAAATTGAAAATATCACAAAGGGAAAGTTATAGAAGTGCTTTCATATTTATTGCTCTCTTGCTTGGAGTAATTTCAAGTTTAAAAAGTTCATAATTTTCCACATGTGAAGGTATGTGGTAATCAATGGTAATCAGGGAGGGGTGTGTGGGGACACACATACGAAAGGAGTGGAAAATAAATATTTTTGTCTTCAAGGAATTAATTAGTTAATTTCAGGTAAGATAGACCCTCATGAAACAGTTACATGGACTGTCAGGAGGAGTCTAGGATGTCAGCTAGGATGTCAGCTAGGAGCCAGGATGAGAGACTCAGGTAACATGTACTCTCAGGTTATAGACAACAGGCTGGAAGAGTCTGGGACCCCTTGAAGATCAAGTGGGATGGGGGAGGCAAGAGAATCTCCCCAACTAGTAGGAGAAATGCTTCAGCAAGGTATGAAGCTGAGGCAATGAACACAGAACAGTTTAAATTTAACTAGGGGGCTGAAAAAAATTAGTCACCATTGAAAACGATGCAGACAGGTAACTTTTAGAAAAACAAATTCCATTTTTCTAGCGTGCGCACACGTTATGACACCTGTTTTTTTGGAGGTCGCCTTGAAAATACTAAAGTAGTCTAAAGTTCAGTAATTGTTCTGGCTCAAAAACAACAAAAAAGAACCACTCGCTAACTCTGAAAACTCTGTCAACAGATTCGGTCTACTCTATGGAGTCATCAGAGGGGATGAGGTGGAACAAGGCAAGAATTTTTCTCTTTTCCCCTCAAGACATAAAGACTGAGACAGACCACATTTGTGGCCAGAGAGAACAGTGTGCTGGGAAACTTGGCTTGGATCTTGGATCTCAAAGAGGGTAATTATTCATCGATTGGGCTGCAGTTAAAGATGACTTTTCCTGAGTGTCGACAAGGGGACAGGCGAGGAGAATGTTCTGATAGAGCCATTTACCTCCTCGTGCCTGCATCAAGGGCTCATAACTATCTGTGTGCAGTGAAGAAAAGTGTTCTCAGTGGCTTGGAGTGGGGGAGTGACTGCCTGTCTGAACACTGGGTCCTGGGGTGGAGCCCAAGCTTGTTTCAAGCTTAGTTCACCAAGAAAGCAGTGAGGATTGTCTTTCTGATGTAGACCAAGATAAGCCATACTTCATCTCTGCCTGTAACTGGAATCACAATTCTGTCAGGTGATAACACTGGAGAGACTAATGATGGGGACCTCATTCAAAGAGAAAGGGGTGGTCCCTTGGTGGCTCAGTTGGTTGGGTCTGGGACTCTTCACTTTGTCTCAGGTCATGATCTTGGGGTCTTGAGATCCAACCCCCATTGGGCTTTGTGCTGGGTGTGGAGTCTGCTTGGGATTCTCTCCCTCTCCCTCTGGCCCTTCCCCCTACCCCTAGCTCATGCTCTTGCTTTCTTTCTCAAATAAATAAAGAAAATAAAGTAAAAGAGAAAGGATACTACCTCCTGCTGATTAGAGGGGTGGTAGCCCTGGCTCAGTTCCAGCGAAGACAGGCATGGTTGGTCTGCCAGTCATTTATCTCTGGTTTTTAAATTGCCAGGAGAGGAGATTTATGGAAAACCTCTGCGACTTCTCTCGGGGAGATCATTTGGTCCGCCCTCCCTTCGCAGAACGCACTCCAGGCTAATCGCCTTAGCAGTCAGACAGGATTACTGGAGACCTTGTTTCTTGGAGCCGTCTTTCTTTATCAAAGCAAATATTGTACAGTTTGGTGCATTTTGTTCTCCCTGTGTTGTAAATTAACTTTAATTTTAAACATGTTTCTAGGTGGAAGACTGATGATTTAGGAAAACAACCGCAGAAGTACTTTGGTGTAGACTCCTCAATTTTATGTCACTTTCNACCCCCCCCCCCCCCCCCCAGTTTCTAACAAGGTCTGCAAGGTTGCTCCTTGATCCTGACTTCTCTGCCACATGAGCAAAGTTATTGCCGGTCCTTGTCAACTTTTGTTGCTCTTAATTATTCTTACTGACCTCTCCACCAATAAAATAGATAATGAGGGATATCATAGATTCATGTTTTTTTTTAATTTTATTTATTTATTTGACAGAGAGACACAGCAAGAGAGGGAACACAAGCAGGGGGAGTGGGAGAGGGAGAAGCAGGCTTCCTGCCAAGCAGGGAACCTGATGCAGGGCTCAATCCCAGGACCCTGGCACCATGAACTGAGCCGAAGGCAGACGCTTAACAACTGAGCCACCACGTGCCCCTAGATTCATGTGTTTATCAAAGGCTGTCACCTACCTTGGGACCTCATTTAAATTATCCATGTCTTAAGTTAAGGTTCTCAGAGACAGACCTAATAGTCCCTTAGTAAACTTTTACCAATGGGCATGCTAGGGGAAACTAATCCATGCCTTTCTCTGTAAAATATATGTATTTGTGTATATATATGCATATACAAAAATGTAATTTTATGTTTATATACAAATGAATATATTTTACATAAAATTACATGTGTGTTTCCATATAAAATATAAATTTATATATAAATAAAATTATGCATATATTTGCATATGTATAAAAATATAATTTGTCAACTAAATACTATATGTCTATCCACAAGTCACTTAACCTCCCTCCCTAGGGAGGGAGGTTATTTATTTTCCTGATCAGGAAGCAGAGGCAAGTTAACTGAGTTTGTTCGTCCTTCGTTCCTTCGTTCCTTCGTTCCTTCCTTCCTTCCTCCCTCCCTTCCTCCCTCCTTTCTTTCCTTCCTTCCTTCCTTCCTCCCTCCCTCCCTTTCTCCATTCCTTCCTTCCTCCCTTCCTCTTTTTCTCCCTTCCTCCTTCCTTTCTTCTTCTTACTTTTTAATTAGCTGAGTTTTCTTAGACACCTCCATATGTATCATATTTTCCTTGTATATCTCGAATTTTTATTTTATTATTTATTTATTTATTTTAAAAAAGATTTTATTTATTTACCTGAGAGAGAGAGCTCAAGGAGGAAAAGGGGGAGGGAGAAGCAGACTGCCCACTGAGCAGAGAGCCAGACACAGGGCTCGATCCCAGAACCTGGAGATCATGACCTGAGTCAAAGGCAGACACCTAACTGACTGAGCCACCCAGGGGCCCCTCGAAATTTTTTTAAGACATAACTTCAAATTCACATTTCTTTTGCATTGCATTCTAATATTTAAGTCAGGAAGAGTCAAGATTTGAAAAATGATGATCCATCCTTTTCCATTTTGAATTTTCCAAGATTATTTTCTTCCTTCAGTGAAGCCCTCTGGGAATACCGTTTAAAGAGGAGCTCAGTGAGGGCAGAACACAAGCTCTGGTGCACTCTTTGGCAGGGAAGTTTGACTGAGGGACTTTGACTGGCACTTAGTGGCTTCAATCAGGAAGTGAGAGGCTGCCCCAAGAGGACATTCCAGGGGACTTTTGACAAGTTGCTGGAGGCCCCTGGCTGCAGGCATCGATTCACTGGTTTACTCCATGCTTCTCTAGTTCAAGGAGAGGGGTTTGTGAGGTGACCATGACAGGCTGGAACTTTGAGGTGACTTTTTTTGGGCATCTCACCAATAGGACCCAAAGATGCTTCCTCATGATTGAAGTAAAAACAAGACAGAGCGAAGTCCAGCCACTGGACTCTTGAGCTCTCCTGTGAATTGGTTCAGGTAAGTCACAAAGGAAAGAAACAGATGATATTAAAATATCATTGAGGAGAGTGACATTCTCAAAAAGGCAGGAGTTTCCTGCCATCTTACCTCACAAAGAACACTCATTTTCACAAGGAGCACAGAGGAGATTGCCATGGTGGGGATCTGGGAGTCTAGTGCAGAAGACCAACCTGAGACTGAATGCACTAAACAGGGGAAGAGGAACAATTTCACTTTACCAGTGACTCCCTCAGCCAAGGGCCAGGAGAGCCCTTCTCACCAGCGATTTCTACAGAAAGAAAAAGTGAGAGTGTGGGAGTGGGTGCCTGGCTTCTCCAAGCATAAGTGGCACTGGTTGGTTTTACATCCAGAATGCTGAGGGGTACACAGAGAGGGGCCCCGGGCCACAGCAATGGCTGCCAAGGCTCACAGATGGAGGGCAACAACGGGACGGGAATCTATTAACTGCTTTGTAGACTTAGTCAGGAGGTCCCCCCACAAGGTCACCTTGCCTGTGGCTCTCCCCAGCTGGCTCACGGGCCCCCTCAATGCTGCACACATCTTATCTTGCACACCCCCACCCTGTGGCTGGTGCTCTGTGAGCCTCAAAGGCACTGAGTACCAGCCTTTGTGGATGCTAGTGAGTCTGGGAGGAAGCTCACAAACCTGAGCACTAAGAACATACAATCTTGAGCCCAAGTGGGGACAAAAGGTGTGAGGCAGGGGTAACCATAGAAAAGGTCTGCGCAGCCTTGGGATCCCTCATGGGACAGATAGGAGAGATTTCTCTCCTGTAGTCAGTCAGTAAAGCCTGGAGGAGGGAACTGCTTCTTCAAATGGGAAGACTTCAAGGAACAGGAAAATCAAGGAAATACACCAAATGTTAATTCAGTTTAGAGAGAGTATGATAAACCTATACATCTCTGAATCTTTTAGTAAAATGAGACAGACAAGCTTGCCTTCCTATCTGGACCCCACTCTACAGTTCTATTAGTTCAGCAGAGGCAGAAAGTTTTAGCGGTTTGGGGGTTAATAAGTTTAAATGACCTCAAGGATGGTCTCATATAACCAAATGTTGCTGAACTTGAGATAGAGTCAGAGAAGAGTCTGCCTTACTGACTTTTGCAATTGAAATGAACCCATTGAAGGTTTTTCCAAACTAAATGGTAAAAATTTTTTTCAGAGTGACTTGCATTCAAAGACTACATTTATTGTTTTTTTTTAAAGAATATTTTGTATAAGTCTAAAACATATATTTTTCTAAATGAAACTTTTCAGTTGGAATAAGTGGAAATTCACCCCTGATTCAACAACTTCTAGTTAAGCTAGACTAGCTAGACTAAACCAGGGCTTGGCAAACTCTAGCTAGTAGACTAAATCTGGCTTATCATCTGATTTATATAGCCCCTGAGCTGAAACTACAATTTTTAATGGATGGAGAAAAATTAAAAAAAGAATATTTTGAGACATGTGAAAATTATATGAAACTCAAATTTCCATAAATAAGGTTTTATTGGAACATACAAAAAATGTAATTTAAGGCTATTTGACAACATTTATTAAAATTTAGGGGCACCTGGCTGGCTTAGCTGGTGGAGCATGTGATTCTTGGTCATGAGTTCAAGCCCCACACTGGGCGTAGAGTTACCTTCAAAAAAAAAAAAAAAAAAGAAAGAATTCAGCAATTTCACTTTTTCTTACAAATGCGCTCACATGGATGTGTACAGTTTATGTACAGGACATTCCTTACAGCATTATTTGTAATGGTAAAACACGGAAACAAAGTCAGTGCTCATGAATTGTGGTTCATGTGGAATGAAGGCTCTATGGCCAGTAGAAAGCCCAGGAATGGATCCGTATGTACAACATAATCCCCAGGGGTATTAGTTTCCTACTATTGTAGTAACGAAGGAACACAAACTTAGTAGCTTAAAACAAACAACTTTATTATAATTCATATATAGAGGCTAGAAGTCTAGAATCAGTTTCACTGGGTCAGAGTCAAGATATTGGCGGTGCTGACTCCTTGCAGAGCCTCAGGGGAAGAATTCTTTCCTTTGTCTTTTCAGCTTCTAGGACTGCCTGTGTTCCTTGACTCATAACTCCTTCCTTGATCTTCAAATCTTTGACCTTCTGACCTTCACTTCCATCCTCTGATCTTTTTCTCTGCCTCCCTCCTGCCATTGGGCCGCCCGGATAATCCAGGCTAATCCAGAATGATCTCTTCCCAGGATCCTTCGTTCAATCATATTTACAAAGTTCTATTTGCCAAGTAAGGTTTACAGGGTCTGGAAATTAGCATGTGGGCATCTTTGGGGGGCTATTACTTAGTCTTACAAACTAGAACAGACTTTTAGGCAAGCATAGCAAGTTACATAATGGCATGAATGGAACGCTGCCGTTTGTGTTTTAAAAAAAATGGAATAGGTATCTAATCTATGCTCTTGTATATATATAGACTTTCTCTGAACAGACACCCGGGAATCTGGGAACAAGAGAATTTGGGGCTGGATGGGAGTCAAGCATGGGAAGAAAATTTGCCTTTTGTAGCTTTTTACTTTTTAAAAAGAATAGGCTTCTACTCTATACAAATTAAACTGTTTTTTTTTTTACCAGAACTTTTGGTACTTTCTTACCAAACCTTCACAAAAATTTTGATTGGCAGGTCCTTGTCGGTTTTATCTTTTGGTTACTAACTTACGATAATAATAGAGAAACTAGGGGCTCCTGGGTGGCTCAGTCAGTTAAGTGCCTGCCTTCACTTCAGGTCATGATCCCAGGGTCCTGGGATGGAGCCCCGCATCGGGTTCCCTGCTCCGTGGGAAGCCTGCTTCTCCCTCTCCCTCTGCCAGTGCCCCTAAGCTTGCTTTCTTTCTCTCTTAAACAAACAAATAAATAAAATCTTTGACAAAAATAAGAGAGAAAATAAAAGGAAGGTAGAGAAACCAAGTTTAATGATAATCCTTGAAGTGGTTTTCAGTACCAGGATAATTGAATATTAACTTGCCTTTCACCTTCAAGACCCCATGTGAGAGTCAACTGAAGCCGTGCCCAGAGCGTTAATGAGGTTGAAACTAGAAAAAAGTTTAAAGCTTGTTTTTCAGAGAACTGCTTCTCCCCAGTCAGCTATTGTGTGTCTTTTTCGGACCCCACTAACAAATCCACTAGCTGTCTCTGCAGAAGCCTGGACTCAAGGTCAACTGATAGGGTTCTGGCCTGTCAAGGAGCAGGGAGGGCCCTGCATTCCTTACCAGAGATAAGGAGCCCACGACCCCATGTGGTTATACTGGCTCTCCCAGCCCGCCCGGAGCCCCTTCTCCTTGTCCCGAAATAATCTCCTAACTCAGGGCATGAATTGAGCCTCCTCTGATGTTAGGTCCCCACCCAAAATGAACACGGGGATGTCTGTTACCTATGTTCCTCACGAGTCGTATATCCCCACCATTTTCATCACAACATTTGTGATCTCAACCCCTGTGATTATAAAAACCTGAGGCTTGCCCTCCAGGCTCCCCATTTGGCTGCCCCTAGAATAAACTCTTTCCTTGCTACAAGCCTGATGTCCATTTGGCTGGTGTGTGATTGGCTTTGCTGCATGTTGGGCAGAGATTTGGGTTTGGTTACACGGCTACTTTCCACCACACGGATGCTCTGTGACGTCAGGGCTCTTGGGCCCTTTAGCCCAACTTCTCTCGAAAGAGGCTCTTTGCCAAGACTCATCAGAAGGCAAAGAAAACCGTCTCCTGAGCTCTGGGGGACAGCGCCACTTTTCCCAAAATTCTTTGGGGAGATGTAGGCAGGACATTTTTTTCTAGTTCCCATTCCATTGGAAGGTCTGTTAGCGGGCGCTGGGAGCTGGCGTCCCAGGACGGGGAGAAGAACGGCATGAGGACACCTGGCAGATCGTGGGTTCCACGCGGGGCTCTGTAGCCGAGGAGCAGAAAGAACAAGGAGGAACGTCGCCGAGGAAGTTGAGAAGTAGACGGGGCAAGATCATGAAAGGTCTTGCACATGGGTGGATTTTTTGTTCCTTACAGAACTGTAAACATTGACAAACTCGCTGTAAAGGTCAATATACCACATGGTTTAGGCTTGGCAGGCACCACATATCTCTGTGTGCACGTATTCCTTTTGTATTCTTGCACGGCTCATTAAACATGCAAAAATCATTCTTTTTTTTTTTTTTTAAAGTAGGCTTCACACCAGCATAGAGCCAAAAGCAGGGCTTGAACTTACAACCTGAGCTGAGATCAAGAGTCTGAGGCTTAACAGACTGAGCAGCCCAGGCACCCTCATGCAAAAACATTCTTATTTATTTTTATTTATTTATTTTTTAAGATTGTATTTATTTATTTGACAGAGAGAGCGAGATTACAGGTAGGCAGAGAGGCAGGCAGAGAGGCAGGCAGAGAGGCAGGCAGAGAGAGAGGAGGAAGCAGGCTCCCCAGGTCCTCCTGCAAAAACATTCTTAAATTGCAAGCTGAATTTAGCTTACAGGTCATAGTTTGCTAACCTGTGTAGGCAATGAAAAGCCATCAGAGACTTTTTCCCCCTACTTTTTAAAAATTGAAGCATAATGAACATACAGTGTTATATTAGTTTCAGATGTACCATATAGTGATTCAACCATTCTGTACATTACGCAGTGCTGAACACGATGAGATGATGAGTGTACTTACAATCCCCATCGCCCATTTCTCCTTTCCCCCCACCCACCTTCCTTCTGGTAACCATCAGTTTGTTCTCTGTAGTTAAGAGTCTGGGTTTTGGGGCGCCTGGGTGGCTCAGGTGGGTAAGTGTCTGCCTTCGGCTCAGGTCATGGTCCCAGGGTCCTGGGATCAAGCCCCGCATTGGGCTCCCTGCTTGGCAGAAAGCCCACTTCTCCCTCTCCCACTCCCCCTGCTTGTGTTCCCTGTGCTTGTCTTTCTCAAATAAATAAATAAAATCTTAAAAAAAAAAAGTCTGGGTTTTTTCTTTTTCTTTTCTTTTTTTGGGGGGCAGGTTTGTCTCTTTTTTTCCTTTATTCATTTGTTTTGTTTCTTAAATTCCACATATGAGTGAAATCATATAGTATTTGTCTTTCTCTGACTGACTTAGTTCACTTAGCATTTTATTTTCTAGATCCATCCATGTTGTTGCAAATGGCGAGGTTTCATTCTTTTTTATAGCTGGGAAATATTCCATCATACATATATGTGTGTGTGTGTATATATATATACATGTATATATATATACACACACACACACACACACACACCCCACATCTTCTTTATCTGTTCACCTATCAGTGGACACTTGGACTGCTGCCCGAACTTGGCTATCGTCAATAATGCTGCAGTAAACATAGGGGTGCATATATCTTCTCAAATTAGTGTTTTCATTTTCTTTGGAAAGTAGTGTGATTATGAGCTCCTAGGATCATTCTAATTTTTTAAAAAGATTTTATTTATTTATTAGAGAGAGAGAGGGAGAGCACAAGCAGGGGGAAGGGAGGAGGCAGAGGGAGAAGCAGGCTCCCCACCAAGCAGGGAGCTGGACGCCAGACTCGATCCCACGACCCTGGGGTCATGACCTGAGCTGAAGGCAGGTGCTTAACCACTGAGCCACCCAGGCATCCCAGGATAATTCTATTTTTAATATTTTGAGGAACCTCCATGCTGTCTTCCCCAGTGGCCGCACCAGCTTGCATGGCCATCGGAGACATTTAGGCTGGAAATGACCCGATCAGATCTGAGCTTTGGAAAGAGAGCTCTGGTGACAGAAAGACTGGGGGCTGTGGGGAGAATTAGGTGGGAGGGGATATGTCAAAGAAGACCTCCAAAGAGGTTTGTCATGATAGTCCAGGGAGAAATAATGAGGGCCAGAAGCAGGGTGGCAACAGTGACATCACTTCTTGGCGGCTGGATCAAATGCAGAGATGCAAGAATGACCGGATATGGCGTTACCTTTCTCTCTCCCTCCTTCCCGCAAGCTTCCTGGGACACTCTTCTTGTCCCCTGGGTGTGAGGGGGACAAGTGGTGGGAGGTTGCCATGAGCTTCTGCCCCCTCTGTCCAGGCCCAGCTTCACCCTGGGGGACAGTGCAAGCCCTCTGAGCAGGACCCCCTTTTCCTGGCAGCCCGAGGCAGGGCAGGGTCCAGGTCTCCCACCTTCTGCTCAGGATCACACTGGGCTATGCTGACTCTCCTTTCCTCTGGGGTCAAAGACTCCAATTTTCTCTTTGAAATAAGCTTTTCCGCGGAATTATCTTACTGGGTCTGCTGGCATGACGTTTGGGCACTTATTCCAACTTAATTCTAATTCCCCGGAGTGCCGCTCGAGTGTTAGGCTTTTCTCCCCATCTCTTTTGTTTAGGGCCAAGAAGAGTTTCCTGTTTCAGGTGTAAAAGATCGGGCAGGAGCAAAGGGACGCCGAGGAGGGTTTAAGTCCCGTCTTTTCCTTCGCTGGGTGCTGATTACATCGTCCCTTCTTGTGGGAACAGGGCTGCCTCCCAACAGACCATTTGTGCACATGCTCTTTGCATGTTTTCTGTCACTTAGATTTCTTCTGCTATTTATTGACCCGTTTCCCTTTTATCCCAAGGACCATCTCTTCTTCCCTTATCTGTTCGTCCCTGTTTCTCTGTAACTGCCTCTTTCATCTCTTCAGGGTTATCTTTCTACCCCCAGGACACAGATACTTTTTTCAAGATTTTCTTGCCGTTCCCAGGGTAGAATTCGTGCCCTTTTTACCTCTGTTTCCTCCTCAAATGCTTTATTGCAATTTCTTGAATTACATTTCTAATAAGTGGCTTGCACTTCCTCGTCAGTGTGTGTTTTCGAAAGCTTCAAATATAGATGACCTCAGAAGAGATTTTTCTAGTTTCCTTTTTTCTGCTACTTCACGGCGTAACAATTCATGGTGGGGTTTGGTGATCTAAGGATTTGCCTTCAGCTGAATGAGAGAGGGCTGCCAGACTCAGGATATCGCCCCTGGTCCTTGTTGACGGGTCTCTGTTTTGGTGGCGAGGTCCCTCATTTCCGTTAACACGGAGCAGAGTTTTCACCAGAGAATGTTCCCTCCTTTTGCCATATCTGCTTTAGTCAGGGCTGGCCTTTATTTTCCTTCTTGTTTATGTACTTGGTTATTGGGATCATTTCATGAATCTATCCAAGCCCAGAAGTCAGATATACCAATTTGGACCTTAAACTCTTCACCCGAGATGGTACAGATAGTCTGAGTTTACCTCTTACCTATCCTGGTGAGTTCCAAATTGGAACATTCTGTTCTATGGTCCTCATGGGTCCTGCGGCGACAGTAGTGATGATGGTGGCCATAAGAGTTTTTGGTGGCATTTATCCAGTATTTACCATAGGCCAGATACTGTGCTAAGCTCTTCATTCATGTACTTTATTTGGTCCTCTAAGCAGCCCTCTTTTTAAAAAAAAAAATCATTTATTTATTTATTTGAGAGAGAGTGAGAGCGAGCATGAGCCAGGACATGAAGCAGAGGGAGAGGCAGAGGCAGACTCCCTGCTGAGCAGGGAGCCCAGTGCAGGGCTCAATCCTGGGACCCCAAGATCACGACCTGAGCCAAAGGCAGATGCCTAACCCACTGAGCCACCCAGGTGCCACTGAGTTATAGACTTTTATCCTGTCATTTTACAAATGAGGAAACAGGCTTAGAGAGGTTGCTGTAGTTACCCAAGGCTGCATGATGGCACCGGCATTCAAGTGTACTTATCGCAACATTTGTCACCAGTCTGGGTCGCCATATATACAGATGCATTTTCTTTGGGCTTCATCAAAGGTTTTGTCAAGGCACACGAATATTAGTCACAATGCTTGGGTTGGTCCCGTTTTGGGTTTTCAGCCCTCATCTCTCCCAAGGAGTGTAGTTCAGGATCTCCACTGTTTTGGGGATTAAGCTTCCCTATGGGTAAGGAGACTCTGTAGCCCCAAAGTGAACCCTAAGTGCACCGAGAAACCAAGGCTGACACTTTACCGGGAGGCACAGTGCCCAGGGCCCAGGAGACTTTTAGGGACCCGAGACAATGCTGCAATTTCTTTGAAGATCAGAAAATGAAAATGAACTAGGTCAAAAAAATGTTTAAATATATAATACTAATATATTTGTCCTTACACCAATGCAATCATAGACGATAATTTTGATTGATTGATTGATTGAAGAAGAAACCCATGAAGGTAAAAATGCCAGGGCCCACAAAGGTCACAACTTGGCCTTGCCAGCCTTCTGTGGAACCCACATGGGGCTCTGGGCCTCCTAGCTTCCACTTCTCTTCTCAGTCATCTCAGCATGGAAGGGAGAGAAGTCTCTGGAGTAATACCCTGTTCCTGGAGCACTTCAATCAGGACAGTTGCCTATTTCCTTGGAGCGCTCTCTTCCTCACTAGTGTCAATGCAAGGATGAAATGCAACATTACTAACCCAGAATAAAGGTTCAGTGGGTGTTAGCTCTCTTTTCTAGCTGCCTCCTAGCTGCAGAAGTGGCCAGAAGTCATATCTAAAATGCAGGCTACACAGGAAAGTAGCGTGTAAAAGGAAGAGGGATGAATAGCCAAATGACGTGATTAGAGCCACCCAAATAAAAAGGTATTTTATTTTCAGGCAACATTGAACTCATGCCCTGAATTTTTGCCTGTAATCTTTTGAAATGTATGTGGGGTCCTGGTTTAGGATTGAGTCACTGGGTCTAGAAGCAGACTGCTTGGGTCGGAACTTGGTTCAGTGACTTGCAAGCTGTGGAACTTGGGGATTAAATAGACTTCTCTGGGCCTCAGTTTTCTCATCTGTGTAGTGGGAATACTTACTGTAATTGACCTTACCAAGTTGTTTCGAGGATTAAATGAGTTAAACAACATGAGCGTCTCAAATAGACCCCAGCATATGGTGTGAACTCAATAAATATTTGTTATATTGTTGCTATTATTATGATTGACCAAGGAAATGAGCTTTCTTTCAGAGCTTGGGTTCACAGACTTTTCCTCTGTATTTATCTATGATTCTTTGCTTTCTATGTCTGGTCATTTACCATTCACATGGGAGAAAACTCTCTCTCTCATAGCTATTCGAGTTTTAAAAATCTCTACTATGATTATTTATTTATTTATTTTTTGCAATCCTTATCAAAATACCAACAGCATTTTTCACAGGCTAGAACAAATAATCCTAAAATTTGTATGGAACCACAAGAACCAGCATAGCCAAAGTGATCTTGAAAAGGAAAAAACTGGAAGTAGCACAGTCTCAGATTTCAAGATAAGCTATAAAGTTATAGTAATTGGGGTGCCTGGCTGGCTCAGTGGGTAGAACATGTGACTCTTGATCTTGGGGTGATAAGTTTAAGCCCCACCTTGGGTGTAGAAATTACTTAAAAAAAAATTATTAAACCCACCAAAGTTGTAGTAATCAAAACAGTATGATACTGGCACAAAAATGGACATATAAACAGCGGAACAGAACAGAGAGCCCAGAAATAAACCCACAATTATATGATCAATTAATTTTTGACAAAAGTTGAGGTTGACAAAATGGGAACAAGACAGTCTCTTCAACAAATGGTGCTGGGAAAACTGGACAGCTCCATGCCAAAGAATGAAACTGGACCACTCTCTTACACCATACACAAAAATAAACTCAAAATAGATTAAGGACTTAAACGTGATAACTGAACCCATAAACATCTCTGTAATTTCTCTGATATCGGCCATATCAACACTCTTTCTAGATATGTTTCTTGAGGCAAGGGAAACAAAAGAAAAAATAAACTATTGAGACTACACCAAAATAAAAATCTTCTGCCCAGCAAAGGAAACAACCAACAAAACTAAAAGACAACTGACAGAATGGGAGAAGATATTTGCAAATGACATATCTGATAAAGCGTCAGTATCTAAAATATATAAGGAACTTATATAACTCAACACCAAAAGGAAAAAAAAAAAAAGGGCAGAAGATGATTTCTCCAGAGAAGACATCCAGATGGACAACAGACACATGAAAAGATGCTCAACTTTGCTCACTGTCGGGGAAATGCAAATCAAAACCCCAGTGAGATATCACCTCACATTTGTCAGAATAGCTAAAATAAAAAACTCAAGAAACAACAGGTGTTGGCGAGGGTATGGAGAAAAAGGAACCCTGGTTCACTGTTGGTGGGAATGCAAACTGGGGTAGCCCCTGTGGGAGACAGCATGGAGGTTCCTCAAAAAATTAAAAATAGAATTACCCTATGATCACACGACTGAGTATTTAACCAAAGAATATGAAAACACTCATTCAAAGAGATACGTGTGCCCCTAGATTTACTGCATTATTGACAATAGCCAAATTATGGAAGCAGCCCAAGTGTCCATCAGTAGATGAATGGAGAAAGAAGATGTGGTGTATACATACAAGGGAACTTTTGTCAGTCATAAAAAAGAATGAAGCCTTGCCATTTGCAACAATATGGATGGAGCTAGAGTGTATTATGTTGAGTGAAATAAGTCACTCAGAAAAAGACAAAAAGCATACAATTTCACTCATATGTGGAATTTAAGAAACAAAACAATGAACAAAGAAAAAAGAAAGAAACCAAACCAAACCAAAACAAAAAAACCCAGACTCTTAACTATAGAGAACAAACAGATGGTTACCAGAGGGGAGGTGGGTGGAAATGGATGAAATAGGTGAAGGGGATGAAGAGTACACTCATTATGAGCCCTGAGTAATGAATAGAATTGTTGAATTGCTATATTGTACACCAGAAACTAATTAATATAACACTGTATTAACTACAATGGGATTAAAATAAAAAGAGAAAATATAAAAAATACTTAGAAATTATTATTTTTTAATTGAAGTATAGCTGACACAATATATTAGTTTTAGGTATATAACATAATGATTTGACAATTATATACATTATAAAATGCTCACCACAGTAAGTGTAGTGATACATCTATTGCAATACAAAGTTAAATAATATTATTGACTATATTTCCTATGCTGCACATTTTGTCCCTATGACAATATTTATCTTATATTTGGAAATTTGAACCTCTTAATCCCCTTCCTCGGCTTCTCCAGTCTCCCCACTGGGAAGGGAAGTTTGTTCTCTGTATTTATGAGTCTGTTTCTGTTTCTATTTGTTTGTTTTTTAGATTTCACACGCCAGTGAAATATACAGTGTTTGTCTTCTTTGTCTGACTTATTTCACTTAACATAATACCCTCAAGGTCCATCCATGTTGTCATAAATGGCAAGAGTTCATTCTTTTTTTTTTATGGCCGAGTAATATTCTGTTGTGTATATACACCACATCTTCTTTATCCATTCATCTATCGATGGACACTTAGGTTGCTTCTGTATCTTGGCTATTGTCCATAATGTTGCAATAAACATAGGGGTGCAAATATCTTTTCAAATTAGTGTTTTCATTTTCTTTCTGTAAATACTCAGAGGGGAAATTACTGGATCGTACAACAGTTCTATTTTTAATTTTTTGTTGAACCTTCATACTGTTTTCCATGGTGGCTCCACCAATCTACATTCCCACCAACAGTGCACGAGGGTTCTCTTTCTCCACATCATCACCAATACCTGTTATTACTTGTCTTTTTGATACTAGCCATTCTGACTCATGTGAGGTTCTGACAGTTTTAAATTATTCCCTTTGCAGAGCTTGGACCTACACCCGGTGCATTTTACCCAGTGGAAGGCAACCCCCACATTGCATGCCCCACTTGGATCTTAAAGCTGCAGGGTTAGATTCTGGCTGACACCAACAAAAGGGGATTTAATGGAAGATGTGGTCATGGAGGGTGGGAGAGTAGGAAAGAGCAGGGAACAAAGAGATCACAGAATCCACAGGATTTGCTTCTTGGAAATGGTCAGGATCCATAAGCACCTCAAAGAATCAAGAAACAAGAAGGTGCATAACTATCTTATAACTAGCACAGTCTGGTGGGACTTTGTTCCTTCCCCTCTTTGTTCAATGATCTTCACCCTCCGGAGGCCAATTCTTTATATGTAACACAAATGCCTTCTGTTGTCACTTAGGATATTTCCCTTTCCTAGACTTATTAAAGGTCACCCCTCTCCTCTTTTCCAAAATCAATCTGTGTAGAGAACACATTTCCTGGTTCCTTCTGAGCAGAGGCTGGATTTAAGGAATAGAACCAGAGAAACTGTGGTTTTTGCAGGAAGAGAGTCTTCTTTCTCCATGGATGTGGAGCTGGGTCAAGCAGGAGAAAGCTGCAGGGGGATCTGTCTCTCCTCCTCGCCCCCTCAACCTCCTGAGCAAACCCTGGATTGTGGTAGACTTTGGGGGCCTGGAAAGAGCTGCTCAGGCTCACTTGGAACTTTCCTTGCTGCTTAACGATTTGGTCTGGAGCCTGCTGATGAGGGGTTCTTGTTTTGCTGGTGATTTTTCTTTTCTAGGAAAGAACTCCAAGCAAAGGAGAAAGTGTGAATACCACCTTTGTTTGGATATGGTATATTTCAGGGAAAAGCACAGGATTTCATCTTCTGTTTACTCCTTTGGTTCCCTCAGCTCTGGAGCAGCCACCGCCGGTTTCAGACCTTCCAGAAGAGCTAAGCACTTGGGCACCCCAGCATGGGAATTGAAGAAACACCTCTGTCACAGTTCTTTACAATGCTACAGGGGTTTTCCTGAGGTTTACCTTTGAAATTACACTTTTCAACAGAGCAATACAATATTTAAGCAGAAAGAAGATTTTAGAGATCGTCGAGTAGAATGTCCACTTCACAGACGTGGAAATAAAGACTCAGAGGGATTAGAATATTTAGTCAGGGTCATGTGCTGACTGATTCTCAAAGCAGGACTTGAAACCTAGATTCCCACCTTAGTGGTTTTCATGTGGTAACATTCAAATAATGGCATTCAGGGGCGCCTGGGTGGCTCAGTGTGTTAAGCCTCTGCTTTTAGCTCAGGTCATGATCTCAGGGTCCTGGGATCGAGGCCCGCATCGGGCTCTTTGCTCAGCGGGGAGCCTGCTTCCCCCTCTCTCTCTCTGCCTGCCTCTCTGCCTACTTGTAATCTCTCTCTCTCTGTCAAATAAATAAATACAATCTTAAAACAAATAATAATGACATTCTGTTTGTTCCCTTCTTGTTGTTCGCTGGATAATTTGTCTCTAAACTTTTTTAAAAAGATTTTATTTATTTATTTACTTGAGAGAGAGAGTGAGCAGGGGGGGGGTTGTGGAACAGAGGGAGAGGGACACGCAGACTCTGCGCTGAGCACGCAGCCCCACTCAGGGCTCTAGCCCAGGACTCTGAGATCGTGACCTGAGCTGAAATCAAGGGTCGGCCACTTAACCAACTGAGTCACCCAGGCACCCCTAAATTTTTTTTTTTTTGGTTACTCCTTATGTGGATCTTGCTATTTCAGACAGCAGATAGCCTACTCTCTTTGAGATGTCACATGCTATTAGCTACGTTTGATGGCATCTCTGATTTTATAGGTAAATTAAAGCCCCATCTCTCCTACCTAGAACTTTTTAAAACAACAAAATGTACTCAAAAATAAGTTTTTCTTTCTTCCTTCCTTCCTGCCTTCCTTTTTTTTTTTTTTTTAAGATTTTATTTATTTATTTGACACAGAGAGAGAGATCACAAGTAGGCTAAGAGGCAGACAGAGAGAGAGGAGGAAGCAGGCTCCCTGCTGAGCATGGAGCCTGATGTGGCCCTTGATCCCAGGACCCTGAGATCATGACCTGAGCCGAAAGCAGAGCCTTCAACCCACTGAGCCACCCAGGCACCCTTCCTTCCTTCGTTCCTTCGTTCCTTCCTT
>LNAC01000067.1:3822853-3859069 GCA_002007465.1 Ailurus styani | reverse complement strand
CTTCCCTTCCCTTCCCTTCCCTTCCCTTCCCTCCCTTCCTTCCTTCCTTCTTTTTTTTTCTAGTTCTGTTGAAAACTGCACAATTTCAGATGCATTTCCAGGGAAGTTTGTTTCCCTGTTTACTGAAATAGGTAAAGTGTGCTGGGTGTGAGGTGGCACTTGAGTTGTCACTGTCTTTGCTGCATACCCTCTGGAGGTCAAGGGCATTGGTCAAGGGCTTCACGAAATGGTTAAAGGTCAGGTGGCCAACTGATGACTTGCCTGAAGCTTCTCCCTCCCACTCGCTTACATTGCAGGGGCTGTCCCTGATCACAAGAGTGGGTCGGCCTTATGCTGGTCTAATTCTCTTCCACTATGAATTCAGGGAAGCAAATAGAAGGCACGAAGCATACCGCCCCCAGACGAAGGCTAATAATTTGGGTGGCGTCCCCGTTAGGGGATTGGGTTTTCCTGAGAGTTACAAGGTGACAGGTAGGGCTAGCTGATTACTTACCATCACGTGCACTTGGCCTAACGGCAGTTTTCTTGCCCGGCTGCTGGATCCTAAAGCATTAGATTGCTGAGTGACCCGGGACTGGGATTTGCTGGGGTTGGCTCCTGGGAAATGGAGGTGTATGAGAAACTAGCCGAAAGCCTAATGAATGGATTTCAGGAATTTCCGGGAATACATATTCAATATGCCACTTTTTTGTTGAAAAATGAATAAATATAGCATGTGGGAATGAATGAAGCACTTAGTGAGCATTTCTCCATTGGTAGAGAGAGGTAGCGTGAGTGTGCTCAGAGCCTTTGGGAAATACGGAAACAAGGAAAGCTTTGTGAAGAATTGAGAACACACTGGGATGCTTTCTGTGTATCACACAAGCCCCCGCATCATCACTCTGAATTCAACACATAGATTGTTTTATTTCCAGGATTTTTCTTCCTTTTTTTTTTTAAACTCAACATAGCCCTTTGACTTGATTTGAGACCTCAATTTCAGGGCCAAAGCATACATCCTGGAGGAATAGTTACCTTTTCTTTACTTAAAACAAGGACAACAACAGTATACTGGCTGAATGTTGCATTTATAAAGTGACATTCCCACATCTGCCTTGTGGATTTCTTTCTTAGTCAAGTGGTCATGAAGAAGGGGAAGATAAAAATGAAAAGAAATAGGAGTAATTTAAGGAAAGAATAACTTCCTTTTATTAGGTTTAACTTGAAACCAGGTATCATATTTATATAAATACTGTGGAAAATATTTAACCTATTCATAAAGGTTAAGTAACTAACTGATAAGCTCTGTAGGTAAAGTATGCTTAAATGCTCCCATTAAACTCAAACCGTGCCAGGCAATTTATCAAATTTTCAAATGCATAACCATTAGGAAACAGGAAAGAAGTCTGAGGAACAGAAAGAATTTCTGATGGACAAACACAGTTGTTCATTGTAGAAATTGTTGTTACTTTACATATTAGAGGGTGCAAAGTGAGTCAAAAAGTCAAAATAACAGGATTTAGACGAAAGCCTTAAATGATACAATTTAGTCTTCAGTAAAGGCTAAGATAAATTACTGTAGCCGCTGGCTGGAAGAAATCAAAGAGGCAAGATATTTTAGCTGGTTCTCTTTCTCTATAAATAGTACATGAAATGATTAGAGTAGCAAGGTTGAGAGCTCTGGGGATAAAAACGGAACATCTGGGAGACCAGAAAAAACTGTGTATAAGAATAAAAATTAGGCAATGATACATTTGTAGGTTTCTTCCTTGACTAGAATGGCCATGTAATTAATCCTCCGACCTGAACACTCGAGACTGGAGGTGGACAGTTGTAGGGACTGTCACAACAGCAGGTGACCCCAAGTCTATCACGGGGGGTCCTGCCCACGTGGTCACCATTTCTTTGAACACAAAGGATTAGATAGGCCATCATCTTTCAGTTTGTTTCTTTTGGGGGGACTGGGGTTCTTATGAACATTTTTAAGGATTTGCACTATTTCTGCTGTAATAAAGGAAAAAAATGCTCATAAAAATCATTAGGCAAAATGTGTAACTAAAAAGTGAGATCCCACACACATTCGTTCTTTCATCAGGAAGTAGAAGATCACATACAAGTCCATCACCCAGAGACACCCATTATGGTCCTTGGTTATTTATCAATTAAATTTTTATTATTCCTATTTATATATATATATATATATATATATATACATATAGTTATATAATCCTATCAGAGCAGTTGTTTAATAACCCAAGCTTGGTCACTCTAATATTGTCAATTTATTAATATTATCAATATTGTGAATATATTTCCATTTGATAAATGTTATTTTTAGTGACTGCACAGTTTTCTATTAGTTCAAAAAGTACTATAATTTGTTTAACCAGTCCCCTATTTACGGATGTTTGTTTCCAATGTAATATAAACAACATATATTAAATGCTTGGGATATGCATACTTTTAAAATATTTATTTGACTATTTCCTTAGATTTATTCCTAGAAGTAAAATTGCTGGATTCCAATGTCTGTGTATATATATGTATATATAAATATATGTGCATATATATGTATGTTATATTTCAACTGCCAATAATCAATTTTCTCATTAAAGATTTTATAAATTTTCATCTCTGTGATTGTTAGTGAGGTGAAACATCTTTTTAAATATTTATTGGAGATTAGTATTTCTTTTTATTTTTTTAAAGATTGGTTTATTCATTTTAGAGAGGCATAAAGCATGTGAGTGGGGTGGGGAGGGGCAAAGGGAGAGGGAGAGAGAGAATCACACGCAGACTCCCTGCTCAGCTTGGAGCCCGATGTGGGGCTCAGTCTCACAACCCCAAGATCATGACCCTGAGATCATGACTTGAGCCAGAATCAAAAGTCAGATGCTCAACCAATTAGTCACCCAGGCACCTCTAATAAGAAATTAGCATTTCTTGGGGTGCCTGGGTGGCTCAGTTGTTAAGCGTCTGCCTTTGGCTGAGATCATGATCCCAAGGTCCTGGGATTGAGCCCTGCATGGGGCTCCCTGCTCAGCGGGGAACCTGCTTCTCCCTCTCCCTCTGCCCCTCCAACCTCTCCGTGCTCTCTCTCTTGCAAATAAATAAATAAAATCTTTTAAAAAATTAGTATTTCTCATGTGAGTTGCTTGTACCTGTCCTATAGGGATCTCAGACTTTGACAGATCTCAGAAAGAAAAACACATATTACAGCCCTCTGGGTCAGCTGTGATATTATTTATTTTTTATTTTGAGTCAACTCTTAATCTTACATTCTGTTTTCAGGATTACTCTCCATTCGGCTGCCAGGAGATAGACCTCAGAGATGGCTTTTACTTCTCGCAACTTCTCCAGCTGCTCTCACACGGGTCTGATTTATTTCATTTCCACCATGTTTCTCATATAGGTTCCTCTTTGTCACTTTTTTACCTACTGATCTGGTCTGGAATGTTCTCTTGCTTTATTTTAGAAAGCTCCTAATAGTAACAAAAAACCAGAGAAACTGATGCCTGCTGGAGATAGACCTAAGGCTAGAGTTCAAGTTTCCCAAGTCCCATAAAAGTCATTACTATTTCTCTTGCTAGACTATTACTTATTCATCTTTGTACCTGGTGCCTGACGCATAGTAGGTACTTGATAAACAAAGGATGAAATTATTTTTCTCATCTCCTGTCTCTCTCCTCTCTGATGAATCTTCAATGCTGTTTTCAGAATTAGCTCTCCAAAACACAAACATGATTGTGACACTCTTAAGAATTGTTGCCCATGTCCTATTGATACTAGTGGGGTTTCTCCACCTCAGTACTGTGGATATTTGGCCCAGATAACTCTTTGAATGTGGGGGACTGTCCTGTGCATTGTAGGACTATGGATGTCAGCAGCAGCACCCCCCCAGGGTAACAACCAAAAAAATGTCTCCAGACATTGACAGATGTTCCCTGTAGGATGAGCGTGATGGGCAAAATATCACCACTGGTTCAGAAGCACTGGCCTGTGGGAAGAAGTCGAAACTTTTTTTTTTGTCAGTGTTGCTCTGCTACCTTCCCAGCTTCATTTTGGCCTCTCCTGAACTTCCTCGAATGTGCTCTCTACCTTAGCACCCTTTTGTTTTCTCATGTGCTGTGCCTTCGGCACTTTATTCATAACAAAGGCTAACTGCCACATTGAATAGACAATCGCTTGTTGGATAGATGTAAGAGAAGTTTGTGGGGTACCTGGGTGGCTCAGTCATTAACCGTCTGCCTTCAGCTCAGGTCATGATCCCAGGGTCCTGGGATCGAGCCCCACATCGGGTTCCCTGCTTGGCGGGAAGCCTGCTTCTCCCTCTCTCACTCCCCCTGCTTATGTTCCCTCTCTCACTGTGTCTCTCTCTGTCAAATAAATGAATAAAATCTTAAAAAAAAAAAAAGTAAGAGAGGTTTGTTTTGGCTCACCTAACAGCATGGTGTGGCTGAACGGGTCTGTGACCAGCCTTTCAGGAACCTAGACTGGTCGAGGATCTGCCATCTTTGGTATATAGCTTCCAAGATGGCCCTGGGGATCTCCATTCTACCTGATGAAGAGAAAAAGGAACACTGAGGAGCACACCAAGCAGATTTTTATGGTCAGAGCTGAAAGTGATGTATATCCCTTCCACTCTCATTCTATTAGCTGGACCTCAGTCACATGGCCACACTCAATTGCAAGGGAGTCTGGGAACATAGTCTAGCTGTGTGCTTAAGGAAAAAAGCAGATCATGAATATGCATGATTAGCTAGCCCTCCTTGCCACAATCAGCTTATCGGTTCAGCAGAATTCTGGTTATCCTTTAAGGCCTGGCTCAAATGTCACTTGTAGAATTATAAATTCTGATCTCTTCATTATAACCATTTTTATGTCCCTTGTTCATACTATTGTACATTATGATGTGGTTAGTGTGGCATAAAAATAATTTTTAAAATCATTACTATCTATGATAGTTCCCAGGATGTAGTGGGTATTTATTTGTTAAAAAAAATGAATGGATAATATTTGTTTATGGGAATGTATCATGGGAATGTCCAAGTATTCACCGACTTTGTTGTTGTTGTTGTTTATAGTTGCTTTTTGATCTCTGTCCTGGGAATCCGCACCAAAGATGAGACAAGGGCATTCACAGTTTCTTGAAGGACCTGCAGCATCACAGGAGGCCCAGGAAAAGCGGAATGAATGGGAATCTTCTCTTCCCTGGAGTCCAAATCTAATTCCCCTCCCAATCTCCCGGGCCCTCCAGTACTCACCCGCCCCCTCCCTGCGCTCTCCGCAGATGGTCTTTCCACAGGCTTTCCTGCGTTCTCCCCAACCTTTCTGCCCATTTCCTCCACCCTTCCTCCAGATATCTGCCTTTGAAAAGGGGTGTCAATCCTGAGGAATCATTAACTGATTAGTTATATTGGGGAAGAATTTTGGGTCCTGATTCTTTTTTTTTTTTTTTTTTAAAGATTTTATTTATTTATTTCACAGAGGGAGAGAGATCACAAGGAGGCAGAGAGGCAGGCAGAGAGAGAGAGGGGGAAGCAGGCTCCCCGCCGAGCAGGGAGCCCGATGCGGGCCTCGATCCCAGGACCCTGAGATCATGACCTGAGCCGAAAGCAGAGGCTTTAACCCACTGAGCCACCCAGGCGCCCTTGGGTCCTGATTCTGAGAAAAGGCTGTCATATTGGTGGTGGTCTTGTTTCATCTACACTTGTACATTTCCCTGGGGACGAAAGAAAGAGTTATAGGGAGACCTATGCCTACTATGTACAAATTCTAGAGGGTTTTTATTTTATTTTATTTTTTATTACAAATGGGAATTTCGTACTTGAGAAGCCAACAATCTTCTTTTGAATCCTCTGTATAATTGCCAAGGCAAATAGGAGTCAAGCCTTCTGTGCCTTTGACACCTGTTGTTCTTACTAACTAAAATGGGTAAGAATGAACGTACTTCGGTGCGTTCAGCACCCACTGAAGGCTCTAACCAGGCCAGGATTTCCTTTTTGAGGTCATGCAGAATCCGGTCCGCAAACATGAACAAAAGAGGAATGTTTCTGGTCATTTTTCTCAAATCCACCAGAGGGTTCCCACTGAAGTTTCTGACAGACTTAGCCTATGCAGTGCATCTGCCTGACAAGGGAGCGTTTATGTAAAATGTTGTTTTTTTTTTTCCCCTCCCCTCATGGCTTTGACAATTCCAGCCCTCACTTTCTCCTCTGCTCGGATCGACATCTGAGAAGGGAGACCACAACTGCATACCATTTTATAGATCCGCCTGATTAAAACCAGCTCTCCCTATAGGTCCCACCGTGTACGAGACACACGGTTTTTGTCAAGAGACCAGCTACTAGCAGAAAGAGTTTTGATGCTATTGCTAGTAAGAAATTAGTAACTAGATCCTCGGTCTGTTTTAAGCCAACTTTATAATTATACTGTTTCAGTGGTAAACCAGACCCTTGAGCCAAGCGTAATTTAGAAATTCTAGATCTGTCTTCCTTTCCCCCCTGTCTTAAATGTTCGTCTTTGCTGCCTCACCATCATCTTCTTTCAAACATATAATTTTCTTCCATTCCTTCCTCACCCCTGGCTCCTTGTTTACGTGACCCCCTGTCACAAATGGACAAAGGCATCTTGGTTCCCCGCGTCCCGGGACAGCATGGGCTACAAGCAAGGCTGTGTGAGTACAAATCCAGTTCTGGAACGTGTCGGCACTGTGGGAAGGTGTCACCAGGCAGGCTCACTGGTTTGCCCCTGGGCCTGGAGCCTTAGCCTGGGCTCCAGCTTGTGTGTCCAGAACTTAACCTTTTCTTCCTAAGACCAGAACCACCCTGGAGATTACTTTCTCCAACTCTTGAGCTCTTGCTGATTCTGTAAACTTCTGGTCCTCAGAGCTCTTGTGATATGGAAAGATTTATTAAATATTAAAAATGAAAACCAGGGCTTCCTTGGGGGAAACTTTCAGAGTCTCTCTTGCCTTTTTAGATCCCGTTCTCTCTCCCAATTTTCGTCTTTCACCCTCCCCTTATTTTATTTTCCTGGTGCAATTGTTTTTCTGCTCTTTCAAGCTATATTTTGGGACGGTTTTAAAAAAAATCTCTTAAGTATACCTTGAAAGCCTACATTTTCATTTCGGCTGAAAGTCATCCAAACCATATGCATTTCAGTAGAACACTCCCCCCGCTGGCCTCTCTCTGCCAAAGACCCTTTTTTCATACCTGACCAAACGTCTACAGAATATGGCTGAAATGATACTGACCCCAGATCTCTAAGGGATCACCAGCACCAGATTCCAGATCCTTCGTTCACACAGCTCCCTGGCTGGGGTCGTTCCCCTGTGCTGAGCTTCATAGCCTTTCCTCTCCAGAATTGTTCTTTCTTGGTGTCTTCCTTTTCACTCCTCTCTCAGGAGCACTAATCCTTTGTGGGGGAATCAGGCTGGGGGGGGGGGTGGTGACTGTTGCACGGCTACCCTTGGTACGGAGGGACAGCCAAAGTCTCCTTTAAAGACAGCTGCTTTCTAGTTCAGGAGTCTTAACATGGTGCATTGTCTTTTCACCTCTAAGTTTGGTCTTCGCCTGAGCTAAAACAGAACTAACTATTTTTACCAAGCCCTCGAGGGCCACGGCTTGGGTCCCGGCAGCGGCAAGCCCTCCCTGCAAGTGTCCCACGACGCAGATGGCCTCGGGGTCCCTATAAACCATGCCCCACTCCCCCCCCCCGCCCACCCCGGGGAGAAATGAAGGCAATTCCACGAAGGCCCACTAGTGAGGAAAATTGACTGATTGAGTTATGACGAAATGGCCTTTCAAATCTTCTTGTTATCCGGGGAAAGGGGAGCTGAGTTCTGTAGATTGTCAGAGCCTGGTGCCTTGCCCACAGATAAAGCCAAATCCGCAGGCATCCTGTGAATGGAGAGCCTCGGAGGCCATACCTTGGAAACAAACCGCACGGCCTCACTCAGCGGGGCTGACCCTTGGTGCCGAATGCAGCCCATTCTTGCCTGTTTTAAGTGAAAACATCCCAGGATGGGAAGGCGCATTCTAAGAGTGGAATGCTTTGTAGTTACTTGTACTTGGGGGGAAGCATGGCGTGTTCGCAAATGAGAGTGCTACTTAAAAGTCCACCCCTTTCTGCTCCCAGACTGCAGCTCCTCAGGGAGCCCAGTGATAAAGATCGCTAATATTTTCCCTCTAAGGAAGGGAATCAAAGGGAAGCTTTGCTATCTGCCTTGTCTGGATACCAAATTAGGTTGTGGATTTATTAACTCTTTGATGGCCCCAGTTACCAGGGAGACTTTTGCAGATATACGTACATATTTATATACAGACACACATATGCGTATAATGGAAATGCATAGGGAGGTTATAGATACATAATCTCCTTGTGTTATGGACACAAAAAATGAACTCTCCTTGTATATTTCCATCAGCCTGCCCTATTTCACCTGGCTTCCGGATGCCCACGTGGTTGTGGCCACAGCACGTCATGTCCCTGCCTGACAGCTGGGGGCCTCTGGAAGATACAGGAGTTGAAGGAGCTGGTGTTCTGGGTGGGGAGGGGCTTCCCCTCTGTTCCATTCCCTCCCTCCGCTGGGCCTGTGGTCCGCTCTCCGTGCGAAATGTCATGCTAGCGTGTTACAGCCACAACCCAGTTCCTTGGGTTATGTTGAATCCCAATGATCTATGGTTCTAATATTTTTCAACAGTGCCATCCGAACTTACTGGTGGTGGGAGGGGGCAAGCAGCCACCAGATCAGCCAACATGCATATTCTGGGAGACTCAGTCCTGTGAGTACCAACTCACCTGGCTTCAGAAACAAGGCCCGGTGTGATGAGCTTGATCTCTTTGGTGGCGGTCTTGGTGGGCTGGCTGAGTTGAAGGCCAGGGACAGCCCTAATCTAGCTTGACTGTAGTGAGACTTCTGACTCAGTCTTCAGCCACACACTTATCGATAAACCTTGGTAGAGGTCCTTTCGCCTCAGACCCAGATGGCAAATTTACCCGTGTTCCAATACATCTCGAGTTGGCTGCCAGTGTGAGCCTCTTACTTGTCATTCTCTTCTTTAAAAACCTGGAGTGGCTTCTCAGTTGCCTTCTGGATGATTCCCGTGGCCTTCAGCTTGGCATTCAGGCTTCACTGAGTTTTCAGCCTTTTCCTTCCATCTTTATTTCTAGAAGTCTCCCAGAGAAGATCCATCTCTTGAACGAGAGGAGTCTTCTAATTGCTTTATTCCTCTCTGAGGCACCCACAGCCCACCCCACATTTACTCTTATCCCAGTGCTGCTGTGGGGCAAGCCTGGAACGTGTCCTGATACAAAGCCAAGGCCCCCTCCCCACAGCTTAATCCTTCCTATTAAGCCCACATCTGCATCTACCTCCTCTCTGGACATCTCCCCAGTGGATCTGTGGTGGAGGGAACCCACCTTCCTCTGACTTTCCATGCGGCTGGTAGTCTGTGTGACAATGTCCCGTCCTTGTTCCCATTAGCTCAGTCACTTGGTAGAGACAGCTAGATGAGCCTCATAGAATCTGAGGGTGTCTGAGGAGCCCAAGGGGGTGGTGAAAGGCTGGAAGCCAAGATGGTTGGGAATTTGGAAGGAGAGGTACTTCATTGGAAGGAGACAGAGTAGAAGGCAGTTTCATGAATCTAAGCCTATCGTTAAGTATCCAGTCTGCATGCCCACTAACAGAGTGGCGCATGCCGGGCCAGGGGGTGAAAAATCCTTGACTCTGTGTGTCTTTACATTTCATGGAAGCTCTGACTGAAGATATACATTTGAAAACATGACCTTCATGTTTTCAATCCCCCGCCCCGGACACACCCAGTGCATTCTGCCCGCCATGATCCACTGTAGCTAAGCACTTTGGCTTTTAAAATAAGTCAGGCAGATATTTGACTTGATAAAGTGAGGATTAAAAAAGTAAATTATAAACGTATTTAGAAACCAATTTCATAATCCCATGAAAATTTTCCCGTGTTTCTCTTAATCAAGCTAGGAAATGATAGCAATATTACATTTGCTTGGTTCATAGATCTTGTATGAACATATGGTTATTTATGGAATTCGTTATAAAAACAGATAATAGATGTGGCAGGACTTTGATAAAGTTAAGAAGTCTCAAAAGGAGAGAGATTTTTATTACTAGGAATCACTTTTCTGACCTGGGTTTTCTCTCACTTAACCATCAGGTAAATGGCAGGCCCCCCCAAAGGCAGGGTAGGTAGGGCACCCCAAGTGACTCCCTGTGGCCCCTCACTCGACTTGTCTCCAGACAAGACTCACCCAACTCAGTCTTCCATCTCTGGCCAGGGGGCCTCCTGGCTCATCTTCCACTGGAGTCTTGGGTAAGGCTTTTCTCCATCACTTTTCCTCCTTTTCATAGGGAAATCTATTTTGGGACAAAAAAATCAATAGCAATTTAGGAGAAACAAAGGAAGTGGGAGAGGGAGGCTAAGCTATTTTGTGGGGAGGGTGATTCTAAAATCATGAATCTCAGGGCGCCTGGGTGGCCCAGTCAGCTAAGTGTCCAATTCTTGGTTTTGGCTCAGGTAGTGATCTCAGGGTCATGAGATTGAGCCCCAAGTAGGGGTTTGCACTGAGCCCAGAGCCTGCCTGGGGCTTTCTCTCCCTCTCTCCCATCCCCACACCAATAAATAAAATAAATCTTAAAAAAAATAAAATCAAATCAGAATAGCTGACCTCTGTTGTATTGGTGAGAGCTGGGATAAGACACAGACCCCTGGTGCAGGGACGGGGACACAGGAGCCTGCTCTCTAGAATCGAGAGTCTGTTCAGCAGTTCTCAGTGCTGTTCCCTCTCTTGCTGTGTTTCCCTAAGATTAACGAAATAAGTAAAATCTTAAAAAAAAGAAAAAGAAAAGAAGACTCCTTAAATTTAATTATTTTGGAAGTGATTTTTCCTTCTTGTACAATTTTCGGGGGATTTTGACACACACACACACACACACACACACAGTCAGGGAGATGATTAAACAGGAAGGAAAAGATTGACTTTTATTGCTCTCTGGTTTAAAGTTGAAAACATTTTTTTCTTTATATTTCAACTTCTCCCTTTTTTCCCTTAGAACTGCATCAAGCTATTTTTAGGAGGGGTAGGTCGTTGGTTTTGGGGGGGGGGCGATGAAAAGCATGACATCACCCTGCTATTTCGGTAGAGTGAGAGCACTCTGCCAGGTTAAGTCGGCTTAGGTTTGGTCCTCTGTATTTAGGAGCTGAATTGCGTCTTTTTCTAATTTGGCTGCAGCTCTTCACTGGAGACGGGAAGGATAATATTTATTCAAAGCTAATTTGTAAACTTCATTTTCAGTTTTAGTTCGGGGATCTAAACTGCCATTCTGTTCTCACAGACGGCAACCCCGAGCTGGACGGAGCATTGCCAAGGGGATAGAGGGGCTGTGGGCTCCTTCCAGGGGCTCCGGTCTCCCCCGCTCCCAAGGGCCTGCTCTATTTTAGGTCAACTGTGGGCTCTCAGTTTGGAAAGCAAATCTTCACCTGCACTTTTTTGTTGCTGATAAGGGCTTTGAGGATAGCAAGAGGGTCACTTACTCATTTATTTAGAATTCGCCTGGAAACTTCTCCTCCTCCTCCATGTGTGTGTGTTACTGTCAGCAACTCCTAATCCGCCCCCCTCCCAGAGGTTTTGAAATGTTCCCTCTGAATGTTTAGTATGTTTATAACATTTCTCAAATGGAACTCCTCACTCCTAATAAACACTCCGCGTTTGGAAAGGACTCACCCCCCACCTTCCATCCCTGGAGACAAACGCACACCTTTGTGTGGACGGTGTCAGCGGCCGCCCAGTATGTCTGTTAATGCTGTTTCCTAAACGAACTCGGATATTTTATTGTTCAAGGAGGCATTTTACTCTGATGTTTCTAACCTATTTATGGGTCCCTGATAGATGGTTATTTTTTGGCAGGCTTGAGATAAGCCCGGGTCAAGGAAACAGCTTGTACTCGTCTTTTCAAGTCTAGCTCGTCTTTGCCATATCATTTCATTATTTCCTTTCCTGTTATCTTCAAACATTCCCTCAGAGCAGAGCTTGACAAGAACAGGAAGGTTGGCAAAGGTCTGGCAAGGAGGTTGTTTTTCTTCATGTTCTAAGATGGACGCTCCCCTCCCCCCATCCTTTCTTCTTTATGACCCACTCCCGGGGCCCTCTGCAAAGCCCGTGGAAAAAAAGTTAAGAACGCCTTCCCCTCTTTAAAGAAGGGTCTCTAAGAGCTTTCTAATCAGCTCACTGTCAGCCTGTTTCCTCTGATCAG
This sequence comes from Ailurus styani, assembly GCA_002007465.1. NCBI lineage: Eukaryota > Metazoa > Chordata > Mammalia > Carnivora > Ailuridae > Ailurus > Ailurus styani. The sequence continues at coordinate 3,846,804 of LNAC01000067.1, read as the reverse complement.
CTTAAATAGGTCCACTTGAAGTTCACAACTGCCAAAACCAGTGTTCAGATTGAAAGCATGGGAGAATTTGAGAAGCATTTATGAACTTCCACCCAAGATTATCCAGGAGGCTAAAAGCTGAGGGAAAGTGCCTGGCCCACAAACCCTTTCTTGATTAAATTAGCGTTTCTCACTAAGAGGAGGAGGAATTCCCATTCCACACACTGATTTTTCTTCTCTTTCTATCCGCCCGCCGCCATTAACATGTAAACTTGATTCTTGAGCCGGGCTTTTGTGACTGAGGCCCCCTGTAAGCCCATCATAAACATCTCGGTACAAACGAACCTTTTAACCTCCCGTGGATGGTTTTCTGTCTAACTTTATACATGAACCACCAAAAAAGGAAGACACGTTATCTCTGGCTAGTGCAGACATGTGGGGGGCAGGAAGCTGGTTTTGTACTGTGTCCACTCAGGTCCGTTACTGGGATTTTCCTGCTCTGTCTTGACAAAAGAACGGCTTTGTTAACCATTAGCCACTGACAAGAGTGTGTCCATTTCAGCAAAATTAATAAGAGATAGCATTTTTCTTCCTTCTAAATGGCCCATGTCGGTAATTAACATCGCCTTTCATTACTCAACTTGAAAGCCGCCTTCTCGGGCTCCCCTTGACCTTGCCCTGGCTTTGTTAAACTGTGGCCTCCAGCCTGTGAGAGACCTAAATACAGAAAAAACACCCTGAGACCCTTGCCAAGGTGCCTTGAAAGAATCATTCAACAAATATTTATGTGCCTACTGTGTTGGGCTACTAGATTGAATGGGATGTAGACCCTTGTGGAAAGGAAGCGGGGTGAAAGATGAAACAGGTTCCTTTAAAGCATCCCCAGCTTAGCAGAAGCCAGTGATCCCAGGACAGGACAGGAACAGAGCCAGTGTGTGTGGGGAGGGGTGGGGTGGGGAAGGGGGTGGGGGAAGCAGGGACTAAGAGGGGACCCAGGGGGACATTTTACGGAGGAGGTCACATTAAAATGTTGGGCGTGCATTGCCAAAAAGGGATGCAAAGTTTCAGATGATTTCATTGCTCTTTTTCTTTTTTCTCTTTTTATTTTCAGAGAAAGGGAAAAGAGAGAGAGATTTTTTTTTTCATTTTGATGGGTTGTTTTCATGTGTATTAGCCGACAAGGTGCTAGCCATTGACATTTTGAAAATGGCACTGGATTCTAGCTTAGCGAACTTCCCTAAAAGTGTATAAAATGGTTTCCTTTCATTGTTTTCCCTCATCAGGCCTCTGCCCCAGGAGGACTCTTGGTCATGGTGGTGGAAATGTCCCTTTGGAGTGAGTTAAGTTAGACTTTACATCATTCACGACTTTAGCCATGACCTCCATGTTGACAAGATCCACCAAGAAAACCCAAACGCCCCCAAGAAGGGATGAATTGAAGACATTCTGATGCAGCTGATGATGGCATCTAACAGCAACCACGATGGTAAGGATTTTTAACCATTTATGAAAAAACCAAAAATGGCATGTTCTCATTTTTGTGGGAGACTGAACATATACACAGAAAAACACAGGCCAGAAGACTCAACATTTAAATGTAAATAGTGAGTTAAGAACATTAATGGAGGAATGTAGGAAAAGCAAGTGATTTGAATTTTTGCCTCCCTGTGATTTCCAGCATTTTCCAGAATGTCTAAGGGTACCGGCATTGCTTCTGTAGTCACATCCAACGCTATTAAGGAATAAAGATGCTGAAGGGGAAAGAAAAAAAGACTTCTTTATCAAGGTCAGAGTTTAAACAGGGCCAATTATGAAAATGCTGGGACATTCTCCCCTCCCAAGCCACTTTGGGCGTCCTCAGATTTAAAAAAAGAAAAAAATATTTTACCCTGCAATCAGGAGTCTCCAAACACAGGACTCTGTTTTAAGGAACAATGACTGTCATTCAGTAAACTCCACGGGAGAGTTCTCTTGGAGCCACTTGGGTTGAAAATTTGTTAGTTGATTCATTTAGAAATTTTTGTAGTGGAAGAATCATCTCTCTCTCTGTTTGTGATGAAATTAAGCTCCGCTAGTTTCCGGGTTCTGCATTATTCAAGGGTCAGAAATCTGTTGCAAAGGCTGTGGTGATCACTTTTTTGGGGGTGTGGGGGGGTAAATCCTTTGTTATTGTCCTCTTGCTCCAACCCAGTGGTATGAAAACCTAAAGGCCAATTATTCGTCCAGTGGCGACTTTCCCGCATGCACAACAAACCTTTATTTTTATCTATTATTTTGTAATTTTCTTTTACTCAAATGACATACAACAGATAAGCTTATTTATTTCACAGTTGGTGGTAAGTGTGCAAAATATCTCAAATTGTGATGCAGTTGTCTGCAGGTTGGGAGCAGAGGAAGTAGCTTCTGCTTTGATTCAAATCTCCGTCACCGAACATTTGCAATAGAAAAGCTAAGTTGGGGGGTGTGGGGTGTGGGTGGCGGGTTGGAGACCCGGAAGGGAATGCAGAGAAATGGAAAAATGCAAACCTATAGCTCAGGTTGAAATCGGTCCCCAGCTTCTTTCAGCATTTTCTGTCTCGTATGCTTCACAATATGAAAGTCTGCTAAATTAGAGCAACAACCCCTGAGGGAGCCCTTCCCCTAGATCGGGATTGTTTTTTGACGTCTGAGTCACTCAAAATTGTGGGGTCCAAACACATAAACAGAATGAGAAAAGCTGTTTGCTATGAGCACGCAGCTTTGAAAACTCTTCTGGGCCTTGAGAGAAGGTTCCTCCCAGTTTTCTCCTTACAAACACCCAGAAAAATTAAACAACAACAACAAACAACTCAAGAAAATACTGTCTTCATGATGAAAGGATTCAGGGCTGTCTGTCCTTTGTGGTTTGATGAGAACTTGGCTGCTGACTGAGAAGCCAGAGGTAATTTGGGACAAGAGGAACAGCCCCAGACAGAAGGCCCCATAGTCAGTACAGAGCAGCTTGGTCTCCCCGAACCTGGGCTGGGTGGTGGTGGTGGGGGGGGGGCGGTGCCTGAAGCTGGAGGGGGGGGAGCAGAGCTGACTGACCTTGTCCTTGGGAGTCTCAGGAGTTTGAAGGAAAGATCCCACTCAAATCTGTTTATACCGACTATTGTCCTAGATGCTGAGAAATATTTTCTCTTCTTTCCTTGCCTTGCTTCCCAGATCAAGCAATTTAATAGGAAATACACATTAAAAGCATGAACAAAAGCAAACATTGGGTGGGGTAGGTGGGGAGGAGAGGACTAGGGATAATGGACACTTGCTGCGGTTGACCAAGCAAGTTAACTCTGAACTTCCTGGCATCAGAATGCAGAAGAAAGGCGGGTTGGGGAAGAATATATGCCCTTGCATAGTTTTGGTTCTTTGTGAGGAAAAAACACATGACCACAGGGAAAGCAAAGCCTCTTCTAGCACTCAGTAGTAAAGAAATTTCTACTGTCTGACTTTATATAGAAGACACTAGAAATGTGCTTGAAAATGTGCTCGAGAGATTTTTTAAAGTCCTTTGCTTTTTTGTTTGGCTTTCTGGACCATGTATCCATCCACCCTGGGTTATTAAAATTTATTCACTGATATTCCATCCTGTAGCTTCTCTTGTAGAGATTAATAATACTGTTAAATTCATTAAACAGGGAAGTCATTAGGTAGAGGTGGTTCTGATGGCTTCACAGTCCTATGGAAGCAAAACCAAAACCTAAGGCTGTAAATGCTTCAAGGTTAAGAGATGGAAGCCAGAGGACAACCAGTCGCAAATAACCAAGTATGGCTTTTCCAAATAAGGCAAACACTTAAACTATAGCCAAATTGTTTTTTTTTGCGCGGCTTCCATAATGTCTGTGTTAAGTCTTTTCCGATCCTGTCAGTGGATCATTCCTGACCACTTCTGGTTTGGCTCGGCCTGATTCGAGTCGATTTCTGCAAAAATAAGCTCTTAAACACTTTTTAATATGCCTCGGTTTATCTTTAAACAACACAAAAGTCAATGGCTGGTCTGTATGCCTCCAGTAGGCAATTAGGATTGAGCAGCGTCCCAGAGTGATCATTTAACAATAGTTGCTGGGTGTGTGGATGAAAAACTAGTAATCTTGCATGACTCCGATACACAATTAGGAAATGTCATGAAAAGATCTTCATGACAGTAGTAAAAGAATCTAGAAAAAATCCTAATATGGAGGACACCATAACATCTTATTGAAGGACAAAAGAAAAGTTGAATAAAAAGACACATACCATGTTGGATGGTAGATTCAAAATTGTGAAGCCTGTCAGTTCTTCGCTAAGCAATCTATTCATTCAATGCAATTCTCAGAAAAATTACAAGGGGATAGTTCATGATACTTGATAAGGCCATGTACAAGTTCATGTCAAATAGAAGATGCACAGATGAATCAAAAGATTATTAGAAACAAGCTAACAGGGACAGATTTATCCTACTTTAAATCAAAACGGGGCACCTGGATGGCTCAGTTGGTTAAGCGTCTGCTTTCGGCTCCAGTTGTGACCCCAGGGTCCTGGGATCGAGCCCTGCATAGGGCTCCCTGCTCAGGAGGGAGCCTGCTTCTCCCTCTCCCTCTGCCTGCTCTGCCGGCTTGTGCTCTTTTGCTCTATCAAATAAATAAATTAAATCTTAAAAACAAAACAAAAAACAACAAAAAAACCCTTTAAAATGGTGGTAATTAAAGTAGTGTGTTCATAATTCAAGAACAGAGAAGTAGACCAATGGAATGAGTCTCTACACAGATGCATGTACTGTGTTTTCATAGGAATCTAGTGTATAGCAAAGGCAACACTTCAAAGAAAAGATGACCGATTCGGCAAATTCTGTCAGGACAATAAGAAAGAAAGAACATTTCAATCTTCCAATGCAGATAAAAAAACTTATTTCATGTGGTTTAAAAAACTAAATCTAGAGGAAAAACTCTATAAGCATTAGGAAAAAAATAGCAAAACCATAGTGTAATTTTCAGACCAGTAATGCCTTATTTATTTATTTTCTAAGATTTTATTTATTTATTTGAGAGAGAGTGAGCACAAGCAAGGGGAGCAGCAGGCAGAGGGAGAGGAAGAAGCAGGCTCCCTGCTGAATAGGGAGCCTGATGTGGGACTCAAGCCCAGGACCCTGGGATCATGACCTGAGTGGAAGGCAGACGCTTAACCAACTAAGCGACCCAGCTACCTGCAAGCCCCCCCCCGCAACCCCCCCAAATGCCTTTTTAGGCAAGGTATAAAACACAGAAACCATACAGGAGAAAGCTTTTTAAAGCTACATTAAAAATCTGAAGTTTTAATACTGTAAGATGTTTAAGACATGAACAACAGTCTGAGGTAAAATTTTTGCAAGCTGCACAATTAAATAAATATTATTATCCACAATACATAAAGAACTCATACAAATAAATAAGAAAAAGAAAAAAAGTGGAAAGATGGGGAAAATAGAAACTGTGAAGTCATTGACTTAAATTCTGTTTAAGTTAAATTAAATTTAACTGACTAATTCAAATGTGAAAAGATACTTAATCTAATTACTAAGCAGTGAACAAGGACCAAGGTTCCACCCATTAGATTGGAAATCAAAAAGAAAATAATTCTGTGGCTTTCAACGTTGAGGGAGTATAAAACGGTAGTCTTTTGGAGGTCAGTTCGACTGTGTCTATCAAAAGTAAAAATGTGTGTTTGGCAGGGTGTATTCAAAGGTAAAAATGATATCATTACTTCCAATTCTATGTTTTTGTCTGAGAGAATTCTTTGCACATGTGTACGAAGAATCGATAACCATTTTCAATGCAGTGCTGTTTATAATAGGAAAAAATTAGAAACCATTTCAATGGGCATCATTAGGGAAATAAGTTGTGATGTAGATAGTACTATATAATAATACGCCGCAGTAGAAGGGAATAAGGTAGATCTATAGTACTGGCACGGAAAAATTTAGAAGATATATTTTTATGTGATAAGATGTATGTAGAACCATCCATACGCTTTAATTCCACTTATATACCTCCTGTCTGTGTGCACGGATGCACACATGGGTGTGTGCACATATCTGTGTGCCTGTATGCACGTGCACAGCTGCAGGGAAAAATGTCTAGAAGTTACACACTGACCTATTACAGGGGTTACCGTGGAGAAGCTAAAGATGGCTCTCTTTTGTACACTGCATAATTACGTATTCTGGGAACATTTATTTTTATTTTTTTCTTTAAAGATTTTACTTATTTATTTGAGAGAAAGAGGGTGAGAGAGAGAGAGAGAACATGGGCAGGGGGAGAGGCAGAGGGAGAGGGAGAAGCAGATCCCCCGCTGAGCGGGGAGTCCCACGTGGGCCTGATCCTGGGACTCTGGAATCACGACCTTAGCGGAAGGCAGATGCTTAACCAGCTGAGCCACCCGGGCGCCCCTATTCTATAAACACTTAAAAGAATATATTCATTCTTAGTTAAGTAAGTAGACATTGTTTTAAGAAGCAACATATAAATAGCTGGTACTTTTTTTATAAAGAAGACATTTTATCCAAACTTAAGTAATGTGAAAGGTCTCAGGACTTAATCGTTAGGACTTCATGCCTTCTTTTCTAGAGGAATTTATGTCCCTTGAATATCACTACTCTGGTCCCTCCCCGCCCCCTGCCCCAGTCCTGGGGTCCTTCTTCTCTCCTAATAAGGCTGAGGAAGGCCCCCAGGAGATGTACTGACAATCTTGCATGTTACAGAAGGACCTGGGGATTGAGGATAGTTCTTAAGTCTTCTGCTCCTAACTCTCATTTTAGCTGGTGGATTTCCTTCCTCACTGCCCAAGCTGATGTTTTGAAGCTTTACCTCTTCCTCTCCTGTGCTCTCCTCAGGATTACATGATTGGGCGAAGTGGTCATTTAGGGAAAGGATTAGGGTAGTTCACAGCAGAGCAGTTAGTGCCTGAGTGATTGACGACTGGCTACTTGGATTTCATTCTCCTTTCAAAGGTAACAACCACATTTCCTAAAAAAAAAAAAAAAAAAAGAAGGAACAGAAGAAAACACCCCAAACCCACAAAAAGTTACATTTGGTGGCCTGGTGTATAAATCAATATCTGACAAACCTCCCCCTCCCCCAAATGTGTAATGCTCACAAAATGAGACACTTTTGTAGGTCTCTTGGGTATCTTTGTTTGAATGACTCTCCTTTTTTCTCATGACCTGGCCTCTCCACACTGTATTTCAGACCCAGAGGCTTTTCCTTGCGTCGGGAAATTCATTTGTGTTTCATTCATTTCGTGAAATCCTTGCTTTTTTGTCCTAAGTAGAAGAGTTTAGTGTCTAAAAAAAAATGTCCCTTGAGCAAGACAGCACTGAAACCAGTTCCCAGCCCAGCCCAAGGAGTGTTTCCCTCACAGCTTATACACAGTTTTTAAAAAAAGAAGAGCTAGCTGGTCCTAGTAGCTACTGAAGTCACATTTGATTTACATCCCTGTGAAAATGCTTACCTGTATACTTTCCAGTGAATTTTTAAGTTAATGTTTTTGCTGGAGTCTGTGTATGTGTGTGTGTGGGTGTGTGTGTGTGCGCTCACGTAAAGGAAAATTTCTTTTAAACATATTGAAACACCTGCTGTTGTTTGAGGTGATGTGTACACACATACATTGTAACGTCAATTGCATAGCACAGAGAGGACTATTTTCATACAGTAGAATAAGGACCTATATGCAGCCGGTGTCTCTTACTCTTTCGTCTGACTGCGATGCTCCCTCTGTTCTGGAATTTACCGCTCTTGACTGCTGTATCAGGTAACGGGTCAGTCAATGAAAGGCTTAGAATGCCACTCCCACCACGAAGTGACAGGGGACCCAAGCAGAGTAGACAGAAACCTTCCCCAGAGAACGATACGGATACTGAGAGGGTATAGTCTCTCCAAGGCAGATCAAGAAAGCAAACCAAGAGACAAACAGATGGGTGGATGGATGGATAAACAACAGATCAACAGATAGACAGGACTGGTGGATAGACACCACTGATGGTGGAATTTGAACTTGAAGGCACCAAGACCTGAAGAGTCAGCTCTCTGACTTCTCACCTGGTAGGAGGTGTACATTCCTCTTTTTGCTTAAGCTAATTGGAGGCATATTTCTGTCGCTTTCAACTTTGATGCACACAGGCTGTTTTGTATATTTACTGTTCATTCTATTGGTTGCAGGGGATATTGCGTTCTGTTTGAAAGCTGATTCGTACTCAGTAGATACAGAGCCTAGTACCATGGAATGAGATGAATTGACAGTGAAGGGGTCCCGTCTTGTTCTCTTTTTTGGACTCTATTTTAGCAAACAGTGTGATTCCAAGGAAGAGAAACCCACTCAAATAAGCCTAAGGAAAAGAATTATACTGAAGGGCTTTATCGATCTTCCAGACCCCTATTTTAGGAAGTAGGGCTGGAGCTTGTGGGTTCTGGAACTGAGTATTGGACAGTCAGGGACTAAGGCTCCTCTTCAGGGTGAGTTGTGCTTTTTACTTCAGTTAGAGGTAACTCCCTTCTTCCAGCAACTGTGGCCAAAACCCTGGGGGTCTTTGCCTCCTCCCCGGGGTTTCTATTGGACTACGGGCCCCTTTTATATGAGCTGCCCATTTTTACTTTCAGGGTTGCAAATTGAGGAAGGGTCAGCGTGACAGGAAGGGGGGCGATCTGCTTTGGTGCAGTGATGGCAATTCCATCAGCCTGGAATCTCAGGGCCTGGGAGTCGTACTGATGCCTGACTTGTGCTCTCACGCTTCATCCTCGATCCAGAAAATCGTATTGGCTCTCCCTCCAAAATACACCCAGAGTTCCACCCATCCCCATGGCTACCCATGCAACCGCCTTAGTGTAAAGCACCGGTGTGAATGCAGCAATGTCCTAGCAGATCTCCCTGCTCCTGATATGTCCTCTACTGACTGACAGTCAGCAGAAGGCTCTGATTACAGTCAGATCTTGTTGCTTCTCTGCTCCAACCTGTCAGTGACTTCCAAGGCCTTTATGACCTTATTTCCTCTGTGTGTTGCTGCTATTTTCTATTACGTTTCATTGTTATTATTTTTATTATTCCAGTATAGTTAACATACAGTGTTATGTTAGTTCCAGGTGTACAGCATGGTGATTCTGCATTTCTATACATTATTCAGTCCCCCTGGTGGTAAGTGCCTTCCTGATCCTAACACCTAGTTCACCCATTCCCTCCACCTCCCCTCTGGTAGCCACCAGTTTGTTCTCCATAGTTGAGTCTGTTTTTTGGTTAGCCTCCTTAATTTTGATTTGTTTATTTGTTTTGATTCTTAAATTCCACCTGTGAGTGAAATCAGATGGTATCTGTCTTTCTCTGGTTGACTCAATTTTGCTTAGTGTTATACTCTCTAGCTCCATCCGTGTTATTGCGAATGGCAAGATATCATTCTTTTTCATGACTAATATTCCATTGCAAATATATGTCACTTCTTTTTTTTTTTAAGATTTTATTTATTTATTTGACAGAGAGAGAGAGATCAAGTAGGCAGAGAGGCAGGCAGAGAGAGAGGAGGATGCAGGCTCTCTGCGGAGCAGGAAGCCTGATGCGGGCCTCGATCCCAGGACCCTGAGATCATGACCTGAGCCGAAGGCAGAGGCTTTAACCCACTAAGCCACCCAGGCACCCCTATGTCACTTCTTTATCCCTTCATCTGTCAATCTTGTTCCCTTCATCCCAGCCATGTGGTCCCCTTCCATTTCTTAATCATGTCAGGCATCTCTGTCCTCAGAGCTCTGCATCAGTGTTCCCTCTGCCTAGAATATTCTTCCCCTAGGTTTCCATGTGGATGGCTTTTCCTTTTCTTTGGAACTTTAGTTAAGTTACCTTGTTGGGTGTAGGTCTCCTCATTGTTCCCCTTTTCACGTTTCTTCGTTTCTTCGGGTGAGAGAGCTGATCATGGCCTATGTGGAGGTGGAAGGGACTAGAAGGCTATCAGAGTTACTTTGTAGAACTCAAGATCCCTAATGCAGCCTTCCACAGATTTGCTGTTGCACTGATGGGATATCCCTGGGGAGGCTATCCTGTTCGGCAGGTTATCCTGTTCGGCAGGCTTTTGAAGGACAGTGAAGGGGAGGAAGGTTGTTGGCCGAACACGATGGCTCTGAGAAGCGTCAGTAAGTGAGCTCCAGGGTGTTGCAGATAGTTTTGCTTATTTAGAGCAATGAGTGTGTTCCCCATTTGACAGTGAATGGGGATAACCAAAGTACCAGGTGGCACTGGAACACAGAGGCCTTTCATTAGGAATTTCATGCCAGAAGCCACCTGTAGATTCCTGCGATGCTTCTGATGAGATGGAATATGAATTGAGGCAGTGCAAGGGATTAAGTAATGTGAGCAATTGTCTTGAAGAGTAAAAGATAGAAGTGATGTGAAGAAAGAAGAGTTGAGGGATGCCTGGGTGGCTCAGTCAGTTAAACATCTGCCTTAAGGCTCAGGTCATCATCCCAGGGTTCTGGAATCGAGTCCTGCATTGGGCTCCTTGCTCGGCGTGGAGCCTGCTTCTCCCTCTGCCTGCTGTGCTCTCTCTCTCTCTCTCTGACAAATAAAGTCTTAAAAAAAAAAGGGTTGAATAAAGATGTGAAGAAAAACTGGGAAGAAAACGGATATTAATGCTTACTGGAAAGTTGAAACAGAGTTTCTGTTTACTAGGGAACATATCCTGGAAAGGAGTTATAGGCTCCTTTAAGAGCCAGACCTGCTTTCTAGGTTATTGAGATATCAGGTCCAGATTCAGTGACTGAACCAAAGGATCTATACCAGGGAGAACCATCGGGTGAGGAATTCTGCCTGACAAGATGGTTGCTTACTGGATGGAGGCAAATTGACCCAATGGATTTCTCTTGGGCCAGGAAAATCAAGTGATGTGGAACTAGATCTCGGGGCCCGTTCTGAATAGCACTGAGACAGCACTGTTTGAGCTGCCCTGAGGCCTGAGGTGCACCTCCAAGGGTGCGTGCACCACAGCTGTCATGCCTTCGGGCTGCCTCAGTCCTCTGTGTGTTCCTAAAGCCAAGTCCCTTCACTGAAGATGATTTGTGGGTCTCGTCCTTCAATGTCAAAGAGTCTAGTTAATTCAGGAGTTGATTTTCTCGGTGTTTTATAAGCGTAGTGATGGTTTGTAGATATCACGCAGTATGTGTGGCTTGTAGATATTGCTTGGTATGCATTGGGAAGAAAGAGACCAGACCCATTTGGGTACAGATGGTTATCGGTGAAATACTAGTAAACGTGTTTGCCTTCTGAAAGAAAGAATGTCACCTGAGTTTTTGAGTGAGAGGGGTGTGGTCAGTTGAAAGAGCGCTGGAGTGGGATCCCAGAGGACCACAGCTTTACCACTAATGAGCTGTGCGACCTCCTGCTCGGCCCCAGTTTCAATTCGAATAGGAGTTTATGGAGTACTTCTATGGAAAAGACTGTTTTGTCAGGCTCTGGAGGATACAAAACGAATCAGGCATTGCACCTTCCCTCATGAGCTGGCAGCCTGAAGAGGGCCGAGTTCCAAAGACAAGTACGCAACTAACTTTACTTCAAGCAGAGCAAGGCTGGGATACATGCACTGTTTGGGTTGAAGTTAAGGGCGATTGAATGCCTATGATGACTGGTGGGTCTTGATGGGTCTCTCTAGCTCCGTGAGAATGTGCAGCTTTCCCTTTTCTCTTCCAGAAGCAAGAGTTATCTTTATTGCTTCCTCATCCTGCTGAGGGAGGACGAGGTAGAAGTTGCAGCGTTGGGAGTCTGGGAGGTGGGCTGACTGCCTCCGTGAGGGCAGGCTTCCAGAGCTAGCGAGGTGTGTTCAGGGAGCTCTAGGGGGGTGGGAGAGCATGTAACACAGGCTCTAAAAACTGAAGTTATTTTATCTCTAAAAATCACAGACAGCAATCCAATTTGATGCAAGAAAAGGAAATGTTTTTTTATGTTATTTCCATTTCTCTATTCCTTCTCAAAGACGCATTTTACAGCGCAAGAAAACATTTGATTCTAAGTTTGTTTTGATTTTCAATCATGGGAAGTAAGTCTAACTTTTTTCCCCCCTGAGGAGTCATTGACAGCTTTATCCAATTTTCAACCAACCAAATACTTTTCTTAAGTAAGAACACTAAGATTTCTCCTTAAAATCACCATTTTTCAAGCAAGGGGGAGGATGCCCCTTTGATGGAATAGGCTGATGGGTAGATTCTCTTGGTTGGCTTTTATAGGTTAAAGCATTGTGATTTTTGTTTGGTGATAAAACAACAAACAAACAAACAACAACAACAACAAAACAGTGGTCATATAGTTCTTTCTTCAGCCAAAAGCTATTTTGAGTGACTATCTGTCTGCTCAGGCATTCAATTAGGTATAATCATCCCTCTGTTCACTCACTGTTTCAACAATAATTTCTTCAGTGACTAAGAAGTGGCAGCTCTGGAAAAGGGAGTGGTCCCTACTCATAGGGAGCATCTTCTTGTTGGTAAGACAAATAAGCAAAGAATAAAAAAATAAACCAGATGATTTCAGATGTGCCATGAAGACAATGACAGAAGTCAATACAATCCAGACTTCTTTTTTTTTAAAGGATTTATTTATTTGAGAGAAAGAGTATGTGTGTGAGCAGGAGGAGGGGCAGAGGGAGAGGGAGAGAGAGAGAATCTCAGAGACTCCATGCTGAGTATAGAGTCAGATGTGGGTGTCCATCTCATGACCCTGAGACCATGACTTGAACAGAAACCAAGACTCAGAAGCTCATCCAACTGAGCCACCCAGATGCCCTTCCAGACTTTTTAAAAAATCGTACCTCAGACTGAAATTCATAGCCTTAAATACCTACATTAGAAAAGAAGGTAGGCTGACAAGGAATGATCTATGTGTCCATTTTAAGAAGACAGAAAAAAAAAAAAGAGAGAAATATCTGAATAAGCCCCAAAATAGTAGAAAGAAAAAAAAAATAAGAGTAGAAGTAACTGAGATAGCAAACAACACAAAATTATCAAAGTCTGTATTACTTAAAATGACAAATTTCCTAACAAGACAGATCAAGGAAAAAAGAGAATTCACAAAAAATATCAGAACAAATAAAGGTCCTCAGTACTGATGCAGTAGAGGTTAAATTTTAAGGGAATATTAAAATCAAGTTGATGTCAAATACTTTATGACTTCAGTGAAATTGAAAAATTCCTAAAGAAGTATAAATTATTAAAGTTGACTTAAGAAGTAATAAGCACCTGAAAGATCCTATAATTTTTAAAGAATTTGAGTCAGTAGTTAAAACTCTTTCCAAAGAATAAATACCAGTACCAGATGTTTTTACAGGTAGTTTCTACTGTATATTTAAGGAACAGATAGTTCCAAGCTTACAGGTTCTTTCTTTTAAAGAACAGAAAAAGAAAGAACACTTCCCACTCATGTTTATGAGATGAATATAATCTTGATTCCAGAAGCAGACAAGGACATTTAGGAAAAAGGAAAATCACAGACCAATCTTATTCATAGATCTAAAGACTAGAATTCTAAATAAAGTATTTGCAAACTAGACCTAGCAATGATCAACCAGCATCCATTTTTGAAAGGATTGATTTGACATTATAAAATGTATTTAGTAATTCATTGTAGTTATAGTTTAAAGGAGAAAAATTGTGACCACAATAGATCAAGATAAACATCTGATGAAATTCATCAATAATTTGAGATAAAACTTTAGCAAGCTAGGTTTAGGATCAAACTTCCTTGATCTACAGTGAATATCTTACTAGTGAATTGGGAAGAGCAGTCCCTTTACAATTTGGGATAGAACAAAGATTGCTGCTCTTACCACTGCTAATGAACATTGCTCTAGAGTACAAGTCAATGTAGTAAGGCAATCAGAAAAAGTGTTAGGATCAGAAAGGAAACAAAATATCACTATTTGTAGATGATATGATTTTCCCTATAGAAAATGGAAAATAATCTACAAATTATGAGAAATTATACACATGCACACACACACGCACACACACTACTCTATTGACTGGGATCTCTACAGGAAATAGCATTCTCAACATGGAGTTTAATGGCTGCAAAGATGTGAGGACTGAGTGGGTAAAGGTGAGCAGTTCCTAGAACCTGGAGAGTTGCAGGTCTAGGCAAGAATTATGGGTGGAGACGCGTATTTGTTTCAGTAGAAGAGCATAGCTCTTCTGCCTGAAAGAGAAGGGCCTAGTGTATAACACCCAGTCTCACTCTTTTCCTGTTTTCCTGGCCATTGTTTCCTATTTCCAACCCTTCTGGGAGTCGGGACATAGGGATTTGTTGATGTAGTCTCTGAAGTGCATCTCCTGGACACAGGGCATGATGGGAAGGATGGAGGGTGCACTTAAGGGTTGTGGGAGAAAAGAATACCCAGCATACATCTCACAAATGCTGTGCAGGTTCTCTATGTAGAAAATCATACAACTATATTCAATTATAATAAAAACTAAATAAATGGAGAGATAACCATGTGCATGGTAGAAAGATTTATTAAAAAAAAAGTCAATTCTCCCTCAAGTGATTATAGATTTAATGCAATTTTAATTAAAATTCTAACAGAACATTTTTTGCAGAACTCGATTAGCAGATTCTAAAATTTGAATGGAAGACTAATTTGATAAGAATAACCAAGACTTTTTTTTAAAGATTTATTTATTTATTTTAGAGAGAGAGAGAGAGAGAGAGAGCAAGTGCACAAGTAGAAGGGGCAGAAGAAAATGCATCTCAAGNTTTTTTTAAAGATTTATTTATTTACTTTAGAGAGAGAGAGAGAGAGAGCAAGTGCACAAGTAGAAGGGGCAGAAGAAAATGCATCTCAAGTAGACTCCGCCCTCAGCGTGGAGCACTATCCCACAACCCTTGGTTCACAACCTGAGCTGAAACCAAGAATTGGATGCCCAACTGGCTGTGCCGCCCAGGTGCCCCTAACCAAGACATTCTTAAGAAGAACCAGGCAGGGGCACCTGGGTGATTTAGTGGGTTGAGCTTCTGCCTTCAGCTCAGGTCATGATCTCAGGGTCCTGGGATCAAGGCCTGCATCAGACTCTCTACTCAGCAGAGAGTCTGCTTTCCCCTCTCCCTCTGCCTGCCTCTCTGCTTACTTGTGATCTCTCTGTCAAATAAATAAATAAAATCTTAAAAAAAAGAAGAAGAAGAAGAAGAAGAAGAACCAGGCAGGACATGTAACTCTGTAAGATGTCAAGTCTTCTTATGTAGTTTTAGCAATTAATGTAGTGTCTGTTGGCAAGAGAAACCAAAGGAAGAGAGAGCCTAGTCAGGGGCCCATCAGACATAAATCCAAGAGATAACAGGAGCTGACAGTTGCTGATCAGTGTGAAAATGATGGGATTATTCAACACCTGGTGCTGAGACTGGTTATGCATATAGGAGAATCCTAATAACTATCTTATAGTCCATATTCAAATGATAATACTGAAGCCAGAGGGCCAGATGGATTAAAATCCAAAATATAAATGGTAAAATTTATAATTGCTTAGAAGAAAATATAGGAGAATATCTTTATGACCCTGGGGATAGATTAGGATCTCTTGGGCACTAAGGGCACAAGCATTAAGGAAAAGAGTGATACATTCAACAAGAATAAAATTAAGATCCTTTGTCCTTCAAAAGATTTCAATTTGAGAGTAATAAAGCAAGTTATAATCTGGAACATTTCAACATGTGACTGACAAAGGATTAGTATTCTGAAGATATGTTTACAAACATTTACAAATTAATAAGGAAACAATAACACCTCAATAAAAAGGAGTCAGGTGATATGAACAGGTAAGACATGGAAGAGGACACAAGTGACCAATAAACACATGAAAAATGCTCAGCCTCATTAGTTATCAGGACAGTCTGCAATGAAATATCATCATACACCCTCCAGGTTGGTTGAATTAAAATGTCTCATAGCCCCAAACATTGTCTAGATTATGGAACAAAGGAACTTTCTAACAGTGCTGTGTATATGCTAGTTGGTGAAACCACTTTAGAAAACCATTTTAGAAAATGAATTATTAGGGGATGCTTGGGTGGCTCAGTTGGTTAAGTGTCTGCCTTCAGCTCAGGTCATGATCTCAGGGTCTTGGGTTTGAGTCCTATGTCAGGCTCCTTGCTCAGTGGGGAGCGTGCTTCTCCTTTTGCCTGCTGCTCCCCCTGTTTGTGTTCTCTCTCTCTCTCTCTGACAAATAAGTAAATAACATTTTTTAATTAAAAAAAAAAGGAAATGGGAATTTTTAAAAGATGTTATTTATTTATTTGTCAGAGAAGAGCGAGCACAAGCAGGCAGAGTGGCAGGCATAGGGAGAAGCAGGCTCCCCGCTGAGCAAGGAGCCTGATGCTGGACTCGATCCCAGGAGCCCAGGATCATGACCTGAACCAAAGTCAGCTACACAACCAACTGAGCCACCTAGGCATCCCAGAAAATGGGAATTTTTACTGGGAATTAGGTCCAACCAGTGTGTCCCCTACACACCAGTAATCTAACCACTTTTGACTTACAAAAGCCACTAATTCATGTGGTTCAACCTATTATACATCATAAAGAAACTCCCACAATATTCGATTTGGAGACATGTATAAGATTACTCATAGCAATGTTGCTTGTGATAGCTTTAAAAAGTGAACAACCTAAGCCCAAGTGTCCTATGACAGACAGTAGGGTGGATGAGTATATTAGGGTGTGTTAAGTAATGGAAGACTTTACATCAGTGGAAACGAAGAGCCTATACGCAACACAGATCAAGTCAAAAACAGTGTGCACAAAACCAAAATGGAACAAAACTAACAAAAAACTAAATTGTGGGAGAACTTACACAGGATTTAAAAACAGGCAAAACTCAATAGTATGTGATACAGGGATACCTTCTCATTTTCAGATATCATTTATAAAGACAATCAAGGAGTGGTTTATGTAAAATTCAGTAGTTACCTCTTATTTTATTTATTTATTTTTTATTAACAAATAATGTGAAATTTGTATCAGGGGTACAGGTCTATGAATCATCAGTCTTACACCATTCACAGCACTCACCATAGCACATACCCTCCCCAATGTCCATCACCTAGCCACCCCATCCCTTCCACCTCCCACCCCTCCAGCAACCCTCAGTTTGTTTCCTGAGATTAAGAGTCTCATGGTTTGTCTCCTTCCCTGGTCCCATCTTGTTTCATTTTTCCCTCCCTTCCCTCTACAACTCCCTGCCTTGCCTCTCAAATTCCTCATATCAGAGAGATCATATTATAATTGTCTTTCTCTGATTGAGTTATTTTGCTTAGCATAATACCCTCTAGTTCCATCTAGTTCCATTTGTTGCAAATGGCAAGATTTCTTTTTTGATGGCTGCATAGTATTCCATTATATATATATATACACACCACAGCTTCTTTATCCATTCATCTGTTGATGGACATCTATGCTCTTTCAATAGTTTGGCTATTGTGGACATTGCTGCTTTAAACATTTGGGTGCACGTGCCCCTTCGGATCACTACATTTGTATCTTTAGGGTAAACACCCAGTAGTGCAATTGCTCAGTCATAGGGTAGCTCTACTTTCAACTTTTTGAGGAACCTCCATACTGTTTTCCAGAGTGCCTGCACCAGCTTGCATTACCACCAACAGTGTAGGAGGGTTCCCCTTTCTCCACATCCTTGCCAACATCTGTTATTTCCTGACATGTTAATTTTAGCCGTTCTGACTGGTGTGAGGTGGTATCTCACTGTGGTTTTGATTTGGATTTCCCTGATGCCGAGTGATGTTGAGCACTTTTTCATGTGTCTGTTGGTCATTTGGATGTTTTCTTTGGAGAAATGTCTGTTCATGTCTTCTGCCCATTTCTTGATTGGATTATTTGTTCTTTGGGTGTTGAATTTGATAAATTCTTTATAGATTTTGGATACTAACCCTTTATCTGATATGTCACTTGCAAATATCTTCTCCCATTCTGTTGGTTGTCTTTTGGTTTGTTGACTGTTTCATTCGCTGTGCAAAAGCTTTTTATCTTGATGAAGTCCCAATAGTTCACTTTTGCCCTTGCTTCCCTTGCCTTTGGTGATGTTTTTAGGAAGAACTTGCTGCAGCTGAGGTCGAGGAGGTTGCTGCCTATATTCTCCTCAAGGATTTTGATGGATTCCTGTCTTACGTTGAGGTCTTTCATCCATTTTGAGTCTATTTTTTGTGTGGTGTAAGGAAATTGTCCAGTTTCATCCTTCTGCCTGTGGCTGTCCAATTTTCCCAACACCATTTGTTGAAGAGACTGTCTTTTTTCCATTGGACATTCTTTTCTGCTTTGTTGAAGATTAGTTGACCACAGAGTTGAGGGTCCATTTCTGGACTCTCTATTCTGTTCCATTGATCTATGTGTCTATTTTTGTGCCAGTACCATATTGTCTTGATGATGACAGCTTTGTAATTGAACTTGAAATCTGGAATTGTGATACCACCAGCTTTGGTTTTCTTTTTCAATATTCCTCTGGCTATTCGGGATCTTTTCTGGTTCCATTTAAAGCCTTTATTTCCTTGTTGCTCTTTTGCTTAGATGATCTGTCCATTTCAGTGAGGGAGGTGTTAACGTCCCCTACTATTACTGTATTGTTGTCAATGTGTTTCTTTGATTTTGTTATTAATTGGTTAATATAACTGGCTGCTTCCATGGTAGGGGCAAAGATATTTAAAATTGTTAGATCTTCTTGTTGGACAGACCCTTTAAGTGTGATATAGTGTCCTTCCTCATCTCTTATTATAGTCTTTGGCTTAAAATCTAATTTATCTGATATAAGGATTGCCACCCCAGCTTTGTTTCGATGTCCAGTAGCATGGTAAATCATTTTCCACCCCCTCACTTTAAATCTGGAGGTGTCTTTGGGTCTAAAATGAGTCTCTCAGAGACAGCATATTGATGGGTCTTGGTTTTTTAGTCCATTCTGATACCCTGTGTCTTTTGATTGGGGCATTTAGCCCATTTACATCCAGGGTAACTACTGAAAGGTATGAATTTAGTGCCATTGTATGGCCTGTAAGATGACTGTTACTTTATATTGTCTCTGTTCCTTTCTGGTCTGTTTCTTTTAGGCTCTCTCTTTGCTTAGAAGACCCCTTTCAATATTTCCTGTAGGGCTGGTTTGGTGTTTGCAATTTCTTTTAATTTTATTTTGTCCTAGAAGCTTTTTATTATTATTATTATTATTATTATTATTATTATTATTATTATTATTATTTCTCTCCTTCTCTTTTCAATGTCAGCCTAGCTGGATATAGTATNCCTGTAGGGCTGGTTTGGTGTTTGCAATTTCTTTTAATTTTATTTTGTCCTAGAAGCTTATTATTATTATTACTATTATTATTATTATTATTTCTCTCCTTCTCTTTTCAATGTCAGCCTAGCTGGATATAGTATTCTTGGCTGCATATTTTTCTCATTTAGTGCTCTGAATTTATCATGCCAGTCTTTTCTGGCCTGCTAGGTCTCTGTGGATAGGTCTGCTGCCAATCTAATATTTCTACCATTGTAT
Organism: Ailurus styani; assembly: GCA_002007465.1. Lineage (NCBI taxonomy): Eukaryota > Metazoa > Chordata > Mammalia > Carnivora > Ailuridae > Ailurus > Ailurus styani. The sequence goes on along the minus strand of LNAC01000067.1, from coordinate 3,827,299 downwards.
GTTACAGATCTCTTGTCCCAAGCTACTTTCAGGATTTTCTCTTTGTCACTAAGACTTGTAAGTTTCACTATTAGATGACAGGGTGTGAACCTATTTTTATTGATTTTGAGGGGAGTTCTCTGTGCCTCCTGGATTTTGATGCTTGTCCCCCTCACCAAATTAGGGAAATTCTCTACTATAATTTGCTCCAATATACCTTCTGCCCCTCTCTCTCTTTCTTCCTCTTCTGGGATCCCAATTATTCTACTATTGTTTTGTCTTATGGTCACATTTCTCTTGAATTTTCCCCTTGTGGTCCAGTAGTTGTTTGTATCTCTTTTTCTCAGCTTCTTTATTCTCCATCATTTGGTCTTCTGTATCACTAATTCTCTCTTCTGCCTCATTTATCCTAGCAGTAAGAGCCTCCATTTTTTACTGCACCTCATTAATAACTTTTTTGATTTCAACTTGGTTAAATTTTAGTCTTTTATTTCTCCAGAAAGGAATTTTATTTCTCCAGAAAGGGATTCTCTAATATCTTTCATGCTTTTTCCAAGCCCACCTAGCTCCTTGATAATCATCATTCTGAACTCTGGTTCTGACATATTACTAATGTCCATATTGATTAGGTCCCTAGCCATTGTTACTGCCTCTTATTCTTTTCTTTCTTTCTTTCTTTCTTTTTTTGTGGTGAGTTTTTCTGTGTTGTCATTTTATCCAGGTAAGAGTAGATGAATGGGAGATCAAAATACTAAAAGGGTAGCAACGACCCAAGAAAAAGATACACTAACTAAATCAGAAGAGATCTGAAACTGGGGGAAGAAAGGGGGGAAAAAAGAAAAAAATATGTATTACACTGGTGAATAGAACAGAGCCACACACTTGATTTTGGGTGTATTTTGGTCTGTTAGANCATATATATATATATATATATATATATATATATATATATATAAAAATCAGGGTAAACACGAGGAAGGGATGGAATATGAGTATAAAGATGAAAATTAAAAAAGATTTTAAAAAAGGAATTGATAAGATAAAAAGGTTGAAAAAAGAAAAAAAGGAGACAATGTGATCAGGTTGGAGACTAGAACAAAGTGATATGCTAGATTTGGTTATATTTTAACTTGTTAGAAGAAACTGTATCCCAAAATTTTAAAGAAAGAAAAACTTATATGTATATAAAAAATAAGGTTAAATACAATGAAGGGATAGAATGTGACTATAACAATGAAAATTAANTAAAAAAGGAATTGATAAGATAAAAAGGTTGAAAAAAGAAGAAAAGGAGACAATGTGATCAGGTTGGAGACTAGAACAAAGCGATATGCTAGATTTGGTTATATTTTAACTTGTTAGAAGAAACTCTATCCCAAAATTTTAAAGAAAGAAAAACTTATATGTATATAAAAAATAAGGTTAAATACAATGAAGGGATAGAATGTGACTATAACAATGAAAATTAAAATAGACTTTAAAAAAGGTATTGATAAGATAAAATAGTTAAAGAGGTTAAAATAGGAAAGGGGAAAAATTAAAAAAGAATAGAACTAGAAAAAAGATTTAAAAAAATTTAACTTTGAAAGACTAAGGAATCATGGGAAAAAAGCCATGAATTCTATGTACCGGATTCCCCTATCTCTGGAGTTCTGCAGTTCTCATTTATCAGTGACCTTGATCTTGGCTGGATGTTCTTGGTGATCTTCTGGGGAAGGGTCATGTTGCAGTGATTCTCAAATGTCTTTGCTTGAGGTGGAATTGCACCACCCTTGCCAGGGGCCAGACTAAGCCATGTGTTCGGGTTCGCTCTTGGGAGCTTTTGTTCCCTGAATGCTTTCCGTACAGCTTTGGAGGAGGAGAATGAAGATGGTGGCCTCCCAATCTCCAGCCATGTAGGACCTGAGAGCTCTGGGCCCCACTCCTCAGTGTGCCCTCAGAGAAAAGCAGTCAATCCCTCCCATCTCTCTGGTCTCCAGTCACACTCCAAGCTCACCCAGCATGTGACTGAGCATTTCTGTCTCTGGTGCATGGCCTCATTTGGAGTCTCCAAACCCAGCAGATTCCTGCAATGCATTCCTATGCCATTCCTCCTGGAGTAGGAAGGTGAGTCTCCCTGGATCTGCCACTCGTGGGGTCCCTGCTCGAAGAGCAGTGGCCNCCGTACAGCTTTGGAGGAGGAGAATGAAGATGGCGGCCTCCCAATCTCCAGCCATGTAGGACCTGAGAGCTCTGGGCCCCACTCCTCAGTGTGCCCTCAGAGAAAAGCAGTCAATCCCTCCCATCTCTCTGGTCTCCAGTCACACTCCAAGCTCACCCAGCATGTGACTGAGCATTTCTGTCTCTGGTGCATGGCCTCATTTGGAGTCTCCAAACCCAGCAGATTCCTGCAATGCATTCCTATGCCGTCCCTCCTGGAGTAGGAAGGTGAGTCTCCCTGGATCTGCCACTCGTGGGGTCCCTGCTCGAAGAGCAGTGGCCCAACTATACCTCGGATCATTGGTTAAGGTAACCCTGAGCTGAAAGCCCACTGCTCGCTCCATCTCTGCTGCCAGGTTCCCCACTCCAATACCTGGGAGCTCTGCCGCACTCAGACACTCCCGGTCTTTTGTGACCCTGTGGGTCCTGAGACAACTGTCCCCGCCAGGGCTCCATCCCCTGCTTAGCCTCTGGAATGACGTCACTCCATAGAGCAGACTTCTAAAAGTTCCGATTTTGTGCTCCGTGGCTCTACCGCTTGCTGGTAGCCGGCCCCTCCCCCGTGGTCTATCCTTCTGTATATCACCTCAGATTCACTTCTCCACACGTCCTACCTTCCAGAAAGTGGTCAATTTTCTGTTCCTAGAATTACTGCTCTTTTTCTTTTGATCTCCTGTTGAGTTTGTAGGTGTTCAGAATGGTTTGATAACTATCTAGCTGAACTCTTGAGACCCAACAAAATTTAGGTCTCCTACTCCTCTGCCATCTTGCTCCTACCCCCCTCAGTAGTTACCTCTTTGAAGGAAGAAGGGGAATGTGGCTTTTTGGAGGCATTCATAGGGCTTCAGGGTAATCAGCCATGTTTGTATGTTAAGCTGAGTAGTAGGTACATGGGTATTTGTTTCGTTTATTTTTAAATGATAATTCTTTAAAATGTACATATGCATTATATGCATTTTCTGGTATATAGTATATATACAAAACAGAGAGTTAATAAAATAGAGGTTACAAGGAGAAAAGAAATACATTTGGTCTAACTTCCTTTCTATATTATAGCTATTGAAATGAGTGTCTCTTCTAAGTCCTATTTTCTTCATGTTTTACCTCCTGGTATTTGATTACTCTTTACATGATTTGTAAACCATTTATCTTTCCCAGTGCCTAGAATTGGTCTATAACATCATATAATAGGCTCAATAAATATCTTTCATTTTTCATCGAAGCAACAAGCTAGCCAAATGAGAAAATGTAAAAATTTCCTAATAATTAAAAACACTGTAAATCAAAACAATGTGTCATTTTTACCTAACAAATTGATAAAATTTTTAAAAAAGGATCAGTCTTTGCAAGAGTACAAGAAATCATATATTGTTGATGGGAATGTAAAAGTATAAGTGGTGGCTAATTTGGCAATAAGTTCGGAAAGTCCTAAAAAATGTATTCTTTGATGTCGCAGGTCTACCTATAAGAATTTATGATCATAAAACCATCATAGATGTATGTAAAATTTTGCACTTAGCATGGTACTTTATGTATTTACATAAAAAACATATGCTTGACAATGATGGTCTGCTTAAATAAGCTATTGTAGGGGCGCCTGGCTGGCTCAGTCAGTAGAGAACACACCTCTTGATCTCAGGGATGTAAGTTCGAGCCCCACACAATGTAGAAATTACTTAAATATAAGATCTTTTGGGCACCTGGGTGGCTCGGTGGGTTAAAGCCTTTGCCTTCGGCTCAGGTCATGATCTCAGGGTCCTGGGATTGAGGCCCTCATCGGGCTCCCTGCTCAGCGGTGAGCCTGCTTCCTCCTCTCTCTGCCTACTTGTAATCTCTCTCTGTCAAATAAATAAATAAAATCTTTAATAAATAAGATCTTTAAAAAAATAAATAAGTAAACAATGGTGAATCTATACACTTAATGGAATAATATGGTGGAAAATAGATGATGAAATAAAACGTTCTTGATACATTAGTACAGATCAGGCTTAAAAAGAGTGCAAATTTATGTTTAGGCAAAGGACAGAAAGGATAAACACAGTTCCTGGCCCATAATAGGTGCTAAATAAATAAATGAGTAATAGGGGCACCTTGGTGGCTTGGTTGGTTAAGCATCCAACTCTTGATTTCAGCTCAGGTCATGCTCTCAAGGTCATGATATCAAGCCATGTGTTGGGCTCCACGCTGGTTGTAGAACCCGCTTAAGGGTCTCTCTCTAGGCCTACCCCCCACTCATGCTCTCTCTCTCTCTCAAAAAAGAAAAAAAAA
>LNAC01000067.1:3767136-3819127 GCA_002007465.1 Ailurus styani | reverse complement strand
GGAATATGAGTATAAAGATGAAAATTAAAAAAGATTTTAAAAAAGGAATTGATAAGATAAAAAGGTTGAAAAAAGAAGAAAAGGAGACAATGTGATCAGGTTGGAGACTAGAACAAAGCGATATGCTAGATTTGGTTATATTTTAACTTGTTAGAAGAAACTCTATCCCAAAATTTTAAAGAAAGAAAAACTTATATGTATATAAAAAATAAGGTTAAATACAATGAAGGGATAGAATGTGACTATAACAATGAAAATTAAAATAGACTTTAAAAAAGGTATTGATAAGATAAAATAGTTAAAGAGGTTAAAATAGGAAAGGGGAAAAATTAAAAAAGAATAGAACTAGAAAAAAGATTTTAAAAAATTTAACTTTGAAAGACTAAGGAATCATGGGAAAAAAGCCATGAATTCTATGTACCGGATTCCCCTATCTCTGGAGTTCTGCGGTTCTCATTTATCAGTGACCTTGATCTTGGCTGGATGTTCTTGGTGATCTTCTGGGGAAGGGTCATGTTGCAGTGATTCTCAAATGTCTTTGCTTGAGGTGGAATTGCACCACCCTTGCCAGGGGCCAGACTAAGCCATGTGTTCGGGTTCGCTCTTGGGAGCTTTTGTTCCCTGAATGCTTTCCGTACAGCTTTGGAGGAGGAGAATGAAGATGGCGGCCTCCCAATCTCCAGCCATGTAGGACCTGAGAGCTCTGGGCCCCACTCCTCAGTGTGCCCTCAGAGAAAAGCAGTCAATCCCTCCCATCTCTCTGGTCTCCAGTCTCACTCCAAGCTCACCCAGCATGTGACTGAGCATTTCTGTCTCTGGTGCATGGCCTCATTTGGAGTTTCCAAACCCAGCAGATTCCTGCAATGCATTCCTATGCCATTCCTCCTGGAGTAGGAAGGTGAGTCTCCCTGGATCTGCCACTCGTGGGGTCCCTGCTCGAAGAGCAGTGGCCCAACTATACCTCGGATCATTGGTTAAGGTAACCCTGAGCTGAAAGCCCACTGCTCGCTCCATCTCTGCTGCCAGGTTCCCCACTCCAATACCTGGGAGCTCTGCCGCACTCAGACACTCCCGGTCTTTTGTGACCCTGTGGGTCCTGAGACAACTGTCCCCGCCAGGGCTCCATCCCCTGCTTAGCCTCTGGAATGACGTCACTCCATAGAGCAGACTTCTAAAAGTTCTGATTTTGTGCTCTGTGGCTCTACCGCTTGCTGGTAGCTGGCCCCTCCCCCGTGGTCTATCCTTCTGTATATCACCTCAGATTCACTTCTCCACACGTCCTACCTTCCAGAAAGTGGTCAATTTTCTGTTCCTAGAATTACTGCTCTTTTTCTTTTGATCTCCTGTTGAGTTTGTAGGTGTTCAGAATGGTTTGATAACTATCTAGCTGAACTCTTGAGACCCAACAAAATTTAGGTCTCCTACTCCTCTGCCATCTTGCTCCTACCCCCCTCAGTAGTTACCTCTTTGAAGGAAGAAGGGGAATGTGGCTTTTTGGAGGCATTCATAGGGCTTCAGGGTAATCAGCCATGTTTGTATGTTAAGCTGAGTAGTAGGTACATGGGTATTTGTTTCGTTTATTTTTAAATGATAATTCTTTAAAATGTACATATGCATTATATGCATTTTCTGGTATATAGTATATATACAAAACAGAGAGTTAATAAAATAGAGGTTACAAGGAGAAAAGAAATACATTTGGTCTAACTTCCTTTCTATATTATAGCTATTGAAATGAGTGTCTCTTCTAAGTCCTATTTTCTTCATGTTTTACCTCCTGGTATTTGATTACTCTTTACATGATTTGTAAACCATTTATCTTTCCCAGTGCCTAGAATTGGTCTATAACATCATATAATAGGCTCAATAAATATCTTTCATTTTTCATCGAAGCAACAAGCTAGCCAAATGAGAAAATGTAAAAATTTCCTAATAATTAAAAACACTGTAAATCAAAACAATGTGTCATTTTTACCTAACAAATTGATAAAATTTTTAAAAAAGGATCAGTCTTTGCAAGAGTACAAGAAATCATATATTGTTGATGGGAATGTAAAAGTATAAGTGGTGGCTAATTTGGCAATAAGTTCGGAAAGTCCTAAAAAATGTATTCTTTGATGTCGCAGGTCTACCTATGAGAATTTATGATCATAAAACCATCATAGATGTATGTAAAATTTTGCACTTAGCATGGTACTTTATGTATTTACATAAAAAGCATATGCTTGACAATGATGGTCTGCTTAAATAAGCTATTGTAGGGGCGCCTGGCTGGCTCAGTCAGTAGAGAACACACCTCTTGATCTCAGGGATGTAAGTTCGAGCCCCACACAATGTAGAAATTACTTAAATATAAGATCTTTTGGGCACCTGGGTGGCTCGGTGGGTTAAAGCCTTTGCCTTCGGCTCAGGTCATGATCTCAGGGTCCTGGGATTGAGGCCCTCATCGGGCTCCCTGCTCAGCGGTGAGCCTGCTTCCTCCTCTCTCTGCCTACTTGTAATCTCTCTCTGTCAAATAAATAAATAAAATCTTTAATAAATAAGATCTTTAAAAAAATAAATAAGTAAACAATGGTGAATCTATACACTTAATGGAATAATATGGTGGAAAATAGATGATGAAATAAAACGTTCTTGATACATTAGTACAGATCAGGCTTAAAAAGAGTGCAAATTTATGTTTAGGCAAAGGACAGAAAGGATAAACACAGTTCCTGGCCCATAATAGGTGCTAAATAAATAAATGAGTAATAGGGGCACCTTGGTGGCTTGGTTGGTTAAGCATCCAACTCTTGATTTCAGCTCAGGTCATGCTCTCAAGGTCATGATATCAAGCCATGTGTTGGGCTCCACGCTGGTTGTAGAACCCGCTTAAGGGTCTCTCTCTAGGCCTACCCCCCACTCATGCTCTCTCTCTCTCTCAAAAAAGAAAAAAAAAGAGTAATAAAGGGATAAAGGAATATATGGCATACACCAAAATGTTAACACTGGTCACCTCTGTATCCTAAGATTAGGGTTGATAATAATTTTCTGTCTCTCTCTCTCTCTCTTTTTTAAAGATTTTATTTATTTATTTGACAGAGACAACAAAAGAGGGAACACAAGCAGGAGGAGTGGGAAGAGGAGAAGCAGGCTTCCCACTGAGCAGGGAGCCTGATGTGGGGCTCGATCCCAGTACCCTGGGATCATGACCTGAGCCAAAGGCAGATGCTTAAGTACTGAGCCACCCAGGCACCTCTAGTTTTCTCTTTTTTGCATGTCGTTATTTCCCCAATTCTATGTTATGTTCACGTATTCCTGTAGAAGTAAGAAAAGATCCAAATTATTAGAATTACAACTGAAGACTACTATGTGTATATGTATTTTGTTTTGCATCATGCCTAGTAGAACGTTGCCATGTATGAGCTTACTGAATGCCTTTGAAGCTAAGGTTGACATTAAAATCTGCTCTTCCCCACTCTTAAATATCTGTTTATTCAATATCCATCAGGTTTGAAACCTTTTAAAAGAAATGATTATGTGTTCATACCCAGATGCTTAACGTGCCTACTTTAAGGTTACTGTTAGGTGAAAATATAACTAGCTGGCCCCATGTGTGTTTGGCTTTTTTGGGGCTGCCAACCAGCATGAGCAGAGGGAGGGTTGAGAGGGGGTCAAAGCCTCAGAGATCCCCCTCTGTGTTTCACCCTGAGGCTGAAAATGGCCTCTGGGGCCAAGAGTTCTCACTCAGGACCCCAATAGGCTAGGGGGTCTCATTTAGCAATTGGGGGCTGTCTAATATTGGTTAGAAAATTTTGTTTAAGGGTCTAAACTCTCCTAAACTCCTTAACCTGAATGTCCTTAAAACGACCTTGGGTAGATCTTTCCAGGGCTGATTTCTATTAATGTGGCTATTGTTTTCAGATATATTCATGGCGAGACTTGGAGAAATGTTGGATTCTTGTTGAGAATCATGTTATTAGAAACATTACTGTGCTGTTGGACACACAGATCCAGGAAATTTGGCAAATCATTCTGGATCTGAAGGTCAGTCTTCTTCCTACAATATCTTGTGCACACCTTTGGGTGCTGCCTTCCTTCTGGCATTTTTGTGGGTTTGAGGCAGGATCAAGTATTTCCACACCACCCACAGGTTTCATGCTCATTAGTTCCATTATAATGAGTCTTCCAGCAATTTACTTAGGAAGAGAAGAAGGAAAAGACAAGGTCTCTGCGATATTCAAGATTATGGGTTGTCTTGAGTGATAGAAATTTAAGAACCTGAAAGGGCATTATTGTTGTGTGGTTTGCTAAATTATGCCCAAGGTTGGAGAACTATCAAAAGCTTCCATCTTAAAAGGGTTGCACTTGTACTAAAAATATCTCAAAAAACTTGACTTTCCTTTGATGCTTTTAGAATATCTTCCCTGGGTCTTAGGAAGGAATCCCTGACCTGAAAGCCAAACTTAAGTAAACTTCTGGAGTCAGATGATAATTTGAAATTGGTGCCTAACAACCTCCTTCTGGAAGAGCTATGAATTTTCTGTTATTTGCATAGGCATGAAATTATTTGGGGCATTAAGGAAAGAGAACTGCCATAGGGGTATCCCAGCCTGGGGTAAAACACAAACTGAAAACCACACCTGTGTTAGAGGCGACACTAGAACCCTGAGCTCCCAAAGGGCACCAACACAGGAGGCTGAGTACATGATAATAACTTGCTTTGGGGAGCATCAGGAAGAGACACTTGGGAGTCTTGCATGGTCCTGGGGATCTGTGATAATGATTTCCAGGATGAATACTGCATTTCCAGGATGAAGAGGGGAGAACTTTCCAGGGGGGTTTGTTTAAAGAATGTAACATTTACCAGATTATGCGAACCTAGTAAACATGTTCAAGTACAATTGCTACGGCATCCTCTCATCTCTCTGTGCTCCACGGGGAATGTTGTCAAAGCCAGTTCATTCCACAACCGAACAGGGCATGCTGGAGAAGGTCTGATGAGGAAGCAATGAACAGGGGGAGCTGGGAGTGTGGAAATCCACAGGTAATTGACTTGAGACACAAAAAGGAGCCAGTTCAGAAATTTACAAATGCTTATCTCCACTCACAGGTGTGCCCTACAGCAAGCCAGCAGCCAAGATGGAAGGGCCCACTTTCCTTTTTAATCTGGGACAGTGTTTGGCTTCTAGTGGCTGTTGATGGCCAATCTGAAAGGTAGGAGTCCAGGTTTTGCCTGTAGGCAAATATTTGCAGCCACATCTGGCTTTGCTTTGCCATATTGTTAACCCCCCTTTCCCCTGCTACGTTTGTTTTCTTTTTATTAAATTTCCCGTCTGGATCCTTGAGTCTGCATTTCTAATGTCAACAACTGCTTTTATCACAGATAATAACTTCCTCTTACAAAAAGGCTGTATCATCCTACATGCATTTCAAATTACATTTTATGGACAAACACTGAAATAGGGTATTTGGCAGTATGCACAATTGGGTATATTTATAGTAATCTAAATTTAAGTTGCAAGAGCCAAGAACTAAGTTGGTTGCAGTTTTCTTAATAATCTATTTCTTGAGAGTGTTGTGATTTCTCACCAGAACTTAATTAAGTTCACATTGGGATGTTTATGAAGTAAATCATGTGGTATGCCCAAACATGCTATAAAAACAATTATCAAAACACCAGAAATTCTTTAACACTCTTAAGTTTTCATAAGCAAGATCATTAAATGTTCCAAAATCAGTTGTTTGTTAATAGGCTGGAATAAGATTATAAATATATGGCTGAGGAATGAAAAGAAAAACCTGATCTTTGCAGTCTTCATGGCACAGGACTAAGTGAGTGTCCTATATATCTGTTTTTTGCCTGATTTCTTGTCATCTCCTGGTGCAGAGGCAAGGATATTGGGAAGGGCCCCATATTTAAGATCTAAGCTCTGCTATTGACTTGTATGGGTTATTCAAATCTATCTGATCCTCGTTGACCACTTGAAAAAAATACAGAGGACAGGAAGTCCTATGCCTAAATGGTATGAAAATGAATGTCTCATTCCTATTACTAAAGGTATTGACTGTTTATTTACCATGTATTATATTTAATCTAGTGACTAATCCTTCATGGCCACGTGTGGTTTCCCGATTCCATTTGTCCCAAAGCTGAACAAATGATACTTCCATTGAAAACTTAAGCCATGAACTTCTGATGTTTCTAGTTTTGAGATGTGGCCTGACAGGATGATGATAACCGTGTGGGAAAAGTATGCAAGCCATCATAGTGTGGAAACAGATTTCGCAGAATAGATTACATATTTTGCTATATTTTTAAAGATTTTATTTTTAGGTCATCTCTGCACCCAATGTGGGGCTTGAACTCAAAATGACCCCAAGATCAAGAGTCACATGCTCCCCTGACTGAGCCAGCCAGGAACTCCCCCCACCATTTACATATTTTAATCTTAGATTTATATCAGAATGTTTACAAGTGCAGATTTCAGTTTCCATTGCTTTCTTCATGGTGTGCAATTGATGGGAAAAAAAATGTGTGGGTGTCTGACACTGGACTGATCCAGCCTCAAGCATCAGTCCTATTTAAGAGGAAATGTAGCTTAGAAGGGTTGCCCTGTGGAAATTAAGAACTTAAATTTCAGTGGCTATCAGGTTAGTTCTCAAACCTGTTTGAATGGGAATTAGTGTTTTATGTTTAAGTTTCAGAAGTAAGAACTCGTTGTATCATTCAAAGATACAATTTTACCTGCCTAGCCTGCATCTTGGAGGTGCTCAGAACATAATGGCTGAAATCTTAATTTCTTTTTGCTGATTGTTCTGGGTAAATCTTTACTGGTGCAGTCTGTTTTCTATTTACAAGAGAGTCGTTCTGTGTATACAGTTGAACAATGCAGAAGTTAGGGGTATGGACACCTTGTGCAGTCGAAAATCCATGTGTGAGTTTTGACTTCCCCAAAACTTAACTACTAATAGCCCACTCTTGGCCAGAAGCCTTAAGAATAACGTAAACAGGGCGCCTGGGTGACTCAGTGGGTTAAAGCCTCTGCCTTCGGCTCAGGTCATGATCTCAGGGTCCTTGGATCGAGGCCCCCATCGGGCTCTCTGCTCAGCGGGGAGCCTGCTTCCTCCTCTCCCTGTCTCTCTGCCTGCCTCTCTGCCTACTTGTAATCTCCCTCTCTGTGTCAAATAAATAAATTTAAAAAAAATCTTAAAAAAAAAAGAATAACGTAAACAACAGATTAACGCATTTTGTACAGTACATGCATTATACACTGTATTCTTACACTAAAGTAAGCTAGAGAAAAGAAAATGTTATTACGAAAATCATAAGGAAGTGGGGTGCCTGGGTGGTGCAGTCGGTTAAGCCTCAGACTTTTGGTTTCTGCTCAGGTTGTGATCTCAGGGTTGTGAGATTGAGTCCTGCATCAGGCTCTGCACTTAGCAGGGAGTTTGCTTGGGACTCTCTCTCCCTCTCCTGCGGTCCTTTCTCTCTCTCTCAAATAAATAAATTTTAAAAAAAGAGAGAACGTCATAAGGAAGAGAAAACACATGTACAGTATTTTATTTATATTAAAAAAAACATGTGTAAGTGGACCCACACAGTTCAAACCCATGTTGTTCAATGCTCGACTGTACTTTATTCTCTTGGAGGAATGAAGACTTACAACAGTGGTAGAATTTGGATGGATGTTTGCTCATGCAGAGCTCAATCTCTAAAGAATGGATATCTGTGTTCTGTTCTATGGCACATGACAGGCACATTCTTATTTTTTTATATTCTATCATATTCGATAAAATAACGTAAGCAGTCTTTCCTGACTGCTCACTCAATTCCACACAGATTTCCAAGTTGAGTGTGGTAAGGAGATACAAAGTAAAGACACAGCCCTTGCCTTCCAGTTATTTACCCCCTAGTGGGAAAAAGCAGAATGAGTATATGTAAGATACATAGGAACTCTATGTACCTACTAAACTATGTATGTAAATGTTGTTAGGTACCAGGTTGGAAAATCAAAGTCAGGCAAGTGGATCATGATAGGAATTTGGCAGAAGAAAAGCATATAGCTTGTGGACATAGTATTTAAGCAATAGTAATTTAAAACAAAAATACTATAACGATGATATTGAATGAAACCTAGAAGTTCAGGTATTGACCCTGGAATAAATTAATCATTTAGCCAAATATTTATTCTGATGATTAGAATTACTGATTGAACTTGACTTAACACTTTATTGGAAGCTCCAAGTTCAGTAGTGAAAGTGACAGCTGTGGCAGTTTCCAGAAGCCTGGTTGCTGCACTGATGGTGAAAACGCAGGCTGGGCTGAATCCATCTGAGCTTGGAGCTTCTTTTCCTAGCACTGGGGAAACACAGGGAACACTGGATCTTGAGTCTCACAGTGGCTTTTAGGATGACATGAGAATTTCCAAAAAAGAAGTTGGAATATTGAACCACCAGCCTAGCTGAGACTAGCGTGTCTCCAGGCTTGGAAACCAATAGTCCTAGAAAGACAAAGTGAGAGAGAAAAGCCCCTGGTGTTGGTGGCCAGAGGCCAGGAGTGGGAGGCTCTCACTCTCTCATGGAGGGTCCCAATGGTCATTGGACAGCTTCCACAAATTCCAAGTGAGGCTTCATATTAACATGATGAAACAGGACTTTTCATACTCCTTGCAATGAGTAAGGAATTTAGACTGTGTGGAGATCAATGTGAATATACAATGGATTTTATACACCTAAAATCTGATGCCCTCAGAGAAATGAAAATCTAGGCGCAGACATAAAGTTACCGAGTGAAAATTAATTTCGAAGTTGCAGGGTGTCTGACTAGCTAAGTGTGAAATGAAGTCAGGCCCCTGGCGGGGTGACAGGAGATTCGATTTAGCATCCCAGGCCTTTGTGCTCCTCTTGTCACTTACCATTGGCTGCGTGGCTCTCCCAGAGCCCACTTCGCCACCTGCACTCTTCCCAGGCTTGTTGCCGGGATCAAAGGAGATGATTTCTTTCATTTCCAGAAGCAGTTTTGCTGAAACTCTGGTGCACTGGGGAGCGTGCACATCACTGGCGTTAGAAAGATGAACGAGGGGTGAAGCGCTCTTGAGGCAAAGCATAGTGGGAGAGGCAGACACTTAAACAGGATGCCCGTCCCAGGTTAGGACCTTAAGGAGGAAAAGATGCTCTCCACCTGGAGGAAACAACGTGTAGTAAGACACTGTACAAAACCAGACAGGAAATCCTGTGAATGTGGGGGAGCCACCAATGTGTGTTGATTCTATCATTATTTTCTAATAGAAATGATTTTTAATATCAGGAGGAAGTTGGGACATTTCCAGCGGAGATAATGCCTATTATCTCATCCTATTCTCTTCTATGTTAGATGAGACTCTGACCCTATGAAGGACCCTTAAGAATGTTTGGGGGGAAATCTATCTTTTTAAATTAAATGTGGCACAGCATCTGAGTTTTTTGCAGTGTGCCCTTCAGTTGAGTCTAATGCTAAGATTAAGACTATAAAGGTGGTTTCTTGGGGCGCCTGGGTGGCTCAGTCATTAGGTGTCTGCCTTTGGCTTAGGTCATGATCCCGGGGTCCTGGGATGGAGCCCCATATCAGGCTCCCTGCTCAATGGGAAGCCTGCTTCTCCCTCTCCCACTCCCCCTGGTTGTGTTCCTTCTCTTGCTGTGTCTCTCTCTGTCCAATAAATAAATAAAATCTTAAAAAAAAAAAGGTTGTTTCTTGAATTAGAAGATCTGAAGCTCGTCTTGGGTGGGAGGAAGGAACCGTCTCGTGGTGTCCGGACCCAAGTGCACACGCGCGCTCCTTGCAGAGTACCAACCCATTAGTGTGACAGTGTCACGTGATACCCCACGAGTCCTTTGGTCGGTCACTCAACAAGCAGATTTACCAATTTGGAAAATACGAGATCCACTATGGGCGTGTTCACTTCGCTTTCGCAGTTCTTCCAGGGACTCTCGGAGAGCGCGTTCTGGGATGGGTTGGGTGTTGACCATTAGGGATATTCGAGCTTTACGCTCCAGACGCCGTGGTAGGGCCCAGGGTTTAAGACCATTCTGGGGCCAGCACAAGTGACTCACATCTCCTGTGAGATAACGTAGGAGCGTAGGAGCCTTGTGTCTGCTGAGAGGCGAAGACCCTCTTGCAGATGGAAGGGCATTAAAAACAAAAAGGTTGATTTGGAATTTGGCATTGTTTCTGAGCTTCCCTACTGGGCCGGGAGGGTGGGTTAAATTTGCTCCCGGTATTAACGAGAAAAATGCCAAGAGAGGTCGAGAAGCACAGGAAAGAGGTGGCAGGAGGATCAAGCAGTTTCTTCCGATTATCTCATCAGGCTCCTTTAATTACAGAGGCAGAAACTGAGCCGCTGGAAAAAAAAAAAAAAAGAAAGAAAGAAAAGAAAAGAGGTGGTACTTGGTGCACCGCAGCTTCGTGATAAGGGCTGCACCTAACCGTGGGCAGAACTTCCCAGAGAAACGTGGAAGGACAGACTAACTTATTGCTGGCACGTGTGGTCTTTGCAAGCCACGGCCGTTAAATCAGGGGCTCCCCTGTGGGAGTCTGCAGGGCCTGTCCTTGCAAGCATTTTCATTGGCCAGTGAAGGGGTGAAGAGCTGGCTGGTCTCCTGTATGCTAGAATCAGTTTTTCAACTACGTCTGGGCTTAGATGCATTTGGACTACCCTTTGTGTTTGCAGAATGCTGTACACCAGGATTTACTCTGTAAAATTCCTTTTCCAGTCCTCTCGATGGGGAGTTTGGACTTGAAGTTGAGGGAAGCCCTGTGACCAGAGCTCACGGTTATTGTTGGTAAGAGTCAGGATTTGGTCTTCACTTGCTTTAACCCAGATTCAGTGGAAGACTCTCTGAGCCCTTTCTCTGGGCTGTGTTCTCGGCCACTCTAGGGAGCCCCGTCTTGCAAGACAGACTCAAAAATCCTATACAAAGTTGACCTTTGGAAATGTGTTTCCTCCCCTCAAATGTCAATATTTAAAAAACAAAAACAAAAACTTCGGTATCATGCATGATGCATGCATGTAGGATTTTTTTCCTAATGATTCATGGATTTGAGAAATATCTCCTGATAGATTTTTAATACATTATTTTTACAGGTTCATTGAGAGATTATTTTAATTCCGTAAAATGAGCTTTAAAGTGATATATGTTCATTCAAAAATTGGAAAGAATCAATGCCTCTCACATCCTCTTTCGGGCCCTTGGGCAGAGTTCTTTGAGCTAAAATGGAGGCAACTTCCTGGCTTTACCTTCTGTGTGTGTGTTTGTGTGTGTGTGTGTGTGTGTGTTTTCTTTAATGATTAAATAATTTTCATCACTTGGAAGCTTCAAGTTGGTTGACTTCGGGTAGGTGAGTATTTATCTTTTGTTCCTTCTGTGGAGTACAGCACCTTGGCGTGCTGTTGAGTTGTAGAAGAGTCATTAGTATCAAACATTAACCCTGTGACCTCCTTGTTTATATACCTACTGTAACTATGTTTTGCTTGAATTTCTGAGGCTAGTCAAAGCAAATAGATGTACCATCTGAGACGGCTGTGTGTAAACTAAAACATGTTTTGTCAAAATTGCTGATAATACATTCCTTTAGACAAAAGCCTTAAAGAAAACTGGGCTACTGATTCCGATGGTCGGGAATCTCCTGAAAGCTTAAGAGGAATGACAGACCTTTGGGTCACGCCCGTATACCACTTATTCTGTGATGCACAGATGGGGTCCTTCCCCTGTCCCAAGTGCATGGCGGGGTCATTTGCTACAAGGAGGTGCTATTGGATGAAATAGCAGATACTCAAAATAAATACCAAATATTCTAAAATTAGCATTAATTTCGTTAGCTCATCCAGTGTTGCCCATGGCATCATGAAGTAGAACTATTTTGTTTCAAAGGAATTATATATGCTAAGTTTTCTATATGTATATAAATCTAATTATTGGCAATGGTACCTGAAGTGTTTAGCAAACCATTCTGGGGGGATATTAGACAAAACTTTAAAAATCACATTGACATTGTTTTCCCATAAAACCCCCACAACTTTAGGTGTGGTAATGTAATATCTGTAATTCCAGAATGGAGTGTTCATATTTTAGGATAGGGAAGAATTTGATCTATACTAAAAGAAAGGGCAACCACCAATTATTCTAGATATCATATAAATAGAGTGCTAATAGTAGGCTTCAGTATTTTTAAAAAAATTTTAATAAGTACTGCCTCTCCATATCAAAACTGTTAATGACAACAGTCTAAGCCATATTGTTGAAGCCAAAATCATTCTTTGTAAGTCTGACTCTCTGTTAATAAAAACAAGGTCACGTTCTTGGAGGTGGACAGCAGTGGATGCTCTCCACTGGACCTCAGAAGGTCCTTTTTTTCCTTGGGGATTTTTCTCTAATTGCTCCCAACATTTCCATGTGGGATTTCCTTACAGATCTTCATATTAAAACGAATCATCAAAAAAACAAAACAAAACAAAAAAACTCAGGAACCATCAGACAAATTGTTATCATTTATTCCTGCCTCTGCTTTAGTCCCCAGAACTCCAGGAGAATCAGCTAGAGTTTTCTGCTTTGTCCCTGTCATTACGTACATTGGTTTCTCTGGGATGCTACAGAATTTTTTTTTTTTTTTTTTTTTTTTTGGTGCCTGAAGTTAGTATATAAAGTTAGTATATACTGCTTCCAGGGAGGAAATGGCCTTTTCTTTATTTGCAATTTTGTAGCCAGGGTGGTGATTTAGCCCCTTACAGAATATATCTTTCTGTCCTTGGTTTTCCTATTACATTTGCTTGTGCCTCAGTTTTAGCAATTTTCTACTTCGTGTTTATAGTTATCTGTTAATTTGCCTTCTCCCTCTACTGTATCCTCATATCCTCACGGTGACATAATTGCTTATTTGGTTCCATAGTATGACTGCAGTGCTTTGCACATAATAGATACAAATTTTGTTGAACCGAAGAATGCATTAAAAATGATCGCTTGTTATTATTAGGCTTTCTTTCTTATTAGGAAATGTAAAAGAGGGTCACTGTATCTCCATGCCTTGTCATATCTTAAAAAAGTGCACTTACATCAGCCCATTCATAGAAAGAGACCTCTCTTCCTCTGGGCTTGGGGTGTGACACCGAATGTCCCTTCTCTGTTGTGGTTACATCATCTTTCATTCTGGACATCATTCACATTGGACTGACCACTAAAAATGTCTTCTCTCCTCAGTTCCTGCCTTTGAGTTCCAGGTGGCACGGTGAAAGGGTTCCAGGAGTTGGAAACGGATGGGAGAAAGTTTCAGTCGCAAAATGTGCAGAGCCTTCTGGTCGTTGGAAAGTGGGTTGGGAGTTGGGGTGACTTGGTTGTGGGGGAAGGTATGAAAACAAATGGAAAGCACTTAGCTTGCATTGGCAAAGTAGTGAGCTCTCCATAAATGTTAGCTTTTATTAGTTCTGTCACAAATCAATGAATTATTGAGGAAAAGGATATATCAGAAAAGGGTCAATAGCGATACTTCTAACTTCCGATCTATACTTTAGCTTTACATCCAATCAGTGTTATCAAAACCTGTACTGGCTCAAAGGCTTAGATAAAACTGTTTGGTGATCTAAATGGCTTCCTAAAGGAATAGGGAGCTAAAAAACTCGGGCAATATTGGACTTTTCAATAACGCTATATGCCTACTTGCAAAACCAATATTGGAACATTAAAAAAAAACCTCACACAGTTCCCACAAGGGTAAGGGAAAACGATTTTATTTTTGCATTTCACCCTTGAGTGGATGTAATTTATTTTTTAAAAAACTTACAACTTTACAAGGTATTTGGAGGACTATGAGTGTGGTGGCAGTTTCATCCGCAGTCTCTTCTGGCCTGCTCTTTTGTAGAGCAAACTGTATCTGACTGTAGTTAATGTTAGAAGAAATAGAACATCTCTCCAGAAATCTTTTCTTTTTTTTTAATTTTTTTTATTTTAAAGATTTTATTTATTTGACACAGAGAGAGATCAGATCACAAGTAGGCAGAGAGCCAGGCAGAGAGAGAGAGGAGGAAGCAGGCTCCCCGCCAAGCAGGGAGCCCGATGTGGGCCTCGATCCCAGGACCCTGAGATCATGACCTGAGCCGAAGGCAGAGGCTTTAACCCACTGAGCCACCCAGGCACCCCAGAAATCTTTTCATATCCCAGACTCAGAGCTCCTGAGCCCAGAATCCCATCTGGCATTCTTTACTACTTGAGTAAACCCTTAACTTCAAAAGGAGTAAGAGTGAAGACTTTGGATTTAAAAGATAGGTTGAAAGATATTTTGGAGGAGATTAAGCCTGTCCCTATTCAGTTAAATTTCTTAGACATTTTCAAATTTCTATGACAATATATGTATAAAGTATAAAAAGTATGTATGTATTTATTTATTTATTTATTTTTTTGTTTTGTTTTTTTTGTTAGTAATCTCTACACCCAACATGGGATTTAAACCCACAACCCTGAGATCAAGAGTCACATGCTCCTCAGACTGAGCCAGCTAGGGGCCCCATTCTTTCCACAGTTGCGATTTCAGATTGCATAGGGACATCCCAGCTAGTATTCCACAGAAGAGGACGTCTCTTAGTTTCACAGCTCAGTGGTGCAAAGGGTCATGTCCCCATTATAGGAACAACATTTTCCTCTAGAAAAGTACCTCCTTCTTCAGCTGGTCAAGATTCTCTGCAGCACTGGGCACTGGGCGCCATTTTCTCCTTCAACCTTTCTTTTCTCTTGGCTTTTGTGACTTTGGTTTCTCCTGATTCTCTTCTTATATTTAATTTTCCATCTTAGTTTCCTTCCTTTGGCTTGTTCTCCTTTGTATCTCTGAAATTACTATTAACCCATTTAGTCATTGTCATGGGCTGAATGGTGTCCACCCCTCCCCCACATTCATATGTTGCCATTGTAACTGCCAGTGTCTCCAAAGGTGACTGTGTTTGGAGATGGGGTCTTTGAAGAATGTAGTTAAGTTGAAATGTGGTCATTAGAGTGGGCCCTACATCCATATGACTAGTGTATTTATACGAAGAGGCGGGAGGAGCACAGACCCACACAGAGGGAAGACTGTGTGAAGACATAGAAGATCTAAAAGCAAGGAATGAGGCCTCAGAAGAAATCAACCCTTGCACCACCTTGATCTTGAACTTCCATCCTCCAGAACTGTGTGAAAATACATTTCTGATCTTTAATCCACTCCATCTGTGGTTCTTTGTGATGGCTGTCCTAGCAAACTGAACAGTGATTCATTTGATAAACATTTAGAAGGCCCCGACGAAAAGACCTGTGAGACACGGTTTAAGGACAAAATAAATGTGTTGTTTCCTGGGAGAAGACTGATGTGTAAGGACGGAGCATAAATCAGAGTTCTGTGCCCTGGGAGCACAGAGAGGAAATGCTGCCCTATATTCCTAGCTGCTCAAGGCCAACTTTTGGGGGCAAGTCTTCTCTGTTGCTGTTACATCTCATATCCAGTTGATCAGGAAATCAGTTTGGCTTAAGTGGCTTAAAAATATCTCCCATGGGGCACCTGGGTGGCTCAGTGGGTTAAAGCCTCTGCCTGCGGCTCAGGTCATGATCCAGCCCCACATCGGCCTCTCTGCTCAGCAGGGAGCCTGCTTCCTCCTCTCTCTCTGCCTGCCTCTCTGCCTACCTGTGATCTGATCTCTCTCTCTCTGTGTCAAATAAATAAATAAATAAATAAAACCTTAAAAAAAAAATGTCTCCCGAATGTGGCCACTTGTCCCCAGTCATCTTTTGCCTGGACTAGTATAAGCCTCCTGACTGTCGCCCTGTGTCCACAACCCTCAGCCCATCCTTAGCATGACAACCTGGAGACTATCAAGTTCAAGTTCAGCCACATCAGGCCTCTACTGAAAGTACTGTACTAGCTTCCATTTTACTGACACTAGAAGCTGTGAGTCTGCCCCCCCACGGTCTCCCACCCCCATAATTCTGTGTTGTTCCTTAACACCCCAGCCCTACCTCTGCTTATGGGCTTTCCCTTTCTTTAGCTGTTTCTTCTGCCTGGAATTCTCCCACCTTCCATATGTATTTGATCAACTCCCTCATTTCCTTTAAATCTTTGCTCATGTGTCACCTTCTCAGTAAGGTCCATCCTAGTCACTTGATTTCATTTGACAACCTGACCTCTGGCCCACGGGTCCTGCTCCCCCTTGGTATTCCCATTGTCCCCAAATTTGCTTTTCTTCTTCCTGGGGCATGGAAAATCTGACATGCTTTCTATTTTTGTGTATTTATTGTCTTTCTCCTTTCCCACCACCGCTTGAGAACAGAGACTCCATAGAAAAAAGCTGAGGGATGCTTGTCTGTTTTGTTCTTGGAAGCACCACAGAGAGCTGGCGTGTGGATGGGGCTGGATGCACACTATGACTGTCGTGACGAGAAGGGCTGGATCCCACCCGTTGAGGGGACACATGCCAGAGGGGACTGCACCCGCAAAGATCTGAAAGTCCCAGCAGCTATGAGTAGTTAGTGGGGGGAAGCGAGTAAGGTGGGTGGGCGGGGCCAGGTTCCCTGGAGCTCAGGCAAGATGGAGGATTTGGAGGATGCTCTGCAGGTAAGCAACAGGGACAGAGTAGCAGGTTGGGGTGATTATCCTGGTGGCAGAAGGGACGAGACAAGACAGGGAGGCCAGGTACGAGGCTGATGCTGGAATTCAGACAAACAAAAATGACGCTGTGGCATAGGGCCCATCTCCCTGGACACGGCTCTCAAAGACACAGGCTGGCGGGGCTCCTCCTGAGCTTTAACTACTTCTGTGCTTTCCCTTGACCCCACAGGGTGAATTTCAGTCTCTTTAACACAGCTTTCAGGATTTGGCCTCTTCTTAGGGCTCCTCTTCCTAGACTCTGGGATCTAGGAAACAAACAAATCAAATGCAACCAACCAACAAAACCCCTCAAGTAATGTTTATGGAGAACTCATCATGTCCAAGTGATGTGTTAACATGTTTATATTTATCTCACTTTAATCTGCAAAGCGCGCCGCTGAGCCAAGGACTCTTACTATCATTGTTCCTGCAGGAGATTTGTTTGGCGGGGATAGTCCCCCTAGTGAGAGGTTAAGGAATGTGCCGATGGCTGCAAAGCTGGTCAGTGGCAGAACCTGAATTCAAAGTCAGGTTTGTGTGATACTCAAAGCCTTGCGTGATTCTCAGAAAGCAAAGAATTACTTCATATCTCTGATTCTTTATCCTTTTATTCTCATCACACTCAACGGTGATAGATTTATTTACATATCTATGTTTCATTCTGGATTATGGATTCCTTGAGACCAGGGATGTGTCTTATTCATCGGGTGATGGCACCGCCCAGTTTTCCCAGGACAGTCCAGGCTTACACCTGCTGTCCCAGCACAGGTGACATGTGCCCTCTCCTCTCTTACAAGTGTCCAGGTTTGGATGTTGAGTCATATGGCCTCCTACTTACTTGTCTTTGTTCTCTCAGAGCATGCATCATTCCTGGTATAGAGGAGGTGCTTACGATATGTCTTTGACTGACTATGATGAGCTCTTTTATTCTGTGAAGATGGGTAGGGGCCATATCATCATTTTAGTTATTGGTATAGGAACAGGAAGGATGAGGGTATGCTGACTGCTTTATCTGACAGAGCTCCCTCAAACCAGAATCCCACCAGTTAGCCCCACAGCCACGTGGCGGCCTTGGAGGCAGGATGCTGGATCTCTCTTTAAGAAAGAGCCTGTATCCATTGCAAAGAGCTGTGGGAGCCTCTAGCATTCCTCTTTCAAGCCCCGACCACACATTCCCTGGGCAGCTGCCAGGCAGTGACGGAACATGTCAGGGACTCTGGGCCTGGCCCTTGGTGCCTGACGAGGGGCTCCAGAGGTCACCGCTGGCTGAGACCCTCTGAGCTCTGCATTGTGGGTGCCTCAGTCACAGGTGTCCGATGTATATCCTGATCTGGGGGCTTCTGCTGCCAGAGTCGGATCACACTCTGTATCTTTCACAGTTCCTCCCTGAACAAGCCTCTCGTACTCCTCAATTCCTAGTGTTTGGTTTCTGAAGGACCCAACCGGATACAGCTGGTGCTAGGCACAAACCCGAGGAGAGGGGTGGCAGGATGGTGTTCGGGACTGGGTCACTCACTCGACTGGCAATGCAGACTCCCTCCCAGTGATACCTGGAGCACGGATCACTAAAACTTTCATGATCGTCTCTTGGGAGAATATTCCAGTAGAGGGGGCAGCCTTGGCTGGAGAAAGGATGTGGGCATTTGAGAAGTCCGAGATGGAAGATGTGCAAGGACTGTGGAATTGGCTGGCTGGGCTAAGTCGCACTGAGGCCTTGCAGTGAACTAAGGAGAAGCTGCAGACAGTTACGGAACAATTGAAAACCAAGTGTGAAGGCCAGGGGGTCTCTTAGAGAGGCTTGTTCCTGGAATCAGGGTGGAAAAAGGAGATGACTAAACTCAGGACTTAATGGACTTGCTTAGGTTCAAAGACGATTGAACCATTATGTCAAGATCAGGGAACTTGTGGGAACTTTACATCTGGGATGGGGACATCTGGGAGCATGCCTCCCAATATTTTGGCTCCCCAGGCCCCTCTGAACCCTTAGAGCCTGCAGAGATGGTTCAGCCTTTCCTATTACAATCTAGGACTCCCCCAGTGAAGCATGACATCACAGTGTCCTGTCCCCACAAGGTAGCATCCCCACCCCCTGGTAAGTTAGAGAATATACCTTCTCCCTCTACTGCAAAAATGAGCCTACATTCTTTGTCAGGGATTGGGTTGGGTTTTGAGGATACTTGATAGAGAGGAGAGAGTTTAAGGATTTTGGAGCCCTTTCTCAGATATCGAAAAGCCCCTGGGGGATGCTGCAGACATGTCGTTTGGCTGGTTCCTAAAAGACTGGAGATGGGCCCATGCTGAGCAGAGTTAGAAAGTCTAAAATGTCATGGCAGAGAGTGTAGAAAAGGGTTAAAAGGCTCAGAGAAGTAGATATGCTGGAGGGGAGAGATTATGTATAGTAGAAGGTCCACCGGAGGATATGATGGGTGTGAAGGCCAGGCCATTGGGAAGTTTGGTGGTGGCTCCTTCCTGCCTGGTGGGGGTATGGGCAGTCACTGAGCTGAGTCCATGGATAGCAGTGATGATGGGGTGAAACAAATGGGAATCTAGTGGGGATACTTGTTCATTTATATAAATCAAAAGAAAGCAAGAATGGATACCCTGGAGGCTGAGGGTTGCTCTGCCTGCGAACACCTGCAATTCCTTGTCTAGTTTTGGATTTCTAGGTAGATCTGGAAACCACCAATTGAAAAGTTAGCTGGGTCCCAGCAACACCACAGAAGGTCTGTTATGGGATGATCCCAGTGTTCTTTCCATAAGACCATGTATTCAGATGATTCTGCTTTGGAGAAAACTTCCTAAATATTTTGAGGATTATTAGACACAGCTTCTGTGCTGGCACTGATCCTTGGAGGCATTAAGTGTCTTTGTAACCCCGTTGTTAGAAAGATGGCAGAAGCGACCCAGGTAATAAATGGAGTTCTGGCTAAAGTCCAGCTTACCAGTGGCTCATGGACCTCCTGCCCCGTGATCATCTGTCCAGGCTCTGAATATATAATTGGTCTTGATATACTTGGCAGTTTGAATCACCCTCCACTGGGTCTTTGGCTAAACTTTGGTCATAGTGGGGAAGGTCAAGTCGAAGCTGCTCAAAGTGTTTCTTTTGGCCAAAATAGTAAAAATAAAACAACATTGCCTCCTGAGGTTCTATTAACCATGTCTTTTACTTCCTGTATTCTGATACTTTGACATCTTGGGGCGTGGAGGGACTGTCCCTCTCCTCCCAGAGCTAGCCAATTTCTAGAGACAGTAAATACCTTGTCTACTAGAGCGCTTTTCAAGTGCAAAGCAACCAATCCACAATCTACCCCCAACCATCTCCTTTATCAGGTTGTCACATTCCAGGGTGCCATCCACCTGTCACAGTGATCCCATAGCTAGGGACTGCACAACTACCGGCAGCCCTTAGACCCCAGAGCCCACTGAAATTATTCAAGCTGCTTTCCCGGCCTCACCCATCCCTTCTCATGGAAACTAAAGTAAAGGGTCTTGTCCACAATTTTCCCCTCTCCCTCTACGTCCTGACTGACCCAGGGGCTTCTCCGTGTGGCTCCCTGTGGTGGCTTGTGCCCATTTCTCATAGGAACTGAGTTTGAAACTTATTTTTTCAATGGCAGTTGTCTTTTGATCTGTTGGCCTTTCAGAACCTCACATTTTCTATTAACACAGGAATGGAAGGAGAGTGGGGATTAATGTCACCTGTCAGGGTCTCAGTGACATTATGTCATATTATGTCACATTATGTCACATCATGACATAGGGGTGGTAGCTGTTATTATATCTCCACTCACTTGACCACCACGGGAACTGGCTAGACCCTGAAAAATGATCGTAAACTGCCAAGTATTCAGGCAAGTGATCACAACTGTGTGTCTGAGGGGAGTTTCCTGTTACCACAGAATAATGGGACCTCAGGGGCCTCATGTGCAATCACTGATTTGGCAGATACCTTCTTTCTATCCCCGTCAAGAAGGAGGATCAGAAACAGGTAATAATCATATGGAATAGCTAACAATATACAGTGACTTATTTGCCCTCAGGCTATGTTAACCACCCCACACACCTTCTCATAATATAGTCTGAGATCTGGGCCATGTAGTTACCCTTGAAAATAGCATATTAACCCATGACATCGAAACTAGCAAGCTGGTTAGGCAGAATAAATAAGAGATGGCTGGAAACGTGCTCCAGAGGTTGAGAGATAAGCCTTTGGAGATTTAAGGTCCTGCCACGTCAGTAAAGGTTTTACTTTTTATTTATTTTTATTTCTTGTCAGTAAATTTTTTTAAAAAAGATTTTAGTTATTTCAGAGAAAGAGACAGCACAGAAGGAGAGGAAGTGGGGGAAGCAGAGTTTCTGCTGAGCAGAGAGTCAGACATGGGGCTACATCCCAGGACCCCCGGGATCACGACCTGAGCCAAAGGCAGATGCTCAACCAACTGAGCCATCCAGGCGCTCCTGTCAGTAAAGTTTTTAATGGTTCTGTGGTCAGACACATATTTTCTGTGTGTATGTCTGTGTGTGTATACATATGTATATACATATAGATAAATAAATATATGCACACACATATATGGGTCTCAAACTATCTCTCACTATATATATGTTCTCTCCCTATATATATTCCTATTGGTTCTGTCTTTCTGGAGAACTCTAACACAGGGCCTATACAACCAGCTGAAGGAAGAGGAAGAAATCCAAGCTTGGTTTCTAGATGGGTTGGCTACTTTGTGTGGAAGAAGTGTTCTGAGGTGAAACTTGTGAGCAAAGGCCTAGAAAGTGAAAGACTGGAAAACCAGAGGCAAAGAAGTCTTGGAGGTAAAGGGTGGACATGGGGAAGTAGGCATGAAGTCCAAAGAGTTTTGTATCACACATTCATGGCTTCCAGAAAGCATTCACCATGGAACAGACACTGAACCAAGTACACAAAATGGTGTGGCTAGTGGACATAGCCTGCTTTTGTAATCAGCTACCCTAGGACTGCCATAATGGGCATGTGGATGGAGTGGCTATGGTGGCACAGATGGAAGATGGACATAAGCCCACCACTGTGGATTCCTACTTCCCAAGATTGATCTAACTATTACTGCCTCTTCCAGCAACAGAGACTGAGGCTGAGCCCCTAGTATAACACAATTCCTTGAGAAGACCAATGGGCCACTTGGCGACAAATTGACTACATCAGCCTCCTTCTTTTCTGGATGGGCTAATGATTTGTTATCACAAAAATGGACCCATATTTCAGGTATATGAGGTTGCTATTCTTGTTCATAATGTTTCAACCAACACAGCTATCTGGTGGCTTATCAGATGGTTGATCTGGGAGCACAAAATCCCCCACAACATAACATCCATCAGGGAATACCTTCACAGTGAAGGAGGTGCAGGAATGGGCCCTTAGTGAGGGATCCACTGGTCTTATGATGTTCAGAATCTGCTGACTGGGGCTCCAGCTCGGAGGCCAGGGTCTGGTAGAGTGGCATGCATTCTTTGCAGACAATGCCAAGACTTACTGAGTTAGAGACCTCTTTCTAGCATTGTGTCCCCAGTAGGAAGAATACCTGGGATCCAGAACCAAGGAATTGTGGTAAGAGTGACCCTACTTGTTATCGTTCACAATGACCCAGTGGGATACTCTGCGTTTCTTATCCCCTGAGCCGCTCAGAGTGAGACCCCCCTTGCTAGGGGACATGGCAATGTTATTATTGAACTACAAGCTATGGCTTCTCTCTGGGCAAGAAGAGGAGTCACCATCTTGGTAGGGATAATTGAGCCTGATTGGAAGAAAGAGGTAGGGCTGCTGATACCCAGTGGAGGCAGAGAGGAATGTGTGTAGAACTCAGGTGAATGACTCAGGTGCCTCTTTGTATTTCTTAGCCCATGAACAGACAAGCACAGTCATTCCAGCCTGAGAATCCTCTGGCAATCCAGGATTCCTCAGGAAATGAGAGTTTGGGTCATACCGCCAGTGAAGCCACTGAGATCAGTGGAGGTAATAGCTCAGGGTGAGGGGGAATTCAAACGGATAATGAAGGGGAGGGAAGGGGGTGCCAGGGGCAGTCTTGGGACCAACTGCAGTTTGTATCACTAACTCCCTGTCTTAGGTTTCCCTCAAAAAGAGAGCCCCAAGGGATTTTTGGAGGAGCTGCTCCAAAAACGTGTATGGAGAAGTAAATCCGTGAGGCAGAGGGGTGGACTGTGGCAGGCATTGGGGTGTGCTGTTCAGATCTTCATTCAAGAAAGAACACCCCAGGAGCAGGGGTGTCATCAGTGAGAGTCCCCAGCTGCAGCATCTTTAGGGTCTGCCTCGCTTCTGAGCCAAGACCACACACTTCCCAGGCAAGCTCTTAGCCACTGACTTTGCGCCATGGCATGGCTGTCCAATGTAGGACCCATCCAACAGGCAATCTCAATAGGTAATCTTTTCTTTTCTTCTTTTTTTTTTTTAAGTGAGAGTGAGCATGAGGGGAGTGGGAGGGAGGGCAGAGGGTGAGGAGGGGAAGAATTTCAAGCAGGCTCCATGCCCAGCGTAGCGCCAGATGTGGGGTTTGATCTCACAACCCTGAGATCATGACCTGAACTGAAATCAAGAGTGGGATGCTTAACCGACTGAGCCATCCATGCACCCCTCCAATAGGTAATCTTCATTCTCCCCTCTGTGTTTCTCACAAACATCACTCCCCATCCTCTAAACTTCTTGCCCTTCTGACGCAGCCTCACTACATGCTTTCCCTGAGACCCACTGACTCAATGCTCCGGTCAGCTGGTTGTAGTCAGTTTAGCCACAGATAAAAGCAGTAAGATGCCATAAGTGGCTAGCAGAGGCATGCTAACACATGGAAATATTTATGTCCATTGAAAAAGTTGATTTACAAAGTAGTACCAGATTTTCTTATTACAGTTTTTTTTTTCTTCTGTAAATTCAGGAGTTAACATATTCTGGAAGTTGAACAGGAAAACTAAAGTGAAGGTAAATCTAAGTTAATTACAGATGCAAAATTTTTGTTTTAAATGTAAGCATCTACCCCACTTCTTTTACCCAGAGTTGGGTTAGTGTTCTGTGAATTGCACACAGACTTCACTCCCTTATTATGGAATTTGCTTTTTTAAAAATTTCTGAAGCAGCTAAATTCAGGGGCAACAAACCCAAACTGGTCTCACATTTCGATTCAACAACTTCTATGGCCGAGCCACTTCCTCTGGAAAGCTTGCCGGTCACCCCAAATTAAAGATGGTAGTGGACAAACTCTTGCCTTCCATTTCAACCTTTCTTGCCTTTCCGATTTCCTAGTAATATTATGGTGCCATGATCTTCAACTCTCAGTAGGGTTCAGACACTAGTATTAAAAGTGGCTGCCATTTTGCTCTGAGATCCTTGACAAGAGTCAGTCTCTTGGGTTCCTTACAGTGCATGTGACAAGAGTGGAGGTGGGCAGCTCTGTTTTGTATCTCTTCATTCAGATACTTACCTGGATGAAGTCAGTTTTCCAAAATAACTTGTATACAAAAACATTATCGTTTACTTCAGATCACTTCATTGTCTTCCCATCATCCAATTTCTTTTTCCTTTATAGCTTCAAGCCATGGTGTCTTAGTGTGTTTGGGCTGCTATAGAGAAATGCCACAGACTGGGTAGCTTGTAAAGAATAGAAATGATCGCTCATCATTCTGAAGTCTGG
Organism: Ailurus styani; assembly: GCA_002007465.1. NCBI lineage: Eukaryota > Metazoa > Chordata > Mammalia > Carnivora > Ailuridae > Ailurus > Ailurus styani. The sequence continues at coordinate 3,794,833 of LNAC01000067.1, read as the reverse complement.
AAGTCCAAGATCAGGGCACCAGCACGGTCCAGTGAGGGTTCCCATCTGGGCCTTGTTGTGTCCTTACGTGGCAGATGGGCGAGGGAGCCCCCTGGAGTCTTTTATAAGAGCACTAATCTCATTCATAAGCACTCCACTCTCATGACCTAATTACCCCCCTAGGTCCCACCTCCTGGTAACATCACAGTGGACATAGGTTTTCAACATATGAATTTGGGGGGTGGGGCACAAACATTCAGATGATAGCACATGGATTTTGAAATGTATTGCATCTTTACATATCAATCTCCTCCCTGTTTCTGGATTAATGTGTTTTTTCAGATCTTACATTCCAGCCAAGTCAACTTTCTCAATGTCCCCCCCTGCCTTTTCTTCTGATGCTGAGTATTTCCAGACTGTTTCCAGCACTCCTTGGTTTATCAATCTCTTCCAGTGTTTGGATTCCTTCTTAGGATCCATTTTCTCCTAAAGGTCTATTCTAACTGCCTCTGAATTATTTCTTCTTTGTCATTATCTTAATGCTTCCTTATTCTTTAGCTTGTTTGTACAAGTGTAATGACACGTGTACTTGGCGCGAGCATAATGCCTGTACTTGAGAGAAGCAACTGGCAAAATCACCAATTTCTTGTTTTATATAACTACAGCCAAACTACCCTGGCTTCATTATCATCACAGGTTTGTATGTGAATAAATGAGAAACTGCTTGCAAAGCACCATCTTTTGGAGCATCTGGGTGGCTCAGTCGGTTAAGCATCCAATTCCTGATTTCAGCTCAGGTCATGATCTCAGGGTCATAAGATATATTTTTTAAAGATCTTATTTATTTATTTGACAGAGAGAGACACAGTGAGAGAGGGAACAGCAGCTGGGGAAGTGGTGGGGGGAGAAGCAGGTTTTCCCACAGAGCAGGGAGCCTAATGTGGGGCTCAATCCAAGGACCCTAGGATCATGACCTGAGCCGAAGGCAGATGCTTAATGACTGAGCTACCCAGGTGCCCCTTGGGGTCATAAGATTAAGCCCTGCATTGGGCTCCACGCTAAGTGGGGAGTCTCTCCCCCACCCTTCCCCCCAATAAATAAATAAATAAATAAAATCTTTAAAAAAAAAAAAAGAAAAGCACCATCTTTATTTGCTGATCGAGGGAATAATTTGTCTTGTTTTTGAGATTTTTGAGTTGGTTGCTGTGAAAACTGAGAGCTCTATTTAAGTTAACAAGTAACTATACTATAAGTAAGCAGAGCATGAATACTTCTCCTGTTCTGAGGTGTTAGCTGCTATGTCCTCTGTAGTTAGAACTCACCTATGAACATACGCACATGGAAGTTTCCGAAACTTTCATCTATACCAATGGGTTTGTATGTACTGGTTTACTCATACCTCACTAAGCCAGACCTCTGACGTCCTTTGCTGCCTTTTTCTTCCTAGTTCTTACTAACAGACTGAATATTTGTGTCTGCCCAAAGTTCATGTTGAATTCTGATCCCCAGGGTGATGGTAGTGTGGGGCTGGGCCTTGAGGGAGGGATTAGGGCATGAGGGCCCAGCCTTCATCAAGGGGATTAGCACCCTTAGGGAAGAGACCCCAGAGAACGCTTTCATCCCTTCCACCGTGTGGTGACACAGTGAGAGGAGGGCCATCTGTGAACCAGGAGATCAGTCCTCCCCAGGCACCAGATCCTCCGGCATCTTGATCTTGGACTTCTCAGGCTCCAGAGCTCTAAGAAATAAATTTAGGTTGTTTATAAGCCACCCGGTCTATGGTATTTTTGTTATAACAGCTTGAATGGACTAAGACACTGTCACAATTCAGTAGATGTTTATTTCTAAATTTTAGCTCTTGACTTCAGTTCCATGTAACACCCTGTCATTCTGCACACCAGAATTGTCTGAACATCAGCTTCAAGTTAAACAGTAATGAGAAAAATCTAGATCCCAGTGTTTACTCACAGCCATAGCATCTGCATCTCGGGAACAGAAAACAGAAGTTTAAGTGTTCTGTCAATTGCAATCAGATGAAATGCTCAGTGATTCATTAAGACAGTTAGGTGATGATGGTCTTAAAGCTGTCTTCGATGTAACTGTAATGCATATTTCCTTTCCTGGTATGTTCCTCTTTCAGTAAAGAAGTCACAATCAGAGTGCCTTTTAGACTAAGTGCTAAACTGTCCTCTTTGCCTTTGTGCCTATTGTAGTAATTGCTGCATTGGGCAAGGATTAAATTGGATTTGTGTGTTGTGACCAACTTCAGAGCAAGGGAGGAAATGTTTCTGTCTTCCTGAGAGTCACCACTCTGTGAAACACTTAAAACTCTAGTAGACAAAATGCTGGAGAACATTCCATAGAGGACTCTTTTAATTGGTGATCTACCTCCTTCCCATTTAAAATTACAAAGTGGATATGTGTTCTGCAGCCTTTAGGCTCCAGGCCTCTTTTAAATCTCAATCCCCAAATCCTAATGAGACTAAATAGCCTTTTGTTTTTACAAGTATGTAAAAGTTGTTCCCAAACTTTTAGTTTTCATAGACCAATACATTTTCAAAAATTGTTTTGAACATATGCTTGAGGTTTTCATTTTTCTTTTCTCTTTTCTTTTTTTTACAGCCAGATAAGAACAGGTATATATTGTGGCAGGTATTATTGCTTCCTTCCTTGCTGACAAAACTCTAATTTTATTTGTGGATCTGTCCCTCTCCCATGTGAGTTAAAGTTAAATCTTGATTAGTCTAAGGCTCTAAATTAACATCCTTGACAGTGATTGGTTTAAGGATAGGCACGGGATCCTATTCTGGACAATGATGTACGTGGGGAAATTCAGCGAGGGGATATACTGGTCATTTTCCATTTGCTTCTCTTCTTCCAGAATAATTTTCTGTCTTTCTGAATGCCCCAGGAGGTGGCATTTAAAGATTTCCTGAAGGCTCCCTTGTCTGCTCTTTTGCACTAGGTTTGGCTAATGGAGGCACTGCCAGGAGCTAAGAGTTTTTATGACTCTCTACCCCCCTCTTCCTGGCTGCAATCTTGCCAGAAGCTCTGTCGGGCCACCTCCCTACCTCAGAGACAGCTCTCATTACAGAGGTAGGAACTTCAGTTCTTGTCCTTTCAGGACCTGAAGTAGTAATAGCTCCCTGATACTACTAATCCTTGGTACTTCCTCCCTTGTTGGTCTGTCCCCTGAACTCTTCCCATGGCCTATACATCATCTCTCTATCAGATACACATCAGTTAAATTCTGTGAGTGCAGCAGCTCTTCTCTGCCCAAACCTTGACTGACAGAGGGGCCTTTGGGGAATGGTTGTCGAAAAAGAGACACACAGGAAGACCCAGTTCTTTTTGTACTGAATGTTGTTGTGCCTGCAGGTGACCTCAGGACCTTTGTGGTTGCCATCTTGAAAAATGAGGGCATGAGGATGAGGGAAACCAACATACTAGTGAAGCAGGTAGTTGGAAGGAGCTGTGTTCTTGAGGCTGCCATGCCTTTGAATGAAGCAATTTCATTCATGCATTGTCTGCAATGTGACGGCATGTTCTACTAGCTGACATTTCCTTCTTGTTTACGCCACTTTGAGTGGTGGTCTTGTGTTCCGCAAAACCGATAGTTTTCTCAAGGTGGATGAAACACTTGAACAGGATGCAATAAGAATAATGGAGCGAGCGTGGGGGGGATCTGCTCAAGTAGAGTGAACAGAGATACATTTGAAATGACTTGGATGATGGAAAGAGATAAGCAGATGGGAAAACGATCAGCACTATTTCAAATAGAAGAGGGAGCATATTAATTTTCAACATATAGAAAGAACAGAAACAGAATAAGTGGCAGGTAAGAAACATAAATAGAATATTTGAGACACTGGTCTGATTTTTCTCAGTGTTTGGCAAGTACTGATGTATAGAGTATCTTTATCCATGGTTTATTCACAAGAGACTCTTCTGATAAAGAAGTAACAAAACACTCGTTGCAGTCTTATAGGAAGGATTCACCCATTTTAGACATGGGGTAAAGCCAGTGAAACTTGGCCATGGCTTCCTGTCCCTACAAGGCTGTCCACAGGAAGTCATGTCCAGCTTCCCCAATCTGGCCCTCAGGGTGGTAGCCCCACTCTGGTCTTGGCCTCACCTTGCTCTTGGCTGCTCTGTTGTGGCCCTGCTCACAGGCCCTGGCTTGTCTCCCGCCCTGGCCCTCCAGGTTGCCTTGCTCTGTGCTCTCTGACATGTGATCTGGGGCTGCGGCTTTCCCCTCTTCTTTTTTATCCTTTCACCTGGCTCCCCCCCCCCTTTGGATTCCCTAGAGACTCTTCCCACCATCCTTGAACCATCATTGCTGCGATTTTTGCTTTGGTAAGCTTAACCCCTCAGAAAAATATTGTAATTTTCAAAAACCAATCTTTTCAAATTTATTTTAAGCCAGCTTTTAAAGTAATCTCTATACCCAGCATGGGCTTGAATTCATGACCTGAAAATCAAGAGTCTCATGCTCTACCCCCTGAGCCAGCCCAACACTGCTATTTTAAGATGGTTTTAATTTCAAAAACTATTGCCATGAAAGTATTTTTCCTAAGTTACACATGCTGCCTGAGCTGACATAATGGAATAAATTCCCTTTATTCTAGGCCTCCATCTTTCTGTACCTCCTTGCTTCTTGTCACTTTTCTGACTCCCAGCCTTCTCAATTCTGAATCCCTTTGACTCTTCCTTACCCAATCTCAGAAGGGAAGTGGAAAGGAGAAACGAGAACATAGGAAGAGAAAGAGTGACCAAAATGATCATTTTCCAATGAAAGTCTCAGAGGCTCAGGAGAGAATATCTGTGAGGCTTTGCTGTTTTTGTGACCCCACTGACTTAACGTTAGACTGGATGAAGGAGCATAGGGTGTGGTATTCCTTCTTGGGTGTGCTGTTTGCATGAGCAATACTGGATTTGGAGGCCATGGGCCACGAAAATTATAGAATAATCCCTTGATTCACCCAATTTAGTGGGTAAGTCAAGGAAAATGATCCATTTATCCCCTGTAAAGAAATTCTTTCCATTGGAAGGTAGTGCATAGTTTGGCACTGAGTAAAAGCTTTCTGAGGGGGTGGGTGTAGGGAGGCCGGGAACCACTGAGGTCTGGAGGCCTTTCCAGCTGGGCAGTTGGGGAGTTCTGGGCAAGAATACATGTGCCAAGAATCCATGGAGTCAGATACTTTTGCTGTAGGGATGTATGTTAAAGGGTATGGCTCTTAAATGAGAAACCTGCTCCTTGCCATGTACAATGCAAAATGAGGGACAGCACCAAGAGCCCCCAGTTACAAAGATCTTGGCCATGGTCTTGGGTCCCTTTCTTTTATCTGGCTTTGGGAACTTCAAGAATTTGCTTAGCTTCTCTTGACTTTCAGTGTCATTATCCATGACACTGACATAAACCTGTTTTGCCCACCTCTTTGGGTGGCCAGGATCAAGTGATACAAAATGATTTCATGTTCTAAGGTGGAGCATTCTACATACACACACGGTACCATGGAGGTTTTTCTATGATGTGTGACCCATATACAAGGTTCTGGGGGATTGTGACCTCTACTAGCCAGCACCTCCTGCAGGGACGAGCTGGAACAAAGGCAGTCCTACCCCAGGGGAGCTTCTTTTGGCTGGAAGAAATCACTTAACCAGGCTAAGTGTACCCAGCACTGTGCTGAAGAGGGAGGGGATGCCTAGAGACAGCTCAGCCAGGCCATTTATCGAGAGCTGCCTGCTTCTATGGTCAGACCTAAGAGAGGACATGGAGTTTAATATAGTTGATAATATAGCCACCTGGCTTTTTAAAATCAAGTAATGATTGTTTAAGAACATTGTAAGGGGTTTGTTTTTGATTCAGATTTTGTTGGCTCCTCCTCCTAAGTATTTTTTACTTACTGCCTCTCCCCCCGCCCCCAACCCCTGCTTCTCTCCATCACTACCACCACTTGATTCTAGGCCCACGTCACCTCCCATGTTGATCATGTTGGCCTCTCGCCTAGGGTCTTCTCTCCAGCAAGCTACTGCCATGCCCACCTAGAATATTCTCTAGGACTCCAGTCTGATTATGTCCCTTCCCTGCTTAACACCCTCCAGACTCTCTCCTATTGCCTTCAGGATAAAACCAAAATTCCTTACCATGGCATACAAAGTTCCTACTTCTCCAGCCACACACCTCACTCCTATTCCAATGCACATGCAGGCCATCCTGAATGCTTTCAGCCCCCAGTCCTTCTGTGCCCTGATTGCCTTGGACAGTCATATATGCGTCTTTCTCTGCCTTGCTCTACTTAGCCAAACTCTGCTCCTAATGCTGGGCTAAGGTTGCTCCCTTGTGCTTCCTGAACTTGCTTGCCCTATCTTCCCCTCACCCTCAGCTGATGGCCTTGCCTCATGCTTCCTGGACGAGTGGGAACTCTCAACTTCCTACCAGATCCACAGTCCACCATGTTGTCTCTTCCTTCTTTCATCCAGTTAGAATTGTAAAAGTGTCCTTCCCTGTCCCCTCACCTTCTCAAGGGCTTCTGTGTTTATTCTTCCCTCCATCTCCAACATTGTCATTCCCTCTCTTTCTACTGGATAATTCCCATCAGAATGCAAACATTCATAGCATTTTCCTTGGTTCTTTAGAGGCTGCCCAGCTGCCATTCTATTTTCTGCCTTCTCTGCCTAAAATTCTCATGGGTTAGGCTCCCCACCCTCCTGCCCCACTCCCCCCCCCCCAGCCCCGGGGTAAGCAGTGACCTCCACTTTGCACACTCTGGGCTCAGTTTTCTGCCTTATCAGGCTTTCTCCCCTGCAGTAGTCACCACCTTGCCTGGACTTTCTTCTGGCTCCTCTCCTACCCCTCCCCCAACCCACCTAAACCCTGTGCCCACATCCTTTCTTCTCTTGCCACGCTCTCAATGGGTGGTCTTAACTTGACCCATAGCTTTAAGTCACATTTATTTGATGGTGAGTCCTGAATTTAAAGCCTCAACTCAGACTGCTTCTCTGAACTCCAGAAGTGTGCATCCAACTGCCTCCTCCACGTTTTCCATTTGACAAGCATCTCAAATTTAATACACCCCAGAATGAACTCCTGATTCCTGGCACTTCAGTCATTGACTGTCTTGTCTTCTCCATCTCAGTCAGTTACACCTCCATCCATCCAGTTGCTCCATCCAGAAACCCCGATCACCTGCTAGACTCTTCACCTACCTTCGGAATCCATTTGTCAGAAATTCTGGCTTCACCCAGCTCCAAAAGATATCTGAGTCTGTTCGCTTAGCTCTCGCTCCAGCCTGAGCCACCCTCAGCTTTACAAGTCGGTCCTCATTTCCACCTGGGGGAGACAGCTCCAATCTACCAATGCACCGCATCCAGGAGAAGTGTGATGCTTGCATAAAACCTCTGATTGCTCCCACTGGACCACTCATGCTGGGTCTGGCCCTTGCCTTTCTTCAAGCCCTCCTTCTCTCCTTTGTCCCTGCCCTTCTTCAGCATATCCAACTTGTGGCCAGGTCCCCTCATGTCCGCTTGGCTCACTGATGTGTACTCAGTCTCCAGTAACTGGCCCTGGCTGAGAGATTGGGCAGATAAATATTTGCTTTGATTGTTGAATTTATTGCTATGCTCCAGATCCTAAAGTAACTAAGACGAGGGAAAGAAAGTCCTTGCTAACCAGCAGCTCTCAGTATAGTGAGTGACAGCAATGTGTATGCAGAGAATATTGGCCATTTGATGTGGTAGGTTTGATCAAGGAGGAAACCAACTCTGGGGCCACGAAAGGCTTAGGAAAGATTTCTCAGAGAAGGGATCATTTAAAGTCAGTTGACGAACCTCTACAGAAATCTAAAACAGCATATAAAAATAATTACTGTAGGAAGTCAAATAATGGAAAAATATGCCAAAATAGTAATATTGGTGGCCTTTGGCTTTTAGCTTAGTGAAAATTCCTTTTTTCTATTTTGATATCTCCAAATATTCCATCATGAATTTATTACTTTTTATAATAAAAAAAGTTAAAAAATAACTTGGCGGGAAATAGTTTTTACACATGCATGCACATGCGTACATGCACGTACACACACGAAAATGCACATATTTTTATTGTAACACAAGACAGACAAAGGCATCTCACTGGAAGTTTTCTTGTCTGTTTTTGGAAGTCAGCTATAGGTCCTGGAAATAAAAATTTTTCTTGAAATAAATTTTCCCCAAACAAGAAAAAACAAGAGGAGAAAAATAAGGAAACTGACGAGAAATGCTTTTACTGAGTTTATGAGTTGAGTGGGTAGCAGGCAAGGGATAGGAGGAGAAAAGAAAATAGGATTTTCTTGTGATGTTCCACTTGTAAAAGTCAGTGGATATTTTTACAGGTACCAGCTAGTCCTTCCTGAAAATCCTCTAATGGGGACAGGCTGTGAAGTGGCAATAGGAAAGATAAATGCTTTTCTGGAGAGTAATTTTAGTGCAGTGTGGAAAATGTGAAGAGAAAAAAAATTAAAGATGGAATGGAAAATCCATCCACAGGCCAACCCTGTGTCCTAATTAGCCCCTGCATCAGGCAGGAGTTTCTCCCTTGGGCAATGCCCCCTCCCCATGGGGGGCAGCCTGGGAAGAGGGCATTCATCTACATTATATGCCCTGTCAGTGCCTATCATTTGGGGGAACAGAAGAATTGGAAACTATAAGAAACCAAGACCACCAAGCTGAGCCCTTTTCCCGTTATTCAACAATGCAAGTACAGTTTTCCTATAATGGGCTCTTAGATGTTTCCAGAGGGAGCATTCAGAATGTAGGTACTGCTGGTTGGGGAGGGAGGGGCTGAGTTCAGTCTCTGGTCCCTCCTCCACTCAGCTTCTTTTTTCACCCTAGTCCATTTTCTTACGATAACTACAAAGGGCACACAGACCTTACTAAGACTTACGTCGTCTTCTGTTTTTTTTTTCTTTTCTCCATGCCGAGAAGATCCCCATTTAGGGCTCTTCTGAAGTTCAGCATTTTCCATGTTCCTCATGGCAAGCTTTAGTATTTCCAGTTGCCCTGAATTGCAGTTGCCAATAACCACGCAGCCCTGGGAAGCTAAAGGGGAACGGGTGGTGCTCTATGTAATGAGCTACACCCTGTTAGCACCGGGAATTCGGAGCTTTCTCCCAGACCCCTTTGCTCACCTAGCTTCCTCCTCTCCTTAGGGGCTGCACAGAGAATCTGAACTGAAAAATATTATAGAGAATTGTTGAGGGTTTTATACCTGGACTTCCTTAAATACCTAAGAGAAATATGGGACCCCCTAACTTCCTTCCTGGGATGGTCTCCTTGGATGGTATGGTCTTGCTTCAACAAGAGTGGCCAATGGATGAGATAAGAGTCACATCCCATATCTGGAGCTATGCCATTTTGAGCATAGAGGTCTTTCTCTTCCAGCCAAAGGGACTTTTTATGTCCACATTGGCAATCAGTAAGTTCTAATGGTTGACTTTGAAGATGCAAACAATAAGGTCTACAGCAATAATTTCATATTTAATAAAAAAGAGTAGACAATCCCAAAGGACTTAGCATTAAAGAGCTGGTCAGGGGTCCAATGTTAAGCCATTTGCTGGGTGTCCCCCAGACTCTGTTTGGTGGAGACTGTGCAGGTAATAAAAGGAATGGTCAATCCTCCTCTTTAATTCACAGCCTGCAGGTTTATCTATTTCTTTGTTTTCATTGTTGGCCTTTGAGAAGTTTAGTCAGATCTGGTTAGAACCTGCCTTGAAGTGGTTTTATTTATTTACTTTTTTTACTTTGGCTATAATTTAAAATGGTAGAATGGGGTCAGGGGTGTGCAGACCAGATTCCTATTTTGTCCTCTTGATGCCAAGGACCTGATCTAATAAAGCAGTGTTTTGAGATGATTGCTTTTGAAATCATGAACTCAGGTAAGTTTCCTTATAGAAAGCCGGCATAAGTGGCAAGATAGTGAGAACCCGACTGATTTCAGGTGGCCCATAGTCCTAGTGTACCTGGGATCCTTCCTGGTTTTAGCACAGCAAGTCTTGAGTCCTTCAGTCCTGAGAAAATTAGGCTAATTGGTTACCTCCTTGGAATTCAAGTCTAAATGAATCAAAACCACGAGACACCTGGGGACACATGCTTGATACCTGGTTTTCGCTTTCTTTCTGTGTGTGGGACAGAGCCTGCTCACAATTGTTTCAGCAGAGGGTTTTCAGGTGGAGAAGGCAAGGAGAAGAAGAGCTAGAGAAAGAAAGTAGTGATGAAATATTTTTTTGCCCAGAGACTCTGTACTTTCAAGGTAGCTTTTTTTAAATAGTGGCCAAGTTTACATAATGAGTGAGAAGTGATTGCAACAGAGGTTGGGCCAAAGCAAAAAAAAGCAACTTCTGCTAAAAAATAATGGGATGGAGAGTGAGTCTCAGTGTAGAGGATCTTCCTGAATTCTCAGGCAGACTCAGACACTTTTTTTTCCTTGTGCGTCTGCATTTCGTACCCTATTCCACATCAACAAACATAAACCCTCCAGTTTCTGTATGTGCGTACAAACTCCTGGTGAGGAGAGACACGTCTTTTCATCAGGTATTTCAAGCGTCAGACTTCAGCAGAGCAGCACTGATTGCCACACAGAAGGCGCACAGCTCCCTTAGAAGAGGGTCAGTTGTATAGCGTACAACCCTCTCCTCCTTTCCAGAATGCCGGATGTAGATTTTTTAAAACTGAAGTCTGGAAATGGGGAAATTAAATTGCTGCATATGTATGACTCTAGGTTACCTAGAAGTCAGTTTACCCTCTTCTTGTAATAAAATCATATAGAATGATGTTACCTTGAAGGGTTATTGAGATTTTCAGACTCTGAGCCGACCATGGAGATCTTCCCTCGCGAAGCTATTTCCCAGCTGAATAACTTCTTGATAAATTATGAAAACATGGCACCAAGCAATGACCTCAACACTAAAACAAAATGATGAGGTCCTGGCTGCCCTTGACCTGGGAAGTTCTGGGGAGGTCTGTTCTCAAGATGGTGTGCATTTGTTTTAAGTTGAACTAAAGATAATAAAAATATACTTCACAATATTGGGCGCCCATTGCTTCAGTGATCAAAAGGAGGAAGGAGTTGTTTTGAATGTGTAAGCCAGTTTATACCATGGCAGGATTGCAGATCTGCCCAGATCAGTCATTTTGTACCCTCAGTCAACACTCCAGAAACTGCAAGGGTCTGGAGCCGAAAAGAGAACAACAAAGCCCTCAAAGCTGGTGTGAATCTGACACGACCGCAGATTGTGGCCATACTAAGAAAAAAATTCATTAGGCCTGACATGTTTGAAATATGGGGACGCCTCATGGAACCACAAGGGAGATCAGACAGAGGCTTTCCATGTCCCTATTGTAAAACCCAGACTCTCGTTTGTGAGGAGAGTTGGGTAATAGGTTCATTATTCTGGCTAATTCTCACTTTGAACTGTGAAACAATGTTAAAATGTTAGGATTATTTGGAGGCTTGAATTAACAGATACTGAGTTTCCAAGAAATTGTTAGGGACATGTTTTATTTCCTTTATTAAAAAATCCAGATATTTCTTAAATAGGGTTGATCTCCACTGGGTTTCCCATAGAAGCAATTGATGACTGAACAGCCACATCCAGCAGTTAATCTGAAGAATAAATGGTATGGCCCAGACATCGAGTGGAATGTGAGCAGCAGGATATGTACCTAACGGTGGGAGATGTCATGGAGTCTGACAGGAATTGGGCAATTCTGGGCCTAGATGTGGTCCACAAGTGAGTGTCATTGAAGTTCTCATTACATCTTGAAATCAAAGAGTCTTAAAGATTATTTTAAAAATTTAATGAAAACTGTAATTCACTAAAAACTTTGACAAGTGTGTAGTTTTTGTCATGATTTGGTAGGCGTAAGGCATGATAAACTTTGCCTAATTGGCCTTCTTTCTAAAGAAATCTACAGAATTAAAATAATAATAGCAATAATGATATCAATACATAGCAGAAGAAGAATACTTGAAAATGAATTTGGAATGACCAACTTTAAGGAATTTCTTGGTAGTATTCTGACCGTGGACATGGGTTTGTTGCAGAGTCATTTTTGTGATTATTGTGGGGTGAGTTGTAACCTCAAATATCAGACATTCTAAATTTTAAGATTCCTTTTTCTAGGGTTCTGTGATAAATTGTTAACATTTTAAGATTTCTTTTTCTAGGTTTCCGTGATANTGTGATAAATTGTTAACATTTTAAGATTCCTTTTTCTAGGTTTCTGTGATAAATTGTTAACATTTTAAGATTTCTTTTTCTAGGTTTCCGTGATAAATTGTTAACATAGTGCTATTTAAAATACTTCGTTATTGACTAGACTACCATGTAGTATGATAATAATAAATGTAACATCATTTTTATAATCTTCAGAGGACTATCACCAAATATGCTTGGTTTAACCACACAAAACCCTTGAAGGCTGGCAGTGCACACATATTCTCTTTTTACAGAAGATATAAGAAATGCAAGTTTTGGACTTGCCTGAGGCTGGAAACTGCTGGGAGCAGGACCAGTCCTTCCAAGCCCTGGATCCATGTTACTATGTTTCGATGATTGAAGAAGACATTTCTGGTTTGGGTTTTCTCCTGAATGAGACCTAAAACATTAAACATATTCTTTGCCTGGTTCCAGGTTACAAAATAACACACCGTTGTTCCCTGGCATTTCCTGGTGAATCAATGGAATATAAATCTTCATTTTAATCTATAATTCATTTTATAAATTCTAGGCTCCGTTTTGTATTCTATCTTTGGAGTTGTCTGGTTCATTTCATTTGCATTGTATTTCAATCTGAGAGAATTCACACCTTGCTTCTAATGAACAATGAATAGTTTACTAGTTACTGTCACTGATTGAGCATATGCTGAAAACAGGTGAAGTTGGCAAAGAATTGAGAATGAGTTCCATATATCTAAAGAGCTTTTAGAGTAATGGGGATTTTTAAAAAAAATATTTTATTTATTTGAAAGAGAGAGAGAGCAGAGCAAGGGTGAGAGGCAGAGGGAGAGAGAGAGAGAAGCAGACTCCCTGCTGAGCAGGGAGCTTGATGTGGGGCTCGATCCCAGGACCCTGAGATCATGACCTGAGCCAAAGGCAGACGCTTAACCAACTGAGTCACCCAGATGCCCCAGTAAGGGGGATTTTTATTGTCAAAGGGACTTTTTGGAAATTGTTTTTCATTTAAAGAGGTTTTGCCTAGTAGGCAGTGAGGAGTTTGGGGGGAAGGTAAGGTAGAAATGTACACCTGAGAGTCACTAGCATGGGACCCATCATCCAGGGGGTGGGTACGGATAGAGAAGTTCAGAGCCACCTGAGCACCTTCAGTTAGTGCATGCCCACGTGTGGAGTATTGTTCTTCCCAGACTCCACGGCACAATCGTCTTCAGAGATTTTGAAAAACACAGTGATATCGGGGCCGCCTCCTCAGGGCTGCTGACTCAAATATCTCGTGTGGGACTGGAGGATCGGAAGTTTGTAGACCCTTCCCAAGTGGTTCTAATGTGCCAGTGTGGCTGAGAACCACTCTGATGAAGTCAGGAAGGGAGAAGGGAACCCTCAAAGGGGACTGAGAGATAGGAGGAGAAATAAAGAAGAACGGCATCCCATAAGCCAAATGCAGAAAGTGTTCAGGAAAGGTGTGTTCTACTGTGTGCTGCTGATACAAGAAGAAAGATGAGGACATGGACCGTATGTGCCATCAGTGTGGAGGTCACTTGTCAACCTTGACAAGGACAGTTTTTGTGGAATGATGAGGGCGCAAGTCTCAATGGGGCAGGTTCAGGAGAGCATGAGAGAGGAGAATGTAGGCAGTTCTTCAGAGAAGATTTATTATAAAGGGGAACAGAAATATGAGAATGTTGTTGCAAGGGGTCGAAAGTAAGGAGTTTTTGTTTGTTTGTTTTTGTTATTTTAAAGATGGCAGAAATGACAACATGTTTTTAAGCCAATGGCAACGACCCAGTAGGGAAGGGGAAATAATGCGGAGGAAATAGAACACAGTTGCGAGAGATCCTGAGCACAAGGGAAAGGAGCCCAAGGAGGGGAGAGGGCAGCTCACCCTTTGAACCAGGAAGACAGGCAGCATAGGTAAGAACCAAAGTAGTGAAGTTGCTGGTGGGAGGGCCCCAAAATTCTCTGCTGCCCCCAAAGTAGCAAGGCCATCACTTGCAAGTGAGAGCAGAGGGCAAGAGGGATTGGAAGTCTGAAAAAAGAGGACATTTGAAAGAGGTACCCTGCGAGATTGGCAGGCGGCTTTAAGGACTCATTTGAGCTGTGTGGTCAAGGAATTAAGTGACACTCTTGGGCATGGGGACTGTTCTTTTCCCACGTGTCCCACTCTTGGGACTAGGCATAGAGAAGGTAGAGAGCTGAGTTCAGCTAGAGTTGGATGGTTACAGTAGACAATTAATACTACATGCTGACGGGATGAATAGAGTAACCACAGTGTACACACAAGTTGTAGATCTGGGGACTGAATTGTACCTGTAGATGTGCTTTCTTAGAAATGTTTTGAATGGGTGTCAGTCTTAAGAGATTGAAAGATTTTACATGAGATAATCTGGATTTCTGACTTCTTTTGGCATCACTGGTCTGTTCTCAAAGAGCAGAGACAGCAGGGACCCACTTGGCTTCCTCCCTTTGCTGGTGGGCAGTTTGAGTCCTTCCTTAGCCCACCTTTTTGTTACCCGTTCAGTGTGTTCATCGTCTGCTTGAGGAACATTCCAGCTCTCCACTCTGATGTGTTCACGGTCGCAGTCTCCATGTGGGGAATGGGTCTCAGGATGTCACTGCCCCAGTTTGGGGAGCAAAGGCCTAACCTTTGTTGCCCATGTATCTCCCTGTTTCCTGAAGCAGACCCATATTTGGGAATCTGGTTACTGATTTGAGTTCAGCTTTATTTTGAGAATTCATCTTACTTTTTTTTGGGGTGTCAGCCTCCTTGTTTATAAAAATAAATGGTCTGGATGGATGGTCTGTAAGGTATTGATTGCCTGTGATTACTGTGAATTTATTCTGAAATGTGTCTGATTGTAATATGTCCTCTAACTGAAAGATCCAGAACTGGCAGGAAGGGGACCTTGCTGGGAGACTTGCCTGACATGGGGATCATGGCTTGTCACCCTCTTGTCAAACCCCAGTTCGGAGTCGATGACTTAGCAGTGAAGGGCATTTCTGAAATACTGGACAAGCTCCCTTGGCTTCCAGCTCTGCATCAGCTGTAAAACGTACACTCAACACTTGATACTTTTCATTAAGATTAAAGAACTCTCAAGTGCAAGTGACAGAGTATGTTGATATATGATTATCGTCATAACACTGTGCTTTTTTGTCCTCAGAAGAAAATTTCCCAGTCATGGCTTTCACCTGACATTCAGACAGCAAAGCTCCCTGATTACATTTAATAAGAAAATTTAATAACCCCCTTATTGAGTATTTCTGCTGCGGCCTTGGATTAACCTTTAACAAATGAAGCTTTAGTTGCCACACAGCCTCAAGAATGTTTCCCTGTGATGATTGTGTCCAAGTCTGTATGTACTTGAGGACACTGGGGCCTGGGAGGCTCACACCGAGTTTGGAATGACCCCCAGGAAGCCAGTTCTACTGAACTAACCACGCTCAGATACTAGGACCCAGAACCCCTTAATGGCCCTCTGCACCAAACTACAAAATGCAGAAAAAACTATTTCTCCAGAAATATAAATACTAGGCACATCTAAACAGCAGAACAGTCCCCAACAGATTTCTTTATAAATGATCATCTATGTAAAAATTGAATGATGGCTTGCTGTGGCTCATGGCATTTTGGGGGGTGATGATGTGACTGGTGTTGTCATGGAAACAAATTTATGTAACAGGGACAGGAGAAAATGGATCAAAAATGTCCTTATTTCATGTGGTGAGTATCCCGTAAGCATTATGAAACAATGCTTGTTTATTGCTTAGCAAAAGATAGCCCAGGTGTATAAGCTTGAAGAGAATTTGAAAGAATTTAAAGGAAAACCTGTAGAAAGAATAGGTAATACTGCAGAATCTTTCCAAATGCTTGTTCTACTGCTCTTTCCTCTGGTTTTGTTAGATGATATCACAGCAAATCCTCCTTCCAGATTTTGCCATACTGATACCTGTAGGTCAGCAGGAATTTTGATATACTATCATGTTTATAATGATGGTTTTAAAGATTTTTTAAAGAAATGAGTGTGTAATGCAAATTTGAATATTTTAAAAAAGATTTATTTATTGATTTGAGAGAGAAGAAGAGCAGGTACAAACATGGGGAGGGGCAGGGGGCAGGGAGAGAGAGAATCCCAAGCAGACTCCCCACCACTGAGCTTAGAACCCAATGTGGGGCTCGATCTCACAACACGGAGAGCATGACCTGAGCCACAACCAAGAGTCAGACATGCAACTGACTGAGCCACCCAGGTGCCCCCAAATTTGTATTTTTTTGTGGTTAAATTGGATAGATACAAAGTTTGAGTTCCATTTCGTCTCTAATATTTAGAGTTTAATATTATGAATTTTCTATCGTTTTGAGGTAAGTTTAGAATTTTATGACTGACACAAAATAACAGTAAATACTTATTACATGCTTCAGAGCATTTGCATGACACAAAAAAGTTTCCAGTATATAAATACACAGTATATATATTATATATAAAATATGTATGTAATAGATAATATATATAGTTAACACTTGCCTGTTCTAACAAAACCTTACATCCTTTATTATGTACTAGATCTTCTGTGCTGAAAGTTCTTTTTTGTATCATTGGGTCTGTTCGAAGTCAAGATCTCTGGCTTCCAGATATATTTTTAATCGAGAGCAGATGTGCCCTTAGACATTCTGGGTAAATTATTTTTGGCTGTGGTGTGTGCTCTTCTAGACTCTACACCCAAATGCCTTTTTTCTGCTCCCCCAGGGAGGTGACTGGAAGTTTTAGGGAGAGTCCAGCTCAGAGGTCCCAAGTCCTGGGGAAGGCAAGTTATGGTTCAAGTGAACATGGAACATCGCCCAGTGAGTGCCGACCTTCCAGGCTGGGCACACAGCGAGGAAGGAGCCAGCCTTCCCTCGAGGAGGAGTCTGCCCCTATGTATCTGTCCTTCTCAGAGAAACCAGGGGACTATTGCTGAGACAGGACAAGCCCTGGAGCAGAGTCTTCCCTTTAGATTCCAGATTCAATGTCCACATCCTTGACTTGGGGAAACTCTGCTGACCTGTGTTTTACACCAAGAGCAGATGATGAACAGCTCAGCACAAGCCTGCAGCAGAACCGGGCTGAGCTGGGGGTGAGGCCCTGGGTACACCATCTTAGAGGAAAACAAAACCACGATCAGTGGAGGCCATTGCTTTATGGCTCAGTGTTCCCTAGAAGATGGAAGGAAAGTGGGTGCCTATTCTGGCCCCTGATGTGGACCTGCCTGGCACTTTGTGACAGTCAGTCACCTTGGTGACTGTGACAGCTTCCGACAAGAAAACAGCTGTCTTCTGAGCGGGGTCATACCTTCAGCTGCACTCACTCATGCAGCAAAGTGCGTGAGGTGTGGGTGGTGGGATCCCCCAGTCTCGGGTCCCACAGAGGGTATGTGGGTGAGGGGCTGCCCATGGCCTCCTCCAGTCTTCCCCCAAGTTCTCACTTGCTGATTCAGGTCACAGACACTGATGCAGACTTCTTTCTCCTCTTTTCTCCCTGCTTTAACTTAAAAATCCAAACCCAAACCAAGAACACACCATTCCTTCCCTTGCAGAAGGAGCTGCAAGGCCAGATGTCAGGAGGAAAGCTGGCTAGTTGAGAGTTATGGTGCCCAAGGGAGAAATCCTCACCGTCTCCGGGATATGGTCACAGGACTGTGGGAGTTTAGCCCCAACNACATCCTTGACTTGGGGAAACTCTGCTGACCTGTGTTTTACACCAAGAGCAGATGATGAACAGCTCAGCACAAGCCTGCAGCAGAACCGGGCTGAGCTGGGGGTGAGGCCCTGGGTACACCATCTTAGAGGAAAACAAAACCACGATCAGTGGAGGCCATTGCTTTATGGCTCAGTGTTCCCTAGAAGATGGAAGGAAAATGGGCACCTATTCTGGCCCCTGATGTGGACCTGCCTGGCCCTTTGTGACAGTTAGTCACCTTGGTGACTGTGACAGCTTCCGACAAGAAAACAGCTGTCTTCTGAGCGGGGTCATACCTTCAGCTACACTCACTCATGCAGCAAAGTGCGTGAGGTGTGGGTGGTAGGATCCCCCAGTCTCGGGTCCCACAGAGGGTATGTGGGTGAGGGGCTGCCCATGGCCTCCTCCAGTCTTCCCCCAAGTTCTCACTTGCTGATTCAGGTCACAGACACTGATGCAGACTTCTTTCTCCTCTTTTCTCCCTGCTTTAACTTAAAAATCCAAACCCAAACCAAGAACACACCATTCCTTCCCTTGCAGAAGGAGCTGCAAGGCCAGATGTCAGGAGGAAAGCTGGCTAGTTGAGAGTTATGGTGCCCAAGGGAGAAATCCTCACCGTCTCCGGGATATGGTCACAGGACTGTGGGAGTTTAGCCCCAACACACTTGTCCCGAGTTATTCAACGAAGCAGCCCGGCCTCACTGTGACTCAGGCCCTTAGCAGGCCCTGTCTTCTGCTGGGCCTGGGGCTGTGTCTTCAGTGTGAGTGGTGACCACAGAGCAAGGCCAAGGCCACAGTGACCTATTCCAGGGCCTGGTGGGGTGGGGTAGTGGGGGCCGAGCTGTGCAGCTCGAGTCATTCCAGCGGGGAAAGCAAGCCCATCCTGGGCTGCCCCGTTGTCTGTGAAGTGGCTCAGTAAAGAGCACATGGGGAGAAACAGTCATCTTACATGGGCTGAGGGCATTCACCAGTTGTCAGAGTGATCTAGTCCCAGGGTTCAGCTTGAAGTGGCTGAAGGTAGAATCATGAAGCGAAACGAAAAGTCCAAGTGCACACAGAACAGNGCATCCTTGACTTGGGAAAACTCTGCTGACCTGTGTTCTACACCAATTGCAGACAATGAACAGCTCAGCACAAGCCTGCAGCAGAACCGGGCCGAGTTGGGGGTGAGGCCCTGGGTACACCATCTTAGAGGAAAACAAAACCACGATCAGTGGAGGCCATTGCTTTATGGCTCAGTGTTCCCTAGAAGATGGAAGGAAAATGGGCACCTATTCTGGCCCCTGATGTGGACCTGCCTGGCCCTTTGTGACAGTTAGTCACCTTGGTGACTGTGACAGCTTCCGACAAGAAAACAGCTGTCTTCTGAGCGGGGTCATACCTTCAGCTACACTCACTCATGCAGCAAAGTGCGTGAGGTGTGGGTGGTAGGATCCCCCAGTCTCGGGTCCCACAGAGGGTATGTGGGTGAGGGGCTGCCCATGGCCTCCTCCAGTCTTCCCCCAAGTTCTCACTTGCTGATTCAGGTCACAGACACTGATGCAGACTTCTTTCTCCTCTTTTCTCCCTGCTTTAACTTAAAAATCCAAACCCAAACCAAGAACACACCATTCCTTCCCTTGCAGAAGGAGCTGCAAGGCCAGATGTCAGGAGGAAAGCTGGCTAGTTGAGAGTTATGGTGCCCAAGGGAGAAATCCTCACCGTCTCCGGGATATGGTCACAGGACTGTGGGAGTTTAGCCCCAACACACTTGTCCCGAGTTATTCAACGAAGCAGCCCGGCCTCACTGTGACTCAGGCCCTTAGCAGGCCCTGTCTTCTGCTGGGCCTGGGGCTGTGTCTTCAGTGTGAGTGGTGACCACAGAGCAAGGCCAAGGCCACAGTGACCTATTCCAGGGCCTGGTGGGGTGGGGTAGTGGGGGCCGAGCTGTGCAGCTCGAGTCATTCCAGCGGGGAAAGCAAGCCCATCCTGGGCTGCCCCGTTGTCTGTGAAGTGGCTCAGTAAAGAGCACATGGGGAGAAACAGTCATCTTACATGGGCTGAGGGCATTCACCAGTTGTCAGAGTGATCTAGTCCCAGGGTTCAGCTTGAAGTGGCTGAAGGTAGAATCATGAAGCGAAACGAAAAGTCCAAGTGCACACAGAACAGTGATTAAATGGTTGATCTTTCTTTGTCAGGCTCTCTCTTTGTTGACAGGGATTCTGGACTTGAACTGACTTAACGGTTTAAGGTTAGGGATGCCAGCCACTCAGCTTCAGAAGTGTGAAAGACATCCACCACCCGGCGGTGTGTCTGTGTGTGGGGGGGTGAGTGCAGGGTGCTTACCTTTACAAGGCTGATGCTCCAGTTTGATTTCAATTTTCTTCAGCCTAAGAAACACGGTACATGTGAATGGAAACACTTTATCATTAGGTGTTTATCCACTAATGACCCATGCTGGTGATGCAGTCTGGTTGAAGCAACAGAAGCATTAAGGAAAACACTGTCAATAATCATTATGTGCATATAAATATGTATTTGTAGGTAGATAATGGCTATCTCTCATATCCATCCACCTATTGATAGATCTATCGATAGATCGATATATCAATATATTTGTATATCCAAAAGCAGTTCCATATTTTACAGATTTGTTGTTCAACTACTGGTCAAGGCCAGTTAAGCTTTATTAAATGTGAACTTAGCCCCTTAAGTTAATAAACTCTTGCATGGAGCTATGTGTTGAGATGGTGAAAGGAAGCTATTTAATTGCCAACCTGGTGACAAATGCTCTCTTACTGTACCGTTTTCTAGATTTTGCACACTAGTAATTCAGTATGGCTNTTCTCTGCCTCCTTGTGATCTCTCTCCCGCTGTGAAATAAATAAAGTCTTTAAAAAAAAAATAATCATTATGTGCATATAAATATGTATCTATAGGTAGATAATGGCTATGTCTTATATCCATCCACCTATTGATAGATCTATCGATAGATCGATATATCAATATATCTGTATATCCAAAAGCAGTTCCATATTTTACAGATTTGTTGTTCAACTACTGGTCAAGGCCAGTTAAGCTTTATTAAATGTGAACTTAGTCCCTTAAGTTAATAAACTCTTGCATGGAGTTATGTGTTGAGATGGTGAAAGGAAGCTATTTAATTGCCAACCTGATGACAAATGCTCTCTTACTGTACCGTTTTCTAGATTTTGCACACTAGTAATTCAGTATGGCTTTGATTTCTCTTTTAATCAAGATTTAAGACATTTTTTTGTTTCGTAAAACTAAAAATGTAATTCATATGCCTTTAACTGGAGATTTGAGTTTGTTGTTTCTTTTTGTTTTCGGGCTTAAAATCCAACATTTAGCTAAGCACCCTTCTTGTGCTTGTAACACAAAAAGGAAACATTGGATCATCTACATTTTGAGTGATTTTGATACATACTATTCCAGCAGAGGTGAAGGAAAGCTCCATAAAGAGGTCTGTGGAAGCCTGGGCTGTTTTTAGTAATAAGTGAAGAGCTTACTGATCAGGCTTCTGCATCTAATATTTGACAGAGTTAAGGAACTTCTTTAGGTGCCTAATTTTCTGCCAGGGAAGGAGCTTAAAACTCAAAATTTTAGGCATTTAAGTGTAGTTACTGATTTAACTTCAGTTGTGGGAAAACAAAGGAGAACATCTGAGAATTCTCTTTATGATCTCGTGACCATCAGTATCAAACATTCTTTATAACACTTTACTGAGGTAAATTTAAAATACAGTAAAGTCAATAAATCTCAAGTCTAAAGCTCAATGTCATTATATGTACGAATACAGCCATATGACCACCACAACAGATCAAAATTTAGAACTTTTCTGCGGGCACCTGGGTGGCTCAGTGGGTTAAAGCCTCTGCTTTCGGCTCAGGTCATGATCCCAGGGTCCTGGGATCGAGGCCCTCATCGGGCTCTCTGCTCAGCAGGGAGCCTGCTTCCTCCTCTCTCTCTCTCTNGTAAATTTAAAATACAGTAAAGTCAATAAATCTCAAGTCTAAAGCTCAATGTCATTATATGTACGAATACAGCCATATGACCACCGCAACAGATCAAAATTTGGAACTTTTCTGTCACCCTAGACAATTCCCTTTTTCATGTAATGTCACCACCTCATTTAACTACTATTTTGATTTCTTTGACTATAGGTTAGTTTGGTCTGTTCTTTTGACTTTAGAGAAAAGGAATGGTATACTATGCTTTCTTTTCTGTGTCTGGCTTCTTTCACCGTGTAAATGGTTTTAAATTTCCATGCAGTTGTGTTCACTTTTTTCTTTTTTAAAGATTTATTTATTTGAGAGAGAGAAAGAGCAAGTTTGTGCATGCATGTGGGTAGGGAGAAGGGCAGAGGGAGATAATTATTTTTTTAAGATGTTATTTATTTATTTGACAGAGAGAGAGACAGCAAGAGAGGGGAACACAAGCAGGGGGAGTGGAAGATGGAGAAGCAGGCTTCCTGCTGAGCAGGGAGCCAGATGCGGGGCTCCATGCGGGGCTCGATTTGGGGTTTGATCCCAGGACACTGGGGTCATGACCTGAGCCGACAGCATACGGTTAATGGCTGAGCCACCCAGGTGCCCCGAAAAGGGAGAGAATCTTTAAGCAGATTCTGTGCTGAGATCCCGGGACCCTGAGATCATGACCTGAGCTGAAACCAAGAGTTGGACGCTTAACTGACAGAGCCACCCAGGAGCCCCTCACTTTTTCTATGTCTACAGTTCTATGTGCTGCAACACATGTATCAGTTACCACCAGAGTCAGGATCTCCCTTTAGAATCCAAAGTTCCTTCTCCTTAAGCCCTGACAACCAGTAATCTCTTCTCTATCCCTATATTTTTCTTTTTTCCCAAAATGTCATATAAATTTTACATATGTAGTCTTTGTTACTGTTTTTTTCTTTTTTTTTCTTTTCAAGATTTTATTTATGTGAGAGAGAGAAATCACAAGCAGGGGGGAGCAGTAGAGGGAGAAGCAGATTCTCCACTGAGCAGGGAGTCCAATGTGGGACTTGATCCCAAGACCCTGGGATCATGACCTGAGCTGAACGCAGACACTTAACCCACTGAGCCACCCAGGTGCCCTTTACTTGTTTTTGTCACTTAATGCATTTGAGATTCTTCCATGTGTAGCAATAGTTTGTCCCTTTTTATTGCTTAGTAGTATCCCAGTGCATAACTCTATCATAATTATTCATTCTGCTATTGATGACCCTTTGTGTGCTTACCATTTTTTGTCTTTATGCATAAAGCTCCTATGAACACTTCTGTACAAGCTTTTTCGTGGATGCATAGATAAATTTCTTTTGGAATCACTAAATCATAATCAAATGTAAGTTTGACTTAATTAGCAGCATGTTTCCAAACTCTCGTCAGCAATGTTCAAAATATCAACTCCCCTATGTCCTCACCAAAACTTGGTATTACCAGTCTTCTTAGTTTTGTCNCCATTTTTTATCTTTATGCATAAAGCTCCTATGAACACTTCTGTACAAGTTTTTTTGTGGATGCATAGATAAATTTCTTTTGGAATCGCTAAATCATAATCAAATGTAAGTTTGACTTAATTAGCAGCATGTTTCCAAACTGCCATCAGCAATGTTCAAAATATCAACTCCCCTATGTCCTCACCAAAACTTGGTATTACCAGTCTTCTTAGTTTTGTCATTCTGGTGGGTGTCTTTTGATATCTAACTGTTGTTTAATATATGTCCTCTGATGACTAATGATGTTGAGTATTTTTTCATGTATGTATTAACTGTTCTTACATTTTTTGTGACTATGTTTTCATTGTTGATCTCTAAGAATTTTTTATGCATTTCTCATAAGAATTCTGTGTTAATATATGCATTGTGAGTTTTTTTCCAGTGTGGACATTGACTTTTCACCCTCTTAATGATGTCTTTTGATGAGCAAAATTTTAAATTTTGATGAAGTCCATTTTGTCCTTTTTTGCACTTATAATCACTACTTTTTGTGTCTTAGCTGAGAAATTCTTGCCACGGTTCCCAAAGACATCATTCTATGATTTCTTCCAAAAGTTTTATAGTTTAGCCTTCACATTTAGGTATTAGATCCATGTCCATTGAGAATTATTTGTGTGTGTGTGTGTGTGTGTGTGTGTGTGTGTATGCAGTGTCGGGTAATAAGACATCTAGTTGATACCCACAGTTGCTCCCATAGTAGATGGAGAAGTTTTCTTTCCTACTGGTGCCTTTGTTGAAAATCAAGTTAGTGAATATCAATACATATGTGTATAGGCCTATTTTTGGGCTTTCTATTCCATTCCATTGATCTAGTTGTCTATTCTTATGCCAATACCACACAGTTTTAATGACTATAATTTTACAGCATGTCTTAAAATATGGTAGAACAGAATCTTCCTCCACTTCCTACTTTTCCTCCTCATCTTACTCTTTCTTCTTCTTCAACATCCTTTTGGCTATTTAGATTGTTTTTATATCACATACATTTTATGATCCACTTGTTTATTAAAAAAAAAATCCTGGGGCGCCTGGGTGGCTCAGTTGGTTGGGTGTCTGCCTTTGACCCAGGTCATGATCCTGGGGTCCTGGGGTCAAGCCCCACTTCGGGTTCCCAGCTTGGCAGGGAGCCTGCTTCTCCCTCTTTGCCTGCTCCTGCCCCCACCTCCTGTTCATGCTCTCTCTCTCTTGTTCTCTCTCTCTCAAAATAAATAAATAAAATCTTAAGAAAAAAAAAATACTGCAGGGGTTGTAATAGAAATTGCACTGGATCTAGAGATCAACTCAGGCAGACCTGACCTCTTAATAATATTGACTCTCTCTATTCACAAATGTGATAATTCTTTCCATTTATTTAGGTCCTTTAAAAATTCCTTTTGAAACGTTGGTAATACTCAGTGTAGAGGACTTGCACATCTATCCTTAATTTTATTCCTAGGTATGTGACGATATTGTAAATGATATTTTTTTACTGTGATAAGAAAGATATAGTGCAGGGACGCCTGGGTGNATTCACAAATGTGATAATTCTTTCCATTTATTTAGGTCTTTTAAAAATTCCTTTTGAAACGTTGGTAATACTCAGTGTAGAGGACTTGCGCATCTATCCTTAATTTTATTCCTAGGTATGTGATGATATTGTAAATGATATTTTTTTACTGTGATAAGAAAGATATAGTGCAGGGACGCCTGGGTGGCTCAGTGGGAGTAAGCCTCTGCTTTCAGCTGAGGTCATGATCTCAGGGTCCTGGGATAGAGCCCCACATTGGGATCTCTGCCCAGCGGGGAGCCTGCTTCCTCCTCTCTCTCTGCCTGCCTCTCTGCCTACTTGTGATCTCTCTCTCTCTGTGTCAAAGAAAGAAAGAAAGGAAGGAAGAAAGAAGGAAAGAAAGGAAGAAGGAAAGAAAGAAAGAAAGAAAGAAAGAAAGAAAGAAAAATATAGTGCAAATTTTCCCATTTTGCCCATTTTATAATGTAGCATTCAGGGGCAATAAGTACATTCCCATTGTGGTGCAACGGTCACCACTACCTATCTGAAGAACCTTCTTTGAACTGAACCTCTGTCTCCATTAAACAATAACTGCTCATTCTTTTCCCCCAGCCTCTAGCAATCACAATTCTCCTTTCTGTTTCTAGGAATTTGACCACTGTAGGTGCGCCATATAAGTAGAATCATGCGGTATTTATCCCTTTGTGTCTGTTTTTTTTCACTTGGCACGGTATCTTCAACGTCCATCCATGCTGTAGCAGGTGTCAGAGTTTCACTCCTTGCTCAGGCTGAATAACATTCCATTGTGTGTATATATCACAGCTTGTTTATGCACTCATCTATGGATGGAAATTTAGCATATTTCCATCTTTTGTTGATTGTGAATGATGCATGAACATTGGTGGCAAATATCTGAGTCCTTGTGTTCTTTTGTTTGTAGACCAGAAGTGAAATTACTGGATCATATGGTCATTCCATGTTTAATTTTTTGAGGATGTAGATGATATTTTAAACTTTTATTTTTTCAATTGTTTTTGTTAATATTTAGAAGTAAAATGGATGCTTGATGTTGACTTTAAACCCCACGACCTTGCTAAGTTAATTCACTAGTTTTAACATATTGTAGATTCCTTTGGACTTTCTGCATGCATATCATGTCATCTTTGAATAAAAACAATTTAGCTTCGTTTTTGTTAATATGTATGTTTTTAAATTTTTCCCCTTATTTCACAAGTTAGGGGCTCCAGTGCAGTGTTGAGCAGAAATGGTGACAGTGGACGTCCTTGCATTCTTAACCGTAGGGAGAAGGAGTTCAATATTTCACTATTAAGTGTTAGGTTAGCTATAGAACAGTTTTTGAGATGCGTTTTATCAGATTAAGAGAGTTCCCTTATATTCCCAGTTTTCTAAAGCTTTTTAAAAATACCATAAGTGGGTATCAAATTCAGTAAATTTTTAGTGTTTTGGATTATACTCAGATTATATTCAGATTCTCAGCATTGAGTACTTACTATATGCTAGTATATAGCAGTGAACAAAGCTCATAAAACTATCCTCTTGGAGCATATATTATTACAATGTATAGAGACAAACCATAAACAGAAATAAACAGATACAACATATACTGGTAGTTGGTAATTGATGGAAACAGAAATAAAGCAGTGAATCTCCTGTTTGCCTTCACCCACGATCCCATGTTCCTCAGAAGTATGCCAGTCTAGTCTTTAAGAGGTTTGTTTGTTTTTAAAATGATGTTTAAAGGAAAGCCAAGTATTTCATCTGATGTACTCTACCATAGAGCTAAGACTATTGCACACCAAGGAAAAATAGGCTGTGATTGGCCTTGCCACTAAATAGTAAATTGGACTTCGTTTTGCACCTTTTTAAGGAATTTTGAAGGGTAATTGTGGCTAAACACAAGCTTTGCTATAAAGAGTGACTTTACTCCATCAAAAGATATGGTTCCACTAGGATCTCAGAGCGAATGATAGTCCTTTAAACAGAATATTTCAGCCTATGGAAACATATCTCATCGTTTTTATTTTTCTCATTTTGTGGCAGATGGGTAAAAATTTCATTACGGATATTCATTAGTTCTCAGACCTGCAATGAAAAATCAGTAATTTAAGGGAATGGTTCAGTGTTTCCATTTGTAAAAGCACTCGGGATCTTGGTGTATGAGTTATTTCCTGAGCCAAGGTCTCAGACAGTGGGTGTATCCTCACCTTCTCCACTGGTTTGCAAGCAGTAACACATGTAAGGGCTGGGCACAGAGCCAGGCACATAACAAGGGGAGAAACAAACGTGAGTCCTTTCCTCTTGCTTCACTATCCTTGCCCTCCTTGATCCCACTTCTAAATATCATGGCTGGATATTTGTAGCTGTGACTAGATCAAGAGATGCCAGAGGGTGGGCATAGGTGAGTCTTGAGTCAAAGCAGAGGTCTTTCTGGGGTGTCAGAGTGGAGATGGTAGGCAACTTCAGGGTCTAGAAGGAGAGTGAGCTGGTCTTCTAGGAAGAAAGGCTTGATGGCAAATGTGGGCAGGAGAAGGTGCAAGAGATGGGTGCTGGTTGATATTAGGGACCAAGCTGGTATTAGGAAACAAGCAAGAAATGCATATCAGCTGAGAACAATGGTTCCATTCATTTGAACAAACATTTATGGAACTGTGCAACTAAGTGCTGTAAGATTTCTGAGCTGGGAACAGCCTAGCATGTGGCAAGTATAACTGATGTTTGATTGGCGATCCTGGGCAAGGGACAAGTCTCGGCTCTGGCCGTAGTAACCTGTTTGGGCCGATAAGTTTTA
>LNAC01000067.1:3646500-3765565 GCA_002007465.1 Ailurus styani | reverse complement strand
ACCCCCGCCCCCGCCTTGCGGCTCCAGGCCTCCAGCCCGGGGAGTGCCCATCCTGTCCTGGCAGGGCGAGCTCCTCGCTGACGTCACGGCGCAGGGTTTGCCCCTTGAGCCAGCTTCGCCAGGAGCCGGCTCCACATTCTGCATCCCCGGCCCGCACTGAGGGAGGCCTGCAGAGCGTTTCCAGGGGCACTTCCGTTTCAGCTTGTTTCTATTTTAAAGCCTGGAGACAATTAAAGACCGGTGTCTGGTGCCAGTATTTTTTTTTTTTTTCACGGTTCACGCTATTCTTAGAAACAGTTGAGCCGGTGGTGGAGTCTCAAGGCTCTGGAATCTTTTCCTTCGTGCGGCAACAACTTATTTTTCCTGTGGAGGCTCAGTGGTGCTTTTCTTGGGCTCAGCGGTGTGGCTGGTGCGGCTGGTGCGGCCTGGATTGCACAGGCGCTGAGCAGACACACACACCACCCTTCGGAAATGCGGCAGGACGGGCACCGGGGACCGGGGACCGGGCCGGCGAAGAGGAAGGAGCAGGGCTGGCTCCCACAGGCAGCGGCTTTATTTACAGCTCCTAAAACGGTGTTGGTTCAACTATCCTGAACTTGCGTGGAAGTTCAAATGCGGGCACTGTGATCAAAATGCTGAAGTAGAGCGATAAAAATTGTATTTGAAAATTATTTTTAACTGCCTGTGAAGCTAAGGCTGTGTTTTGGTAAAATAAGCCGCTTTTAGTATGGTCATATGGAATTAAGAAGTCATGCAGCCGGATTTCGTCGCGCACTTACTATGTATATGACACAAGGTTATTTAACCTATGGTTTTTGTCTTTAAGAAGAAATGAGACATGCCCATGGGTTTTTATAATAAAAATAACCAGGGAACGCTTTTACCCAAAGACATGTATTAGAAAGGCCATTCGCATGTTGAACTAGGAACTTTTCAGAACGGTTCAATGGGAAGCAATGGTCCCTTTTGTGTATGTTTGAAGTTCTCCCTAATAAAAATTAAAAAACTATGAGAACAAAAGAAAGAATAATCTCTATTTTGAAATGAAGTCGAACAGGAAAAAACCCCTGTAGAGTTCCGCCTAAGTAAAACTTTAAATGAATATTTATAACCTCAGTTGCATCCATTAGAAAAAGGGGAAAGATTGAAAACTCATGAGCTAAATGCTGAACATAATACAGTAAAAAAACAACCACAGAGCAAGCAGAAAGAATGCAGAAGGAAGGAAACCATAAAGATAAGGTTAGCAATTAATGAGCTAGAAAACAAAGTAATAACACAGAAAATCAACTAAAGGAAAAACTAGTTCCTTGAAAAAAGTGATAAAGACTTCTGGTGAAAATGACCAAAGACACGGGAAGGGAGGGCATGAAAGAGACATGACATATTTGCAGATGGAGATTTAAAAACCTATCAGAATATATTATGGATGAGTTCCTGACAAAATGTTTGGAAACTTAGAGAGACATTGGACAATTTCCTAGGAAAATATCAATGACAAAAATTAATGAAATGAAAAAGACTGACTATACCACAAAAGAAGTGAATCGCGTAAAAAATCTGGCCCCTTCCCTTCTTTAGAGCACAAGCCAGATGCAGCCAAGATTACAAAATCTTCAAAGAACTGATAAGCACTACTTTGTATAAACATTTCCGAAGAAGGGAGCAAGGACAGCTCCCCACACTGTTTTCTGTGTCTAAACCTGACAACAAAACTGAGCAAGAAAGATAAAACAAGAAAGATAAAAAGCAAAATCAGAGCCCACTGAAAATTGTGAACATGAATGCAATGATATGAAATAAAATATTAGCAAGCCAAATCTATTAAAATATTTCGAAAGGACATTTTTGCCCAATTGGTGTTTATCTCTAGTGTTGCAGGATGGCTTATGTTAGGAAATCTTGTAGTTGACTTCATTTGTACATTTCAAGGTATGGGAATTGCTTCAAGTTTTTTTTTCTAGTGATTTTATTTTTGTTTTTTTATTGAAATTCAATTAGCCAACATATAATACATCATTAGTTTTTTTAAAGATTTTTTCTTCCTTTTTTTTTTTTTAAAGATTTTATCTATTTATTTGACACAGAAAGAGATTACAAGTAGGCAGAGAGGCAGGCAGAGAGATAGGAGGAAGCAGGCTCCCCGCTGAGCAGAGAGCCCCATGCGGGCCTGGATCCCAGGACCCTGAGATCTTGACCTGAGCCAAAGGCAGAGGCTTTAACCCACTGAGCCACCCAGGCGCCCTTGTTTTTCTTTTAAATGAGTAACTTTAGGTTTTGATTCACTGTCTTCCACTTTTTTTTTAAAAAGGTTTAATTTATTTATTTGGCAAAGAAAGAGAGATTACAAGTAGGCAGAGAGGCAGGCTCAGAGAGGGAGGAAGCAGGCTCCCTGCTGAGCAGGGACCCTGATGCGGGGCTCGATCCCAGGACCCTGAGATCTTGACCTGAGCCGAAGGCAGAGGCTTTAACCCACTGAGCCACCCAGGCGCCCCAAGACATCATTAGTTTTTGATGTAATGTTGAATGGTTCGTTACTTGTGTATAACACCCAGTGCTCGGTCCCTCAAGTGCTCTCCTTAATGCCCATCGCCCCGCTCCCCCACGCTCCCATCCACCTCCCTTTCTGCAACCCTCAGCTTGTGTCCTGGAGTCAAGTTTTATGTCTCCATAAAATATGAAACTCAGTCAAGGTCTTCTCTGTTTCTGGGGATGAAAACTGAGGAATGAAATGAGGTGCTTCAACTGTCGCTAAAATGGCTTACTTCTTAAAACAGCAAAACATCACTGGGGCAAGGTTTCAGTTCAGGGTAATGTTTCTTAGAACCAGTGGATGAGCCCATTGCTAATTGTCCTTTTTTTCTTAATTTTTTTTTCTGAATTGTGGAAGTATGACACAACTAAATGTTTTCAATTTCAGAAAAAAAAAAGGCAAAATCCACAACAAATAAATGATGACTGGCACTGTTCTCTGCCTCTTTTCCATTTTCATTTGCTTATGCACTAGAAAATGTTCAGTTTATACTTTAATTTGCTTGTAAGACTAAGAAACTGAAGGGAATATCTTCTTGCCTTTTCCATAAAATGTGTAATAATAACTATTGTCACTGATATTTTTGATTTCTTGTTTTCCACCTAGGAAAAAAAACTTAGTGGCACAGATCTATGCAATAGGAAAGAAACCAATCGTCACATCAGTAGCAGCCCTGACTACAACAGACACAAACCTTCTCTCTTCCCCTTTTTGCTTCCTCCAGTCCCTGCACAGTCATCAGAGTGCTTCTGAGACTGAGTTTATTTCTCTCTGCTTTCTAATCCCTGTTAAAATTTCATCCACTTTGTCTCTTTTTTATTCCCAACATCTCTCCTTTCATAATTATCTCTAGCAGGGAGGTCACATATATTAAAATGTTTTACCTAATTGTTGAGGTGAAGTTTCAGGCAAGTGCATTTGCATACAATAGTATATGTACACAAATGACCTTTGAACAATGTGGGGTGGGGGAGGGTTAGAGACACCAACCCCTCCTCCACTGGGAAATCTGCACAGAATTTTCCACTCGCCCAAAACTTAACTGCTAATGGCCTACTATTGACCGGAAGCCTTACAGATAGCATATACAGTGGATTAACACATATTTTGTATGTTATATATGTCTTATGTCCTGTATTCTTAAAGTATGCTAGAAAAGAAAGTGTTAATAAGAAAAGGAAGGGCGCCTGGATCGCTCAGTGGGTTAAAGCCTCTGCCTTCAGCTCAGGTCATGATCTCAGGGTCCTGGGATGGAGGCCCGCATCAGGCTCTCTGCTCAGCAGGGAGCCTGCTTCCTCCTCTCTCTCTACCTGCCTCTCTGCCTACTTGTGATCTCTCTCTCTCTCTGTGTCAAATACATAAATAAAATCTTAAAAAAAAAAAGGAAGAGAAAATACATTTAAGTAGTGTCCTGTTTTTATTAAAAGAAGTCTGCATGTAAGTAGACCCACGCGGCTCAAACCTGTGTAGTTCAGGGTCAGCTATATATACAGGTATTACGCAGAAAGGAGAAGGGGTCCATCCATGTCTGCGCCTGTGCGGCCAGCTGCTGATCGCAGGGCTCCGCCGCCTGCAGGCAGGGGCGTGGGGGCTTGTCCTACCGGTCATGGGATTGGGCACCAGCAGCAATGAGATCCTGAAGGGACTGAAAGGGCGGGGCAGGCTGCTGCTGAAAAGGCTGCGACCAAGGAGTTTCAGGGCGAACTGACTGCTGCAGCTTCCGAGTTCCTGCAGGTGCTCTCCATTCCCCGGTGCCACTGAAGGCGGGTCTGTGGCTCCCGCGGTGCAGGCCACTGAATGGGCTCAGAACTGCTGAGTGTGGGTTCACGCTTTCTTCTCCAGACTTTTAAACAAAAAATGGAAATGAAGTTCATGGGGAAAAAAATTCTATAAAGAGCCTGGAGAGATTAGCATTGGGGAAACATGGCAAGGAGTAGGATGTAGGAAAATAACAAATGTATGGGGTGTGTGGACAGGGGAGCAGCCATCTCCATTGCCTGCAAAAATGAAGAAAGAGGACGTGAAAGAAAAGACATTGGGGCTGAAGAATGGATAAATCTGGGCAGGCAAAAGGGCATGGAAGAAATATGCCTGTCAGGCGCGCGAGGGGGGATAACAAGGTCCAAGGCAAGAAAACAGCAATGCAAAAGAATGGTTTGGTTTGAATCCCTCCAATTAGGAGACCCTGGTCCCCCCCCCGCCCCCCAGGAAGCCTGGGCTATCTCTGTCTTTGTGCCAAACAATTCCTTCTATGAAGCCCAGATCTGTTTCCTGAAGCTTTCTGAACCTAGCCTTTGAGATCACAAAGAGCAAGTTCCTTCTGCTGGAGAGATTTAAAGATAGCTATCATGATCTGGAGCTCTGCAAAACACACTAGTTTCTTCCGTCCAGGCCATACATCCCTCTAGCCTCGACTCTTTCTTTTTAAAAAGATTTTATTACTTGAGAGAGAAGAGAGTGAGCACAAGCAGCGGGGAGGGGTGAAGAGAGAAGCAGACTCCCTACTGAGCAGGGAGCCTGATGCAGGACTCAATCCCAGGACCAAGAATCACGACCTGAGCTGAAGGCAGACGCTTAACGGACTGAGCCGCCCAGACGCCCAGCTCAACTCTTTCTTCGATGCTATATTTTTTCATCTCTTCTGAATGCTTTCTGGTTTGCAGTTTCCCTTCACTGCACATGACTTTGAACACCTAACATCCCGGAACGGACAAGGTGCTCTAGGCACTGGAGTGAAGAAGAATGGGCTGTGTCCACCTCCATTGTTCTAAGATTTTAAGTATCTGTCATCATAGCCTGACATTGTTTCAATGTTTAGATCAGAGACATCACAATGGTAACATGAGAGTTCACTGTCAATAAAGGTAAATATGTCTCTTTTTATTGATTTTGTTTCCATGTGATACATGTGCTGGGTCATCACTAGTTTATGTCATGTTGGCATGTGAATTAGAAAAAATCGCTCTCCCTGGGTGGACTCTTGGGAAAAAGGCATCCCTGTGGGCTGCTGTAGGCGATGGCCGCAGCATGGCAAACAAAATAGGGCTGGGTTTGGGCTCCAGTTTGCTCCCTCGCTCTGGAACTTTTGTGCAGTGCACATACCTCCCAGCTGAGCGCTATACCTAAGGGTGCCCTCTTACTGTGTTGGTAAAATATTTTTCTTCCTTCCCTCCCTTTTTTCTTTCCTTCTCTCCTTTTAGCTTTAGAATAAAAGGCCTTACATTTTTGGTCCTTATATTTCATTTTGTTATAGTACATTCATTTTTTTCAGCATTTCAAGACAGTTTTGCCCTCTCATTTGCATATATTTGCATCTCTTCTGCATACTGTTACCAATCTGACAAAACTTCCCTTTCCTTGTGCTTCTGAATTTTCTGTTTCTGACTTTCCCCTCTGTAAGTGATATTTAAGTAAATATCTTTTTTTTAAAAAGATTTTATTTATTCATTTGACACAGAGAGAGAGATTACAAGTAGGCGGAGAGGCAGGCAGAGAGAGAGGAGAGAGGAGGAAGCAGGCTCCCTGCTGAGCAGAGAGCCCGATGTGGGCCTCGATCCCAGGACCCTGGGATCATGACCTGAGCCGAAGGCAGCGGCTTTAACCCACTGAGCCACCCAGGCGCCCGAGTAAATATCTTTTGAGCTGAGAACTTAAATTCTCTCTAGACTTAGGGTTCAAGAAAATGGACTTCTTCTGAAAAGTTCTGTCTGATTTGCTGCAGAGATTAGCAGAAAAATTTAAAAAATGAAAAGATGCAAGGTGATAAGAGACAAAAGTTAAATAAATACCCCAGCGTTCTCACGGATACTGTTCTAGTCTCTGGCTCCCAATTGCTGTGTGTAGGGGAAACTCTGCTAGACTTCTTCCTCCTTCAATTTTTTAAGCTTGTTGCCATCCACCCTCTCTGTTCCGATGGGGCAGCCTTGATGGTGCCCACTAGTATCTGGGTGGGTGCTGGGGAGTTCACATAGGGCAATGAGTGAGCAAAGAGCTTGGAGGACTGCAGGGAGCAGACACTGGGCTAGAAGCTTCTTCTTACACTCTGTCATTTACCGTTCAGATCAGTCCTGGGAGATACCACTCCCATTGTACAGAGAAGTAAACTGAGGCTCAAAGAGGTATGTGATCTGTCCAGCTTCTAAGTGACAGGTCTCCTGGTTCCAGATGTGAGCTCATTTTCACTACTTGAAATATTTGGTCCACTGAAGTTCAGTCATGCTCACTTTTGCCCAATTCTTGAAACTTGATGTCCCAAACTGGAAAGAAGTGGTCCCATTGTCAACACTCACAGTGAAGGCAAAGTCACCCATCATTGCTCCCACTCTCAGTACAATTGCAGTGGTGCTTTCTCTATTTGTGACCTGAAATAATATTGAGTACAGTATCAAAGGAATGAGGAAAGAGCTTTCTGAGGGCGAAAGTGTGGAGAAGACACCGAAGAGTGTCCAGGAAGACGGTTTTGCTTTTATCTCTGGAGTTTTAAGTAAATCTCTCTTTTTGACGTAGGATCATTTGAGTCCTGTCCCAACCTGTGACAAGATGATGGGCTCGGAGAGTCTCACGAGCCCTAACTGCTCTCAAAGAATGATCCTCTTCCAAACTGTGAGTGAAAAAGAACCCTGTGTGGGGTCCAATCAGGACACGGGCTAGACACTTCAGGTAGTGTGGGAGAGGGACTTCTTTTATGCCTTTCTCTTTTCTGTCTAGCAAAGGAGCGTTTCGCATTCTTCATTCCTACTGCTGTGATCTAGATTGTCCGGCATGGAACAGAATGTCTTCTCGGTTTTAAGTTTTTCCTCAACTTCCCTTCTGTCCTACAGTTACTAAGGTGACTTCATCCAGCATTTGCCAAAACTAAAATTGATCATAAGCTGTTGACTGGGACCCTTCGGTCTTCCCCAGCTCCCCGGGAGAATGTTCCCGGCCAAAGGTTTGCAGTGTTCAGGTTTGTTGGTATTGATTGGGTCAGCAGTTTTCTTTTCAGTGTGGACTCAAGGTCCTGGGTCCTCCTTTAGTTTGCTTAGGACGTAGGACGGAGGAATCATCCTCAACCTTTGGGCCAATGGTTTGACCTTTGCTCAACAGAGACTCAGTAAAACAGAGGACACTCTTCCTGCCAAGGCCGAGGCTGGCTAACTACATGGGACAAGAGGCCAGCAGGAGAAGGGACGTGTTCATTGGAGAAATCTGTTAAATTTCTGTACTTCCAATTTCCTACCTGTTTTGGGGAGAATAAGACCTACAATGGGGCCTTGAGGAAGTTGCCTTTTTATCGGTGAGACAGATAAACCCTGAAGTTAGAAGCTATTTCTGCCACTACTACATTTTTCATAGGATTTGTGGTTCATGTGTTTCTTCCCTCTTAATTCAGACTCTAGCTTTCTTGGGAAGACTTCCCAGATTTACATCTCCTCTGGGCTCAAACAGGCAATGCATTTATGTTGTTACTGGGCCTTTATCCGCCCTGCAGTGTTTGGGGGGGAAGACCAGGGATGTGCAAAGGGACCTGGGTCTGCTCCCTCATCCCACATCTTCTTGGCTATGTGACCATGCTTCAGCTCTTGTCCCCTCTCTGTTCTTTGCAAATGGAGGGTAACAAGTGTCCTTCACAGAGCGGTCATGAGAATCGAGGGAGAGAAGATACATGAAATCATGCACCACACATTATCTGCTTTATAGTAGCTGGTTATTAAAGATTAGTTTTTTTTCCTTTTTTCCATATCTTTATTTCCTCATTTATTAAAGACTTCATCTATTATTTCTAATTCCTCCTCTGCATCCAGGAGGCTGAGATTCTGATAGATTGTTATTTGATGATTATAAAAATAGTTATCTCATATGTGTTTTATTTTTCCAGGAATATTATAAGTTTCTTGAGAGTTGTTATAATTTTGGCATCCCTCATGATGGTCAAGGCAGTGGAGGAGGGCTTTCCGGATGTATCCAGTGGATATCACTCATGTATGTGCCATTATATATCCATCGTGTCTGTTTGTCTGGTTTGTCCATCATGAAGTCGATCCATTTGTCCATCATGAAGCCCAGACTCTTTGAGACAGTTTCCTGGCCCCATCCTTTTGGTGCCTGCTACACTTGTCCAAAGGGGTGTTTGATAAACCTCAAGTATGGATGTGAATTACCAACTGTTCTCCACCTTGGGTCATGTTTTCTTTACACATCAACTCTAGAATTACTTACATTCACTCTAATTCATCTTCCATAGAGACTTCAGGTTAAAGTGAATGTTCTTCAGATATCCCGTTCTGAAAATAACATGATTCCAAGAGGCTGTCATTTTATACATCTGATCTATTCGTGAAGAGTGCACCCATGAGCTGTTGAAATTCAAGTGCTTGCCATAATTGAATTTCAAATCTTATCTCTTTGTTATAATCTGATATATTCCTACTGTGCTTTGGCTCCGAATATAATAAAAATCACATTTCAGGAATCCAGATTTGACCTCAAGGGATATTTCTGCTCTTGTTAATGAACAGTGTGCGTACAATGAACTCTTCTGAAAAAGTTTAGTCAAATGAGCCTCGAGCCTCTTACTCTTTGAAACTCATTATAGTACATACTAAATACAAAACAAACAGCCCATCTTTTGTTATTAGAAATTCTCCCTGAGGCTGAATGAGATAAATATTTAAAAAAAATGACTCCCTGCCATTGCGTAGAAAACTTAATTCTATCAGCAAACACACACTCGCATATTGTTTTCATAGACAGCAAATATGATGAAGGTATTACAGCATCTCCTTGTTTGTACTCAAATCGTAAAAGTACTACCTCCTTAAATGAGATCTTATCCCCTGTTAACAATTTAGTCAATAAGTAGTTAGTTTAAGCCTCTCCTAGCACTTAACACTTGATTTAAGTGGGCCCTTGGCCCCTGGGAGTCTCGGAGGTATTCCTGGAGACTTCAAAAAAAACAAAACAAAAAATACATACACACACACAAAAACTAAAGTTTAGGAAAAGTTAAGAAGAGTGCTATCACATAGGAACCTTTTTTTTTCTTTTTTCTTTTATTTATTTTTTTATTTGACAGAGAGAGAGAGAGAGAGAGAGAGATCACAAGTAGGCAGAGAGGCAGGCAGAGAGAGAGGAGGAAGCAGGCTCCCTGCTGAGCAGAAAGCCTGATGTGGGGCTTGATCCCAGGACCCTGAGACCATGACCAGAGCGGAAGGCAGAGGCTTTAACCCACTGAGCCACTCAGGTGCCCTTTGTCTTTTCTTTTTAAAAGACTAGTTAGAAGTTTGTTAGAGAAATAAGCAAACTGTAGATTACATCTCTAAATTGCCTTGAAGTCACTTAGTTTCTGTCAAAGACTGATTCTGAACTCTTTGGCTTCTTATGGCTATAACTGATAACTTGAAAAGACTGTGGTTTGGGGTGTGTGTGTGTGTGTATGTGTTGTGTACTAGGTATTAAAGTAAATGATTTTGGACTAGTTTGAGATATTAAGGGTTAAACTATACATTTTAAAAAAGATTTTATTTATTTGAGACAGAGAGCATGCGAGCTTGCACAAGCAGGGTGGAGGGAGGAGCAGAGGCAGGGGAAGAAGCAGGCTCCCAACTTGGGGCTCCATTCTAAGCCGGGATCGTGAACTGAGACGAAGGTACATGCTTAACATACTGAGCCACCCAGGTGCCCCTAAATTATGCACTTTAATAATTAAGCATGCTTAATTCCAGGTTCCTAAACAAAGAAATGAGTCCTCTTGATTAGATAAAAGAAGGAAAAATCCTGATTCACCCCCATCTCCCATCCCTCCCTGCTCTCATGACCTAAGCATTCTTCCCCAGGAGGGAATAGGCTCAGGACTTTGAAGGTCCATGCCTTTTGGGTCATGACCTGCTTGTCCTGAGCACCCATGGTTTGGAATCCTTTGCTCGGTTCGATGAGAAAAATTTTCCGGGTTGAGATATGGTTATTTATTTCTTATAACCGACTCTGTGATTAGGAACTATCATTTTTCCCATTTTATAGATGAGGAAATTGAGGCTCAGGTTCAATAATTTGCCTCAGGTGCTAAATACTGAAGCTGAAATTTTAAAAAAGTGAATCTTGCCCTAAATCCCTGATCACAACCATTTTGTCACAGGTGACACAATGTATTTGAACTCAATTTTCCCCTGACCAACCCCCTCCTAGAAACACCTGCTCTCAAGAATTTTCCAAATCTTCATTTTTATTGTGGGATTTAAAAAATATAAGCTATATCACACTGTGTGTTTTAATCTGTAACTTGGCTTTTAAATATAAAAACACATTTTAGAGATTTTTCTAGTTCAGTTCAAAGGTGGGGCTTTATTATTATTTTTTCAATGGTTGCATAGTATCCTATGTTATGGATATACGTTAGAATATTCAATCACTTTTCTCCTGGCAGAGCGTGATTAGACTTTTTTTTTTTTAATAAAACTGAAGTGCTACAATAAACATCCTTATGTAGGCTCCTTATGCAGACTCCACATTATCTTTAAGAGGGTGATATGCTAACATTCTGTAGTGTGATCCCAAAAGCACTCATTTACTTCCCCTTTCTTGTCTTTCCAACAAAAGAAATTCAGTGAGAACTTTAGATAAGTTGTCTATACAGGTGATCGACCCATTGATTGATTTTTACATTCTTGCCCTTTACGGCCATAGGGTGGCAGAGCGCATCTGACCCAACTCGAGACTTAACACATGGCCACAATGAGGTGGGTCCCTTGTCCTTGGCCAAAAGCTCACTGGTTTCTTCTGCCGGGAGGAGAAAATGACCTGGCTAGGGATTTCCTCCATCATGTCAGCTTTGGTCTCCCTGGAACACTAGCCAGTGACCTTTCTCCTGTATGAACCACTTTTGGTTGGGAGCAAACCCGTGTAGTAAGTGCATCTTCTGTACATCTTCTCTATTCTATATCATCCAAGGAAGACTGGCTTCCGACCTTCTCCGTCTCATTTGTGGATGGTTAAGGAGCAGCATCAGGATTTGCCTCCTGTGATTTCACTGAAATGTGCGAGCAGATCCTTGGCTTCTTTTGAAATCACATTTTCATGGAGAATCACACATTTCCACTCTGTATCTTCACCCCAGAAAATTTTCAACTTTCACTAATCTTTTTTTTTCATCCAACGAACAACTTTTCACATTGGATGGGTCACTTGCTAAAGCAGTTGCCTAAAGCATTAAAAAAAAAATGTCATTGTAGGGACACCTGGGTGGCTCAGTTAGTTAAGCAACTGCCTTCAGCTCAGGTCATGATCCCAGGGTCCTGGGATCGAGTCCCACATTGGGCTCCTTGCTCAACACGGAGCCTGTTTCTCCCTCTGCCTCTGTCTGCTGCTCTGCCTGCTTGTCCTCTCTCTCTGACAGATAAATAAATAAAATCTTAAAAAAAAATTTTTTTAATGTCATTGTAAAGAATAAAGAGGACTTCTTTATACTGCAGATCTAAGTGCAGAGCTTTGCCCCCTATTCTTTAATTTATCTAAAACTGCTTATTAGGACCCTTGACTTTCTTAGACACTGTCACCTCTTTAATTATCATTAATGCTAATATGACTAACTCTCTAAAAACTAGCTAATTCGGCCATCTCTACTCTTTTAAGAAGGACAGTTTTATTTGCTTTTATGTCACTCCTCAGGGCTTTGACAATCTATGTAGAATATTCTAGTATCCTAGATTTGGTCATTTTTTTTTTCTTAGAGAGTCATAGAATTTGCAAGCCAGGCAATTATTTCAGCTCTCATTTACTTTCCATATGAAACTGGTTACACGAATCCCCTAATGATGAGCTCAGCTCACCTCACTTCAGGTCAGTGCTGTTCCATCCCACTTCCGGTGAACTGAGTTACTGAGCCAGAACTTGGTGAACAGTTACCTTAGAAGGAGATCCAGTTTCTTTTGGCCACTGGCTGGGGTTTTCTGAGGGGGGATAATGGGGCTGCAGGGAAGGAAAGAGTCGGTGGGAATTATAATACCCAGTGAACCCTAAGCAAAAGGAAAGGACTTCTATAGGTTGTGGGAGCTGGTGAGTATTGAGGGCAACTAGAGCCGTAATGGGGTAGTTTTCTCTTACCCGGGGCGAAGTACCGGAGGGCTAGAGGCACTGAGAAAAGGAAGCAAGGCAGGAGGAAACAATCAAGGAATCAGACACTACTGTTAATGCCAAGTTTAGGAGGCAACACCATATCGTAGAGAAAAGGGAAAAGCAAAAAAAGAAAAAGAAAAAAAAAAAGCTGCTTCCAATAACTTTGTTTTTTTAACCTGTTCTGGGGTTTCTATGTAGGTGAGCGTTTTTTCTTCAGTATTGGCAATATTATAACTGCATCAAAAGATACGTTTTCCTCCAGCTCGACCACAAAAGGAAACGATTAATGATATGGCTTGGAGGAGAATGTACATTCCCGGCATATTCTTCTGATGATTAGACTTTGTTCTTCAGGCTACAGTGACCTCTGCCACTTTTGGACAAGGGACGAGGCCGTTGCCGAGAGCACAGAGTGCTGTGTCAGGGTGTGAATGTGGACGAAAAGTAAACGTTCCCTTAATTAGTATGAAATCATGAGTCCGATTGTGCAAAGCATGGCCTTTGAGGCCGCTCCAGATTTTTCATTATTGGGTCTATTCTCT
This sequence comes from Ailurus styani, assembly GCA_002007465.1. Taxonomy (NCBI): domain Eukaryota; kingdom Metazoa; phylum Chordata; class Mammalia; order Carnivora; family Ailuridae; genus Ailurus; species Ailurus styani. Next base: position 3,752,401 of record LNAC01000067.1, on the reverse strand, counting down.
GTGACTCTTTGTCCCCAGAATCCTCTTTTCTCAGTTTCTCTTTCCCACTGAGCCTAATGGGCAGGATATAGTGTATCCTGTATTCGCTAGTTACGGCTTTTGAGGTAAAATTTAAAAATGAAACATGGCTTCCCTGAGACTCTGGGAAATAGAATTTATTGATTTGCCTTTACCATGGGGTCAAAGGCTTTGATTTACCTACCTTTTCAATCTTCTAATTTTGGCATCAAATGGAGGTGATGGACAAATGAGCTCTGAAAGGAGAGTACCGGTCAGTGCATTTCTCCATCCCCTTCTGGGCTGTGTAGGGGGAGAGAAATGATGGGAACCAGCCACCTCCAAATGTCGCGACAACGCACGGCACTGACGGCAGGACCCTGGCAAAGAGGGTGCAGCAAGGGGGCTGCTCAGTTCTGGAATGTGCTTTTTGGGGGTGCAAGGGAGAAAGCCGTTCTGCCCCCACGTTTTTCTCCTGCCAAGCCCCACAGCATCTGAAATGCCAAAATTTGAGATGACTTCTCCTAGGTTAAGTACCTTTGCTCCTGTGTCCTTCATGAAAGAGGGAAAATGAAGATATTGGAATATATTGTCACAAACACTTTGGTGTGAGTTTATTCCTTAGCCTTGGTAGCTGAGAACATCATGGAAAGTATTGAGAAATGGGTCAACGAAGCTAAAGCAGCCCCCTGTTTTTCTAAATCAATCTCCCTGGAACACAGCCATGGCCATTAGTTTATATATTTTCTGTGGCTGCTTTTTGCCCTGCTGTACGGGACTGAGTAGTTAAGAGAGACCACATAGCTCTTGCAGCCTGAAATATTGATTATCTGACCCTTTACAGGGAAACTATGCCTCCCCATTGTCCAAACTTGTGATCTCTGATAGGGTAGCCACCAGTAACTTGTGCCTATTCAATTGTAAGTTCCTTAAATTAAATATAAAAATTCAGTTCCTCCTTTGCCCTGGCCACATTTCAACTGCTTATTAGCCACTGGTGGCTCGTGGCTACCATATTGTACAGTGTAGATATAGAACATTTTCATCGCTGCAGAAAGTTCTGTTGAAACTTATATATTAGTTAATAAGTTATATAAGAACATATATTATTAATCCTTTATGTTAATCCACTCACAACCCAAACATATCTAGTTCTTTGATCTCCATCACTTTCTTTGATCCAAGATAAAAGTCATGTCAGGGAGAGATAGTTAAACTCATTGACCGTCGCTGGCCAGTATGGTCTGTGTTGTCCCAGTAGTAATTGTCCATTGGGAATTCCCTCCAGTACACTCATGATCTAATTTGTAAAAGTGATTATTTTCTTTTTCATTTGTGAGTCTAAAAGCTATAGGCCTTCCAGTAGTTCCCACATATTTCCTCTGGCTCCTGCATTCACAATTCCTTGCTGGCCTTTTGGTGAGAGAAACAGACTCTTTGGACCATGAACCGGACTTCCCTTGCTCAACAGGAAGGTCACTCCGGACCCTAGTCTGAGAACCCGGGACTGTGCCCTAGATGAGGGCCCACAGTCTTCCAAGGGGAGTACCAGAGACATCCCTGTTGCTAAAAGTGAGCTGGTTTTCTGTGGAAAGATGGTTGAGGCTGGGAGAATCATTGCCTTCAGTCTTGGCAAAGTTTTGGTTTTCTGCGAGATGTTATGTGATACATTAAGAACGGGCAAAGAAGGGATTGGGACCTAGGGAAGCCCCTTCTGATCTGATCTGAGAACCGTATCTGTTTTAGGGCAGAAGGCTAAGTTGCTGTTCAGAGACTCAATAGAGCAAGGGGCTTAAAACACAAAGAAGTGTATTACTTTCATATGACAGTCCAAAGTGAAAGTTCCAGATGCAGGCTGCTCCATTCCACAGCTGTTTAAGGACATAGGTTCCTTCTCTGTCTTTGCTCTATCTCCACCATCCTTGGCTCCCTGGAAGACTTGTCATCTGCATGGTTGAAGGTGGTTAGAGGCATGTCCAAGTTCAAGATGGGGAGTGAGTATGGAGGTGGTAGTCCCGCTCCACACAGGCCTGGGCCCAGCTGTTTAGCTCCTCGTCTGCTCATGGTCCAGTGGCCTGGACAATGATGCCTGACTCCAAGCCGGGCTGGGAAGTTCATCCTGAACCTGTGTGGAGAACTGGGGAACGGGTTTGGGGACACCGCTGACTCTCGTCTCGATATTTCTTGTTTTACTTTCAAACATCACATCTCCACATCCACCAGGAAAATGTAACACTTCTTTTTTTTCCTTTCCCTTTCTTTTTTAAAAAAAGATTGTTTATTTGAGAGAGAAAGAGAGAGGGCACGCATGAGGGGGGGAAAGGGGAGAGGGAGAGAATCCTCAAGCAGACTCCTGGCTGAGTGTGGAGTCCAATGTGGGACTCACGTGGGGCTCCACATGGGGCTCAATCCCAGGACCCTGAGATCATGACCCGAGCCAAAACCAAGAGTCAAATGCTTAACTGACTGCACCACCTGGGTTCCCCTCTCCTTTCCATTTTTACCTTCCTCTCTACCTTCAAAACAAAAAATATTTCAAGAATGAAAGGGAATTAGTTTCTCCAGTTCTTTATTATTGTTTAAAAATTGACAAATCCCTATATTGAGCTGAAAACATATTACGTTTCTATAGGGAATGAGCCCTTTCTGTAAGACTGCTAACCTCTCTGAAATGGGAGCTATTTGGTGATTTTCTGGAGCGGGGGTGGTGTGGGACAGTGACCCCTCTCATCATATCTTCAGCAGCAGGAAACAGAGATTCAACCAGAATGTTCTTCAGAGCCCATCAGCTGTGTGTGCAGGCCTCAGAGCTCCTCATTACTTTTTTCCCTTCATTCCACTAGAGCAGCTCCAAGTCATGACAACCAGTGGGGCTAATTGACGTGAAAACGTTCAACCCCAAGTGCCCAAGCTTCCCCAAAACAATTGCTGGATTGTTCCAGGACCTGTTGATGCAACAAGCCTCCTGCTGAGAAGTTTGGCCGATAATTAGCAAGCAGCAGCTGTCAAGCCCATCGAATGGTTTTAGGTGATGAAGTGAATGAGACAAAGCAGTTTCTTCTTCTTCCTGGGCAGGAAAGATAGTCAGTGTTTGAGTGGAGCTGACACTTCTGTAAAGGAAACTAAGTGAATTTGGCTTCCATTTCACACTCGTGCTTTCAGACTGATACCAAATCTATGAGGCTCATCTCTTGAGCCTGGTTCCCCCATACCCAGCTGGTGGGGCGGCAAAGTCTTAATGAAGCTCAGGGAAGACAAGAAAGGCTGTGGGCTGGAAACCCCATCTGCTCTATGCTTGAATAACCCTTGAAGACCTCTGGGAATTCTCAAAATGGACCATGTTTGGCTCTCCCTGGACACTGAAAGGAAGTTCAATATGTGATAGTTTTCACCTTGACATTGACTTTTTGTATTTGGGGAAATGTGAAATGATGTCGAGTGAAAGAAAAGTTGGTGCTAGAAGAGCACCATTCACTGGATACTTGTGATTCAAACAAAGGTAGATTCCCTCTACCTTTACCTGAGTTTAATGAAAACGTCCTGGTGTGAGGGCAAGAGCAGTGGACAAGGAGAAACTGGATGGAAGTTGTCTAATTTCTGTGAGCCTCGGCTGTCTCACCTGTACTTGGGAATATTCGTTAGATAATTAGAATCTTATCCAACTTCAGAATGTGTGAATAGATGGATAGCGCCCTTAACCAAATATTGTAACATACATGGTTATGTTTCACATAAAATTTCTCTCTCTTTATAACTACACATTAATATTTACATGTTTATATATATGGATGTGATAAAGCTTTACGGACACACTGATGCATTAGATATTTTCCCCATATGTCGATACCAGTTAAAAATAATGAGTTCAGCAGTTCCTGGGTAGCTCAGTCGGTTGAGCATTTGACTTGATTTCAGTTCAGATCATGATCTTAGGGTTGTGAGATCTGGTTCACACTGGGTGTGGAGACTGCTTGAGATTCCATCTCTCCCTCTGCCTTCCCCCCTAAAAAAAAGAAAGAAATACATGAACTCAAAATGTGACTCACATGTCTCTGGGTTGAATGAGAGTGGGAATGAATTACTTAGCATTACATAAACTGATATCCAAAGAGTCATTGTTATTAATATCGTCATGCTTATACCTACGAGAACTATAACACTATAAATGAGTTACCTAAAAAGCAGAAATCTGTTGACACTTAATGTGTGCTAAAGGAACTGTGATGGGGAATCTCTCAAAAGAGGAAAATTCCCACTTACTTTAACCTTCGCTGCAAATTTAGTTCTTAAAAAGCCTCCAGCCAATTGTGCATTACAGAATCGGCAGAAAACATACAGTGCATAATTGTTCATTGTTTATTATACTTTCCAAACCATGCCATCTCTTGGTAGGCTTTAAATTGTAACCAGGTGAAATGAAATCAAACCACAGGCATCAATAACACATGGGCACCTTGAGATGAATTGAATATGATTATGTACTTGGGAATTTTGTTTATATTTCCCTCTGTTTCAGATTATCTAATAGCACAAAGTAACAGCTGTTGCATGGCCTCTGGGAGAATGTAGTAAAGAAAAATATCTTATTTATATATCTTATTTAACTTAGAAAATAGCCAATTTGTAGGTTAAAGGAATAAAGTTTTCTTTTTCTCCCCCCCTTTTTTAAAATTTTATTTATTTTATTTTTTGAGATAGAGAGCAAGCAAATAATGCAGGCCCATGAGCTGGGGGGAGGGGCAGAGAGAGAATCTCAAGGAGTCTCCACGCTCAGCACAGAGCCCTACATGGAGCTCGATCTCACGACCTTGAAATCATGACAGCTGAAATCGAGAGTCGGACGCTGAACTGACTGAGCCACCCAGGCATCCCTAAAGTTTTATTTTTCAATTCGTGCCCTTTTTACCATCTAGACTGATAAGAACTGTAATGCTAGAGATGGGATAAATTAATGTAGATATTCAGGAAATAAGCCCTTCTATTATTTTTTTGCCTTTCTTTTCCCCCCTTACATTCCCAGCTTTTATCACTTGTATGTGACACATAGAAGAAATTCAGTAAATATTCGTTCAGTGAATAATTAAGGAACAAACGAATGAATCTGGGAAGAGTTCTCTGTGAACCTCAGAGTTACATTTTTATAAAGCTGTCCAAGACCAAAAAGATGAAGAACTTCTCATCTCTCTGGAGACCATGGGAATGAAATGTTTTATTGTCAGCTAAACCTAGCCCACAAGGTTGTTAGTCATAGAGGAGATTCAGATTCACTTACTTGACCTCTCTAGAGACGGTCTGCAAGATTGTGCTGGAATCTGCATATCCATCCTGCTTCTCTCTGAACCATGGAATTTAATATCCCTACTGGGACTGAACAACATTTTTTTTTTTTTTTTGTCAATTATCTCCAACTGTTTGCTGAATACCCCCCATGCGCTGGGCACAGTGCTAAGTTCTAGAGATTCAGAAATGAGTGACGTAGATCCTGCACTTCTTTTGGGGAGTTCTCAGTTTGTCACGGGAAAGAAACACATAAAGAGACTCAGTGACGAGCAGAAGATTTGGAACCGGGCTCTGGCCTTTTCTAGCCACTTGGTTGTGACTAAATGCTGTTTCAGTTTCTTCACGAACAAAGTGGGAGGTGGCATACACACATATTACTAGTAAATGGCATATTTGAACTCTGATCTCTTGGAATCCCAAGTCTGCTGTGTCCTTTCTACTGGGTACAGCTGATTATTATTATTATTATTTTTAATTTTTAAAAAATGTATTTATTTATTTGAAAGAGAGAGCGCATGAAGAAGTGAGCAGGGGGAGGAGCAGAGGGAGAAGCAGACCCCCACTCAGCGGGGAGCCCGACGCAGGGCTCAGTCGCAGGCCCCCAAGATCATGACCTGAGTCGAAGGCAGATGCTTAACACTGAGCCACCCAGGCGCCCTTCTATTCAGTACAGCTGTTTAAAGTAGACTGCGATGGAAAGATTTTTATCACCATGTTTGGGTCCCTTCTTGGTTCCAATTGGCTCCCCATCACCTCTTGTGCCCGAAGGACTCCGGGCTGACTTTTCTGCTCATTTCTGCATTTCTGCTGCTTGTTATTGTACAGTGGGATTTCTCTTTTTGTCTTTCTCTTCCTCATTGTGAAAAGTCTTACTTTCCTAGCCTCCTATACCTGAAGCGAATTTACAGCTTGTTTGACATTTCTAAGATTCTTTTCCATATCTGCTGGAAGCAAAAGTGAAGGAGGGCTTGTATTTATGGGTGTATTTAGAAGTTGGGTGTGAGAGTGGGCTCCCTTTGGGGTTCTTTGTTTGGTCTTCCCCTACCGGTCCAATTTTTTTTTTTTTAAGCCACACGTTGTTGTTGTTGTTGTTGTTTTGTAAAAAGGAAAACCAGGTATATTGCAGAGAAAAATGAGACATGAAATGAGTGCTAGAGAGAGACGGAGAAGGACTTACAAAGGAATGGGTGTGAAGACACTGAGAATGTTGGCTTTGAGGAATGAGGTTGATAAATGTGGTAATTAAAAAAAAAGTCTGCAAACTTCTTGACAGTATTCTCATTGAGAGGCAGGGTCTATGTCCTGTCTTCTGAAATCTGGGTGGGCTTGTGACTTGCTTGTAGCCTGTAGAATACTCCACAATTTCCATGGCTAGGTGGAAAGCACAATGTAGCTTTCCCTCTGCTGACAGGGACACTCACTGCTGGAGCTCTACGCTGGCCAGAAGCCCAGGCCACCTGGAGAGGGCACTTGTAAGGTCTCCGTGGACAGCCAGCATCAACCACCAGATATGGAAGTGAAGGTGCCTCCAGGAGATTCCACCCCCAACTGTTGCGTCAGTTGTAGCTGGGGAGTTTTCCTGGTTGAGATTCTAGATATTACTGAGCGGACACAAACAATTTTCACTGTAGTCTGACCAAATTCCTGACCCACCAAATTTGTGAGCATAGAGAAATGGCTGTTTTAAGCTGTGAAGTTTTGGGGTAATTTGTTATGGAGCAATGGGGCATGGGAATAAGGATGCGGAGAAGGAGGGAGTGATGGCTGGCATGAGGCATTACTCTCCCTTCTCCTTTGGCACCACATATTCTGCCACGGATGGTTTTGCCCGAATAAACACTGGGGCAAAAAAACAAAATTGGGGATAAGGGTCCGGAAGAGGCCTTAGCATCAATTTCAAGGGGAAGAAGGAGATAGAGAGGAAGGTCCTATGGCCAACAGCTCCAGGCAGCCATTTTAGGCAACCCAACACAAATCCAAGGTAAACAAATCGGTGGGTCCCTCTACAAAAGTTCCTTTATAAAGAACCACAGTTTCAGGAATGGCGATTCTATTTTTGTAAACTTGGAGATATTCATCAGTTTCTTGGGCCAGATTTTTTGAAAGGCAAGTTTCTATATGGACTGTGGGAAGGGTTATTCTCTTGAGCATCTGACAGCGGAGAGGGATGGCACAGGTGAAATAAAATCAGAGATTGTCCAGGCCGAGTTAGGTCCATGGAACTTAAGCAGAGAGAGCGGCTATCATCCCAGCTCTTGGGTCCTCGTGCTCCAGAACCCTCCATGTTGAGGTACAACATGTTTCTCAGAGGGCACTGAGATACCGTACTACACAAATAGGGAACACAGACAGATTCGGTGCCTGCTATCCTGAGCGTGAAGTTTTCCCCTAGGATATAATTTATAGATTAATCTTTTTTTAAAAAAAAAGAAAGAAAATGATCTCAGCGAGGGAAGAAAGGCTTCCAACCCAGTAGATTTCTTAGATTGTTCTTATGAATAGAACTGTTTTTCTAATTTCTTCCCTAAGTTTGTGTATGATATATTATTACACCAGAATGTGAAACCAGCCAAATGAGCCCTAGGAAAGAAATGTTGCTCCAAAGTAAATATAGGAACTTGGTTAATGCCGCATGATCAGATATCTTGCAAATAAGACACACAATTAAAAAATCATCGTATATAACATTGGGAGTTACAGATTATATGAGATAGTGCCCCCCCCCCATGCTGAAGTGGAAATCTGATACACTTACTAAGCCTTGAGAAGAATTCTGGGAAAATGGAAGGGAGGAGTGCGGGATTATGTAAACATGTGGCAGAAAACTAGGGGACGCAGAGGAGTGAAAGGAGATCATAAATCTTTAACAGAGCAAATGTTCAGCAAACCATTGCAGCTGCATGAAGGGATATGACATTTGTGGACAGGAGGCAATTCTCGAATTTTAGTTAGCACCCGTGGAGAAAAAACTGCCAGGTACAATTGATTAAAATATGTGTATATATTTAAAGGGATCTTCTCATGGAAAGGAAATGCAAAGTGAAACGGCAGTCTACTTATTTTAAGTAAAACAATAAAATTCCACTAAATCAAAGAATTAAGGATGGGGTGGTATTTTTTCTTTTTTTAAAACCTTGCTGTACTGTGGTTTTTACCTTGCAAGTGTACAATTTAAGAGATGCATTAATAAGTTTACCTTTTCATAGCATCAGAAAAATAAGCATGGGATAGGAAAATGGAAACTCTATGAAACAATAAAACAAACTATGAGAATATTACTGCATAGCTTAGAATAAGCCATTGCCTGGAATTGGAAAAATTGTTCTGGTAATACCTTTTTATATTGTGATATCATTTTACTTTAAAGAGCCAACTTAGACAACTTGGGATATATATTTAGGTAAAATGTTAGGAAGGGATTATCTTCAAATGAAGATCATTTGGCACAAAAGGATATTCAAAGATTTCCTTAGAAAACCCATTCAACAACCGCCCCCCCCACAACTCTGCCTTTTCTCCTGGGGAAAAGTGAATGTAAATCCCCAACCCCCCTTTTTAGGGGGAATGATCAGCTTTGTTCTTTGCTTCATGTAGATGGGACCCCACTTTCTTGATATTGAGCATTTTTACATTTTTAGGGACATTAAAGCTTTTTCCACCTCTGGGGTCTTACAAATGGTTGACACTTGTCTGGCAAAATTGTAGACCCTGGTCTTAAAGGACCAAAGACTAAAATGAAGTTAATTTCCTATAATGATTCTATGGCCTGGGGAATTACCTGAGGAATAACCTGCCTATGGCCATTTATTGAACTAATTAAAAATAAAAGCATAGCTTTCAATAAAAAGTATATCTCAGAGCATGATACTAATTAGGTTATTTTTTTCTTTTGCCTTATAAAAAATGTAACCCGATCTTTCTCTTTTGAAGCCTTCCAATGTTCAGTAAATTTTTGTTAATTGGTTTATTAAGCTTTCCGATTCTGGGATAGTTCATGTTCAGACTTTCTTTTAAGGGCTCACATTGATATCCTTGAGTCACCTCTGGTCTCAGATTGGGTTTTCTTATTACAGACCAACAAAAAGAATAGAATCAGTGTTGGAAGAGAGATTAAAAGGTGATCTGGTCTCATCTCTGACTTCCAGCAAGTGTACTGTAAGCCAATAACTGAAGACGTGCAGTGTATAGAATGGGAGGTGACTGAATTTAGACCACGGGCAGCTAGTGAGGTCAAGATGAGACAGAATTATACAGCCTAGCTCCACAATCCAGAAATCCAATATTTACCTATTTCAATAATAATCATGCCATGGGAAAAAGGGCACAAACCCATAATGCAGATTTCCATCAGAATGATACCTGCTAGAATTACTTTTGCCTAGAGAGTGCGTTTCCAGTGACCTTTGATTGTAGGCCCCCCCCCCCCGCCAACCCTACCAGCACTGTGTGTGGAGGTCCGACAGGCCTTCTATTCACCTTTTATAGGAGTTTTTAAGAGGATGTTTGAGGTAGGAGATATGCCCGAGCAGTCAGGTCTGCCAAGACCTTATATTCCATCTTTTAATATGGTGTTTGAATGGCTTTACTGGTCTTGGAGAAGTGTGTAACCTTGTGTAATAAAACCATGGGCCTTTAAGTAAAGAGTCCTCTCTAGTTTTGATTCATTCAAGGTTTCTAAGTTGAATACTTTTTCATGAAGATTTCCAGTTGTAACCAAGGAGCCCTGAGCTCATAAGTAAGGTTTTTCCTAAATATCTGTAAGAAAGAAAGACAATCGTGGGACAGATTTTATCTGGTGCACTGAATACTTTTGAAGTCTTGGGTGAGACTGGACATTTTGTCGGCTTTCCTCTGTGTGTCAGGGAAATTTTTAAAAAGGCAGGCAGCTAGATAAAAGAGAAACCTCAGCTTCATTGGAGATGAAAAGTCTTCAAACTGGGGCATGCCAAATTCATTGGAGAATATCGCCTCAAAGGAAATATTCACTTTCTTTTGAAAAATTCATTATTATAAAGCCCATTGCATGATTAGGCCAGTTGTGTGATTATTGAGAAACAACTAAAAATAAATGATTGCCTCCTCAGAGGCATATTAAGGTTGGGTGACCTTTATGGTGGAAATTGTGAGATGTGGATAGTCTAAGTGCCTGGCTTCCTGATGGCTACAACACAGTCCATACCCATCAGTTTTTAACTAGGAAAGCTCCTGTCCAGCTATGGTATGGAGAAAAGTTGAGGTTTTAAAAAAAAATTCTTGGGAACATGGAAAATATTTTACATTTGAACTTCAGAAGAAAGATCTATTTTTTTATTCTGGTTTTGGTTCACCAGAGTGGTCCTGCCCTTTCATAAATGGCAAAGCTACCTTGTTAACCAGCAGTGAGCACTGCTTGGACTCTGCTCCAGGCAGGAAACACCCCTCCCACCCTGCCTCTCCCCCCCAGGCCAGATCTTATTTTCATGACCAAATCTTGTGAGATCTTGAGGCACTAAATTCACAGCTCTTACTCAGCCCTGAAAAGAAAGCATTATCAAAATGAGCATAGGTGAAGGCAGGTGACTGCAGATGAAATTGTGACTTTTTTCCCCAAAAGACCAGCAGGCTCTGGTCTGGTGATGCTTTTCAGACATTCCCCAGATCTTCCTCCTCACGTCTAGCGTGGTGCCCTGCTGGGCCTGTCATCAGAATGTGGTGTACAGTTTTGCTCTTGAACCAGAAAAACAAGTGAAATATTCACGTCCTACTTACCTAGTCAAAATGCCCACTGAGCCAAAAATAATTGCCTACATTAAAAAGCAAGAAAAATCATCTTGGGAAGATATGAATATCATGTACCACTGAGCAAGGAGAACCTCTGTGATCAGATGTGGCTGACTTTAAGAAATATCTTCCCTCTCCAACTGCCACCCTCCACACCTATATAAAATAAGGAAGTCAAACATAGGCACAGAGTTTTTAAAATAGAGAAGGGGTCCTTTGATTAAAATATACAAAGGAAGACATGTTAAAATAAGAATAAGGAACTGAAAATGGAAAGACCATTTCCACCAGGAAGTCATCCCGGATTTGGCAAGGATAGCATTGGATTTTTTTCCCCCCATCATTACATGTCTTCTGTTTAAAGCTGAATGTAATAGCAAAGCCAAAGAAAATATATTACATAGGCCTTGATTTCAAAGGTTCAGGAAGCTCAGATCCCAAAACAGACAGGGAGGAGAACTGAAGCATTTGCAAAGGTCAGATAACTATCAGACCCAATATATGTAAATGGGTCAAATTTCCCTATCAAAACAAGGCTAAGGCTTCCCCCCCCCACTTTGTCCAGAAATACTTTTCCTAACAGAACAGAAAAATTCACAGAGTCGTGTATAAATTAAGAGTTTGTAGCTGCAATCACATTTTAATGTCTCTACTTTTTAAAACGAAGTCTATGACGAATCCTTCCTACAGAGGATTATTTTGTCATATGCAAAACCACCTCTTAGCGATGTGAATATTGGGGTTTTTTATGTTCAAAAGGAGTCTCTCTGTAGCAAAGCTTTACTAAGTGGCTAACTGTTTCTCTGATATGTGGTGATTACTTTCTCTTAACTCCTTCCATTTAATTCAGTTTAATGCTGGTTTCACTGTTGATTATGTTTAAGGCACTCAGGAAGGTGGGAGTCAGTGGAGGCTATGCCTTGAAGTTGCTTCCAAACCAAAGGAACCATAACATTCAGCTTCTGTGTTTGCTTTATGTATGAATTTCCAGGCCTGTCTGTAATAGATTCACACACCTTTAGAGACCAGATTTTAATCTATAAGCTATTGAAGAAAAGAGGCACACACATGATTCAATCAATAGAACAAATGTAGCCTAATATACAGATGAATTAATCTTGTCTAGACTGATACTGATGATAACCACAGTGCTATGTACTTTTATGGAATCTAGAAATCAGGACAATTAGTACAAAAGTCAATAAAAGTCAGATCACTGGGAACCAGAAGACACTCGTGCATATTTAATTGCATAAGCTTGCAATCAAAACTTGCAGCCTGGGGAAGGATCTTTTGGAAATAGTTCCTTATAAAATCAGTGGCCCGTCTGTCATTCCCAAGACAAGCTAGGACAACGTTGGGGAGGACAGGAAACAGGGCCTTCTCTGCTTTGGGGAATCTGAACCCCCGGACGCCAGCATCAGGCACCCAGGCCACTGGGGTCTGTTGGGGATGAAGCAGAAAGCCATCACACACTGAAGCCTCTGATGAAGCCTAGAGCAGGGAAGCTCTAGGTCTGGGCCCAAGACCAGAGCGTTCTGATACTGGGGAGAGAAGCTCCAAATCAACCAGAGTGGATAAGTGGAAGCCATTTTTCTTTGCTTACTACAGCCAATTTCAACTGAGAGAAGAGTTTTTCCTTTCAAGGAATCCTGGGTAGAATGCATTCTGTTCAATGAAGTCTTTAAAAAAAAAAAAAAAAAAAGTCAAGATCCCTGTGGTAGGTATCGGTCATTGGTTTCCAGTTACTCAACCTTTTTACAAGTCTTAAGGATCCTATAAACTTCGAAAGTTGTAGTAAAATATTTATAGAGCAAGTCAAAGAAAAGTATAAAACAGTAGTCTAGGTGACATTTTGACATGACGAAAATTCCTTTCTACCTCTCTTACTTTTTGATTCGGGAGGTTATAGGTTACCTGGTCTGTTGAAATTCCAGCTCCCTTCACCCCGTGGACCTGGGTCTGGGTGATTCCCACAGCTGCTAGGTTCTTTCGTTTTCCTTCTTTCTAGTGTTTACTTTAGAAATCCAGGAGATGATTTTGATGAGACATGACAGTCCCAATTCAGGGTGCCACAGCTGAAATCTCTCAGGTCATTACCCCTTCTGAATTTCCAGGGAAGGGGCGTCGGAGCCATGTCTCCACCGGGTGTGAGAAAGCCTAGAGTAGCAAGTGCTCTTGCAGGTTTTTAGGGCAGATATGAAATGGAGCCCTGAGTAGTAAAATCTGCCCCCCCAAAGCCCCGAGATGGTCTTTATTCAAGCAGTCATAGGAACCCAGTGGAGCTCCATCTGGAGCAGTCACATTTTGCCTTTGTGTTTTCGTTCTCCTGGCCCAAGGCTTAGGGTCCTTCCCTTCCTGGCCAGGGCGCTGGGCCTCTAATGATAGGGTGCTGTTCACCAGCTGCTGCCACTCCACTAAACAGTGGGGACTGACTTTAAGCAAAGGAATCCTGGATTCATAAACATGCACGGGGCAGGAATATGCGATCGCATATAAATGCATGCAATATTATTCCAGGAAAAACATGTGAGTGTTTTGGAAGTCATAAGGGATTTCCTAAATAACGATGGTGCATGGCAGCCAAGAGGTTTTTGCTCAAAGAAAGCCCAAGATCATAACTGAAAGTGTGCTATGAGGCAAGAAAAGGTCAAGAACCACAGGCAAAAATAATGTCTTGTTTGGTCCTGCCACCATAATTCTAGGGGTGAAATTAAGTTCATGTTCCTTTATGCAAAAGTACGCTTCTAAAGTAACAAGGTAGGTGCCTCAATGAATGTATCTGAGTGAATGTATCTGAATAAACATGGCCTTAAAATTAGCCCATGGTGAAGACTAATTCCTATGACATATGATGGCTAAAATTTCCTTTTTTGTTGCTTCAACCATTTTTTTGAAACTCTTTGCTCAACCCCTTTTACCCTCTAGATTTTTTCTTTTAAAGATTTTATTCATTTTTCATTTGAGAGAGAGAGAGAGAGAACATGAGCTGGGGGCGGGGAGAAGCAAAGGGAGAGGGAGAAGCAGGCTCCCTGCAGAGCAGGGAACCCGATGTAGGGCTCGATCCCAGGACCCTGGAATCATGACCTGAGCCGAGGGCAGATGCTTAACCCACTGAGCCACCAAGTGCCCCTTCGCCTAGATTTTTAAAAGCCATTTTTCCTCTAGACTGTGATACACACCCTTCTTCTGAAACTCTTGAGGTTTTGTATATATTACTATTAAAAATAAACCTATTTAACTCTGTAATTAGTTATTTTCTGGGTTTATGCCCCATATAGGAATGTATCCTGGCACAGAGTAAAAGTGTACAAAAAAGTGTGTTGAGTGAATGACCTTAAGACGTAGTTTGTGATCCATGCAAAAAAAATGTGCCTAATATTTTGGACTTACATGTTGTTTTACACCAAAGCAGGGTCAGCTGATGTGATCACCTATATCCACCAGCTCTGTTTTTCAAATGATTTTTGGTTGACTTTAAGAATCAAATGCACCTTCTTGGTATAAAGATTTATAACCACTGAGACTATTTTAAAAGAATGTGCTCTTGGCTCTGGAGGCAATCCCAAAGGAGGAATTTCCAAAATATTTTGAGCCATGACTGTATCATTGTGTAGTGATGCCCAGTGGAAAAGTATTTTTTAAAGCAATAGAGCCATTCTGTAAAAGTTACTCAGAGTTACTAGCAGCTGAGAAATCAACTCGCTATTGGGGCTGATTTGCTTTGTTTGGAGGGAAGATCAGTAGAATTTCAATTTGTCCATAAACAATCATTTGTGTAACGAGAGCCATTGTCAATCTGAGCCTAGGTGTTGTAAGAGGAGCTGTGATGTGTTTGATTTACTATAAATCAAGTCTAGCTTTAGAGGGTCCTGTCTCCATGGCTTCTCTGAATATGGATTTAGATTTTGGTAATTGTCTCTAAAATGGTTGGAGGAAGATGTATGCATGTGAGTATGCGTTGGGTCTGAACACACGTATGTTTTGTCAAGTTGTTCGTCTGAGGGCATTGAAAAACCCGGAAGGGGGCCCGACCCTCTCCTCATTTCACACTGGGGGAGACTGGCAAGAGAAACTGAACCAGGTTTAGCCCAGTGCTCTCTGGGTCAGAGCCCCAGGCGTGGCGATATTAAGGCCCAAAGATGGAAATAAACCACTGATTATTGTGGTTGGTGTTTGGGCCATAGAAGTTGCATTGCAGCTGGTGTGGGCTTAAAGATTCCCCTTGGTGGAAGGGGAAGCTCCCCTTGCCAGTCATCTTACAAGGGTGAAGGTCGCAGGCCCGTCACTGAGGTCTGGGTCTGCGAGGCCAGTACTGGATTCAAGGGTGTGAAAGAGACCTGGGGATTTCTTGAGAAGAGGCTGAGCCTACTCGCTCATGTGAAAGTTAGCCAAGAAGGACAGGGAGGGTCTGCGGTTGGCTTTTGGAGCTTTGAACCCCTAGAGGAGCCACTTTTCATAAGCATGTACATGTTTCTCTGAGCACAATTGTGTCCACCCTGACTCTTCAGTAAAATTTTGTTAAACAGTCTGACTGTTCCTCACTGTGCTTTGGGGAATTATAGGCAGAGTTGGTGTTTGCACTTGACTTGCAGTAGGGAAGGCAGAGGCCTGGAAGAAGCCACCTCTTTACAGACGGCTCTTCACTTCAAGGTCAGGGTGTCCCTGTAATCAGAGTCCACTTTGGCTAACATTTGGGGGGTGGCCTCTTTACCTCGGTTAACACTCCCAACCTGCTCCTCAGTGGGCATTGTGGATCTTTATTTTTCATTCCTCAATTCTGGGGCTCTGCTTTCTCTCGATCTAGTAGGGAACCTCTCCGATGGGCCTTCCAGTATCGGTGGGTGTCTTCAAACTTGCTGGTCTGAACTTGGGGCCCTGCCTCCTCTCATTGTTCTGTCTCTTCCTGTTTTCAGCCTTCCTATTAAAGTCTCACCCATTGGGCACCTGGGTGGCTCAGTCAGTTAAGCATCTGCCTTCCATTCAGGTCATGATCCCACTGTCCTGGGATTGACCCCATGTAGGGCTCCCTGCTCAGCGGGGAACCTGCTTCTCCCTCTCCGTCTGCCTGCTGCTCCTTCTGCTTGTGCGCGCGCGCGCTCTCTCTCTCTCTGTCAAATAAATAAATAAAATCCTTAAAAAGAAATAAAGTCTCACCCTTCCCATTCTGTCTTTTCCTTTACCCATCGTCCCGGATGGAACCAAAGGTTCAGCTTCATTTGTTGTTGGGAGGATGAGGGTGAAGGACAGTAAGTCTCCAGCCTGGGCCGTGTAGATGGCCCCCAGACTTTTC
Organism: Ailurus styani; assembly: GCA_002007465.1. NCBI lineage: Eukaryota > Metazoa > Chordata > Mammalia > Carnivora > Ailuridae > Ailurus > Ailurus styani. The sequence continues at coordinate 3,736,071 of LNAC01000067.1, read as the reverse complement.
CACCTGCTAAGGACAACTGCTTCCTAGAGAAACTCTTGAGTATGATTAAACTGAGTCTAAGTCTAAGTCTCTTTTGTCTACGTTAAGTTGTATTACAAAAGTCCCCCTAGGGGGACCATCAAGGGGGAAAAATGCTTCCCACGGTGCTGCTATGAACACAGAAGTCTCTCCAATTGATAACTGCTGGATTTAAAAAAAAATTTCCACACGACTCATGAGGTGCTTCATAAATATTATCTGGCACATTCCACATCTCTGGATCTCCAGGGTACCTGGCAGAGCTGAGGAGTTTTGGCAAGGCAGTTTCCCTCTTCGCACCACCCCCCCACCCCGCCCCCTGCCCCCGGGGCCCAGGAAACCAACTTGACACAATTAGGTTACATTTTGGTAGAACTGAGTGGGAAGAGTCATCAGCAATTTTCCAGTGTACAGGTTCCCAAACAGGGAGCAGTTTCTGTAGCATCTTATTAGTTTGATTGCATTACCAAATCAGAAAATTGTCTGGCCCACGTAAACTGATTCTTTGAAAATAAAGGACAATTCACAGACGTTTTCACTTTGCAAGAAACTCTTTGGGAACACCATGTCCCAGGAAGGGATTAGGAAGTAGGTCTGGAATCAGGCCTGGTTCTGGTCAGCCAGCCCGTCACTGACGTGCTGAAAGGAGCACTTGAGTGTCCTACATAGATGATGGGGTGGGCAGAGGCCCTCGTTCATGGTGACGTCACGCTCACGGCCTTCTTATGTTCTCATGTCCTCATTCCCAGGAACACCAACTTCATAAACATATTTCTCTCACTTAAACTACCCATTAACCTTTCTAACTTGGCTAATGATTAATGTCATTAGCTTCAGGATGGGATGACAACTCCCCAAGAGGGTATAGCACCCACAAAGAACTCTAGCCTGCTGTCCTCAGTCTGTCTGGGTGTGGAGATAATGGTTTTACCCCTCCATCAGCGCCTTTTATTGCGGCCATAATTATGCATCTGTTCGGTTAGCACCTGCCCTATGAGTGGGGAGAGAGAACCCAAATAACAAGGTCAAGTTTATCAGACCTGCACGAGGTGGACACCGCAAGTGACATGGCCCCCTTGTGTGTGGGAACCATAGTCTCCAGGTTCTGAGTCTGTTCTGATTCCCTTTATCCTTGGCCACATTCTCTCAGTTCAACTTTTATAACTATGCCATTTCTATAGGTCAAAAATAACCCCAAAGCAGCAACTTCCTCAGGTTTAGCCCACCAGGTTTTGTTCTCGGTTCATCTAGGTCATAAGTCACAGGTCAAAGGTAGCAAGTGAGGAGAATAAGACTTAAGCGAGAGAAATCTCAGAGTTGGGTGCAGTACATTTATAGCAAAGGCTATATGGTTTTTGTACACTTCAGCCCTGATGTTATATGCATGTGGCTTTTGAACAGTTTCCACTTCTTGGGTTGAGATATTTAAGGTAATGAGTTCGTGAGGTTTCATGTCATGATAATGCCTAAAAGTACTTTTGCTGGTATTTTCATTAAGTTATGAGGGATAAGAGGGTTATGTTTACAAAAGAAATGTTTGCACTCTTTTTTTTTTAAATTATTTGCCCCAGGGGTACAGATCTGTGAATCATCAGGCTTATGGCTTTCACAGCACTCACCATAGCACAAACCCTCCCCAATGTCCATAACCCATCCACCCTATCCCTACCCCTCCCACCCCCCAGTAACCCTCAGTTTGTTTTGTGAGATTAGGAGTCTCTTATGGTTTGTCTCCTTCCGCATCCCATCCTGTTTCATTATTTTTCCCTCCCTACCCCCCACAACCTCCCATCCTGCCCCTCAAGTTCCTCATATCAGAGAGATCATATGATAATTGTCTTTCTCTGATTGACTTATTTCGCTCAGCACAATACCCTCTAGTTCCATCCATGTCACTGCAAACGGCAAGATTTCAAAAGAAATGTTTGCACTCTTAAAGGGCATGTGGGACCCTGCTAATAACAAAGGATGACTGTAATCAGGAAGACTTGTTTGAATTAGTAGCAGGTGGATTTCGAGACAGCAAAAGTCTTGGTTTGTCCCGCTGTTCAGTGATGGATAAGGGAAATGAGAAAGGAAGAACTGGCATTGCCTACCTACCCTGTGACCCATCTTTTCATGTATTTTATCTTTCCATCCTCATAAAGATCCAGTGGGACAGGCATTGTTACCACCATAAGGAACAGATGCTCTGAGCAGTGTTAAAAAAAAAAAAAGTGTCAAGGTCCGGGGGTGCCTGGGTGGCTCAGTTGGTTGAGCATCAGACTCATGACATGGGGGCAGGGCGGGTGAGGTGGGGTTGGTTGGGGGTGGGATGTGAGATCCTGGCTGTGACAGGCTCTATGCTCAGCAGGGAGCCTCCTGGAGATTCTCTCCCTCTCCCCCTCCCCCTGCTCGCTCTCTCTCTCTCTCTCTCAAATGAGTAAATAAATCTTTTTTTTTTAAAGTGCCAAGGTCCATATCCCTAGATGTTGGCAGAGCCAGAATTTACACCTAGGTCAGTCTTATTCAAAGGCTCACCATTTCCTTACACCTAGAATGTTCTGGCTGGTCTGGGGTGATGCCTTTGGTTCCAGCATACTCAGAAGTGTCCCAGTTGGGGACTATTCATACTGCTAGCACTTTCCTACCTCACTGGTCCTCTCAACACGGGTTTACCCATTTAAAGCCTGGCTGGGGTCGTATGAACATTTTTGCTTCCAGACACGACTGCTCCAGGTGTCCTGCCTTTAGGGGCTGCTCTCCCCAGGAGGGCTTAGAACTCAGAGTCAAGGAAGTATATTCTTTCAGTAGTGTCTCTGATGATTGTGTTAGCTGCATTTTCTTGTCAGAAATCCAGGATAAAAAGGATTTCTAAATCACTTTTGTACAAGACAAAATGGAACGGTGTTAGAAACTTAAACTGCCAAACTGTTTTTGGGTCACGTGATTGCTCTAGGTTGATGAGCCATTAAAGTAAGTGACAATTATGCCAGGCACTTGAGAGGAGGATGGGAGACAGGGAATAAATAGTTTTGATGCTGGCTTTTACAGTTGCGCGGGTTCTCAGAGTGATTGTTTTAATCAGCGCCCATGGCGAAGGTCATGGATAAATACCACTTTTGCAGGTACACGCAAGTACTAAACTTGGAAATAATGAAGACTAATGTGGTAATTTAATACATATTAATCTGTTTGCTTACTTATTCTGCACCTGTCACAGCCTATAAACCCCAGCAACCTAGAAGCTGCTAATTCTACCTGGTTGCTGGACACACAAAATAGAAAAATGCCAAAGAGAAATCACGGAAACTTTCCTTGTCCCTGGATGGGAAGTGGATCCATTATTGCTCACGTGGCTTATCTTTCCATTCTGTTTGAGCTTGAATCAGCCACGTGCACAGAATTTCTACCGAAAGGGAGAACAAACATATATAGTGTAGCATTCATGGCGTATTTTTGGCCATTTGCTCCTTGAATCACTAGGAGGTTCCAGTAGATTCTGTTCAATTCAGTCACTGAGTACAGGGTTTGGCATAGTTGGAGTTCAGTGAACATTTGAGTGGTAAATATTTGCTGAGTTCCTATCCTTATATTAATCAGAAAAAGTGTAAGTAAGTACTCACACTGTTTTTCTGGAGATAATGAAGATATTTATATGAAATAATTAGACCTGAGGCATTTGGAAAGCAAAACTAGAAAGGTTAAAACAAAGTTAATTGAAGGTAATCGACGGCTGAGTTAGTTACTGCAGACCCCCTAATGGTCGTATCTGTCCAGTTGGCTGCATTTTGGGGGGGGGGCGCATGTTTTATGGGTCTGAGCTCCAGAGCAGAAAGGGCATGGACAGGGGAGTCTGGGTAACCTCCAGGTAGTAGTTGAACTGCTCAGCATGTTGCTTTTCTCCTTTCAGCAGTAAGGCTAACCTTCGGGGATTGTTGTAGAGATTCTCAAAAAGGTGAGCAAGGCCGTGCGCAATGCGTGGCACAAAGCAAGACTCAACGTGTGGTGGTCATTCGGGTCCTTGTGGAGGACGCAGGACTTAACATGCGTCTCAGCGACACATCAGAACTCCAATATGTGGTGAGAAAGGGTAAAGGCATCTTCCATGCTGATGTGTGGAGTTCTTACTCATTTATCATCATGGCCCTGTAGTTTTGCATTATAGGAACCTTCTATAGTCTATTTATTTAAGCTGTTCCCACTTTCTGGCCCCTATGAGCAATACAATGTACGTGTTTCCTATGGGGCAGCCACAGCAAATCATGCAAATTGGGAGGCTGTAAATGACAGACATTTAGTCTTTCACTGTTCTGCAGGTGAGTCTGAAATCCAGGTGTCTGGCAAGACCATGCTGTCTCTGAAGGCCCTAGGGGAGGACGTATTCCACGCCCTTCTCATAGCTTCTGGTATTATCATCAGCATTTCCGGTGTTCCTTAGTTTGGAGACACATCCTCCTTTGTCTCTGCCTCCACCATCCCATGGGAATCTCCTTGTGTGGATCTCTGGAGCTTTTCCTCTCTTTTCATAAGGACACCAGTGATATTGAATTCCAGCCCACCTTATTTCAGTATGACTTCACCCTAACTTAAATAATGGTGTTTCCAACCACCTTATTTCCAAATAAAGTCACATTCTTTTTCTTTAGAGAGAGAGAGAGAGAGAGAGAGAGAGAGAGAGAGAGAGAGAGAGGGAGAGTGTGAGGGGGGGGGGGGGGGGGGCAGGGGAGNAGAGAGAGAGAGAGGGAGAGCATGAGTGGGGGGAGGGGAGGGGCAGAAGGAGAGGGAGAGAGAGAATCCCAAGCAGCCGCCATGCTCAGTGTGGAGTCCGATGTGGGGCTCAATCTCATGACCCTGAGATCATGACCTGAGCTGAAATCAAAAGTCAGATGCTTAACCGACTGAGCCACTCAGGTGCCCCCAAATAAGTTCACATTCTGAAGCTCTGGGGAGGAAATGAGTTTGAGGGGGGCACTACTTGACCCAGTCTATATAGTTATGAGCATTCTCGCACCTGCCTCCTGGTGTACCTGCACCAGGTGCTTTGAGCCACCCCTCTGTGCAGATGTTCCTCTGACAAGATGGCTGGGTCCTAAAGTCTGTGCATTGTCACCTTCACAGCATTCAGCCAGATCGCTCTTTCTGTCAGTTTTGCCAAATCACTCTCCTGCAAGTAGTGTGTCCTATTATAGTCAGAGCTAAAAGAAATGTCCTTCAACTTTTTTTTAAAGTGGGACAGAGGTATGGCTTTGTGTGCATGTCCCTAAGACCCTCCTTTGCTTTTTCCTTTGTAAAATACCTACACATGTTTTTCACCCATTTGCTTCTTGGGTGGTTTATTTTATCCTTAACTTTTTTGGACAAACTCTTTCCCGGTTGCATAAGTTTGTGAGTGTTTTCTTCCTTTCTGTTGCTTGGTTTTTTATTTGATGGGGACTTTGATGAAAAGAAGTTCTTGATTTTAATGTACTGACCCTTAGCAGTCCTTGCCTTTAAGGTTGGGGGTTTTTGGTCTTATGAGCCCCCTCCTTCTACTTTGAAACCACAGAGATCTTTCTCTCTATTTTCTCCTGAAATGTTAAAGTCTGTTTTTCACATTTAAGTCTGTAGGCCACCAGGAAGTGATTTTTGTGGAAAGTGTGAAATTGGGATCCAATTACATTTTTCCCTCTGTATGGATGATCAGTTAGCTTTACACTGCTTTTCCTTTCCCAGTGATCTTCAGTGTTTTCACTGTCATTTTAACGAGCACGTGTATACTTAACACGTGTAAGTCTGCTTGGGTTCTCTAATCACTTGTCTTCCTGTCAGTCCTTTGAGTTGTTTCCAAATTTTTGTTCTTATAGTGATTGTGTGTGACTCCCAATTCTGCATGTACTCATTTGGTACAGCCCTGCTATTTATTTCCTTAAAGTGAATATCTAGATGTGATTTTGCTAAATCAAATAATTATTTTGTTCATTAGGTATGGACACGTTGCTCACCCTGTACTAGGCCAGCACCCCCTGTGTGCGCAGCCTCCTCACCTCTCTCTTAGGGCCCCCACAGATGAGCTGTGGAAGGAAGGAAAGGGAAGATGACAATTAGAAGAGCTTAGATGTCTCTATTATTTTAGTGATAAATTGAGAAATCACTTTCACAAAAGCTTTACCAATTCCACCGCCTTCCACCACCTGTGTGTGAGGGGCCCATGTGACTGAGGAGAAGCTCCATGAAGCTAAAGGCTGCTGTATCCTTCACACACTCCCTGGCATGTACCTAATGTTCAGTATGGATTTGTCAAATGAATGACTTTACCTCTCATTTTCTCCAGCTAGATTTTATCATTCAAAAAAAAAAAATCCACTTTCTACATCTGTTGTCAAGATGGTGCCAACTCTAGACTCGGCAGCACTCCACGGTGAGGCGGCGCAGAGCCCAGACCCTATGAAGTCTGTGGGCTTCCGCCAAACCTTCTCTTGGGCAGTGTCCTCCCTGTGGCTCAGCGCACTGCTCTGGGAACTGTTTCTCCAGTGATTTCCGGCACCCCAAATCAGAGTCTGTCTTCCCAGGTTTTCTGCTTCTCAAGTGAAACGTAAGACCAAAGTGTGGCTAGCGTATAACTGGGTACGTGATTTGACAACCAGAACCAGATCCCCTTTGCACCATTGTGGGTGAGGACCTGAGCCACAGAATCGAACAGATGTGGGTTAAATGCTGGCTTCACGATTTGGTAGCTAAGAAACCTTGGGAAGCTGCATCTCTTCCACCCTCGACCACAGTTTTCTCATTTGTGTAATGCGGCTAATAATGCCTGGCATATAATAATAACAACGTAGACAGCCTGTTACGCATAACAGTTAGGAGCCTGATAGGAACATTGGCTTTCCTGAGCCTCAGATGGTCTGTTTGCATCAGATTTCTTTACTGACTCAGTGGAAATGGAAATGTACTTCCAGGGGTGCAGAAGTTAAAAAAAAGAGCTCCATTTTTAAATTTGGTTGCACAAACTGCCTCTTAAAGTTGTTGTTGCTATAACTGTGGGCTTTGATCCCCATACATTTCTCCCGCCTTGCCCAGGAGTAGTGTACCAGGGGGCCAGTAATGACTTCGTAAAGACAAGTGTTAGGATGGGGAGCAGGAGCTAACGCACTAATAAGCTTCCCCCCCCAGGCAGGCTGTGCTCCTTCAAAGCCCCAAATCATCCATGGTCCATCTCCCCCTCCTCTGTGGTTTTGCCTTAAAGCGCAGTTCATCAAAAGCCACTATCCTGGACTTCCTGACACACAGCTAGATGATAATAAGGTATGGAGAGTATAAACGAACCCAAAGACATTGCTCATTAAAGCTGAAATGGAACATAAGAAGAACTCAAGCTAATAAAGGGTCTCCTTGTATAGTAAAATAGATGTTCTAAGAAGTTGGAAGAGATTTTGTGAGCTGTAATATCCTTAGGAGGAATTTTTTTAAGTGTTCTTTTTTTTTTTTCAAAAACAATCTTTCATGTCTGACTGAAAGAAATAAAAATTCCCTTTCAATGTGACCCGATACAGATGAGGAACTCATTAGCAATGCCATCTTCTTCTCTGCCTCAGAGTGAATGTGATAATTAGAATGAGAAACCAATTTTTTTTCATTAGCAGAGAACTGATATGACTTCTAGGAATTTGGGGTAGTTGTTGTTTTGCAGACTTGGCAGACCGAAAACTCATTTTGCTGATCAAAGACTCACTTAGCTTTTCCTCTGCAGCTAGGATGAGGCTGATGAGCCATTCCTAGAAGTATAAAAATTAACAATACTTGACATCGTGTCGGTCTTGAAGCTTCTCAAAAGATCTTTAGAACAGGCCCTGCTGGGGTGCCTGGGTGGCTCAGTCGTTAAGCGTCTGCCTTCTGCTCAGGTCATGATCCCAGGGTCCTGGGATCAAGCCCCATGTTGGGCTCCCCACTCAGTGGGGAGTCTTCCATCCCTTTCCTACTCCCCCTGCTTATGTTCCCTCTCTCACTATCTCTGTCAAATAAATAAAATCTTAAAAAAAAAAAAAAAAGAACAGGCCCCACTCCTCCCTCTCTTCTCAGTATGTGTGGAGGCAGGAGACTTGGCTGAAGGCTTGGAAGGAAAGGAGGAGGAGGGAATGACAGGGAGAACAGTTCTTAGAACCCTTTTCTGTGCCCTTACTCCTAGGTCTTCTCTAGGCTGCCTATCTGTTGCGTCGGCCCCTTCTCCTGGATCGTTCTGGAAGCATCCCCTTCTTCTCCCTCTACAATGCAGAGCACTTGAATGCTTTCCTACTGGGATTCTCAGGTGCCTCTGAGTCCAGGGCCCAGAGGCAGTGATTGTAGAGATCAGCTACCACCTCTAGGATTAGGGCACCAAAAGGAAGGATTTAAGATTATGAACACATAATTAAGATTAAAGGTGGGCCTGGCAGTGCTGGCATCTCTGAGTGTAGAGGAGGGATCCGAGGGGCTGAGACCCAGCCTGCTGGGGAGGGGGCATCATCCAGCCACTGCTGGTGTCTCTGGGGCTGGGGTATGATGGAGCTGGAGTGTTAGGAAAACTGTCAGCTGGGTTCAGCAGCTGCTGCAGGAAGGAAGTGCCTCAGCAGGGGTGAAGTGGGGTTGCCGGGGTGAGGCTCCTAAGAGCAGGAGACAGGCAGGAAGGAATGAATCCCTTTCTGACCCCAGCCCCGCAGTCTTGTGCCTGAGTCCCTGATGGTGGAAACCGAGGCTCGCTCCGATTAAATCCAGCATCCATGACCACGGGTTTCATCCTATCACGTCCCACTACTCAGAATACTCAAGTCTGAATTCTATAAAATATTTGATAATCCACTCTCACTGCGCACTTTTATTCTCTGTTCCCACCTCCCGTTCCACCTCAAATTTGCCCTGCTCATCAGAATCTTCACAACAGCATGCTTTGTTCCTTCCAGGATTTCTTCCTCCTTCTCCCCAGCCCCACACATTTCCCCTTAGTTTTAGAATTCATTTCCTCTGTCCTTAATCTATTTGGGATTAACGAAGAAAAGATAGAAGGCTTCTCTCCAGAGAAAAACACGAAGGCACTACGTTTGCATGCAGTTCTGGAGGCTTGGTCCACACACTGCAAATCCATGCCGCCAAGCCTCCGAGGGCCAGTCGTGCTCAGATTAGGATGTCCATCCGGAGCCTTAGGACAAGAGAGGTCTCCTCAGGACAGGAGAGGTCTCCTCTCTCCGCATATCCTGTCCCCAAACACCAGCTACTCCCGTCCTCCTTTGTACTTTATATCACACACAGTTTGCCCCTTTACTGTATTAGAGTATAGTGGGTGGCTTTTACTGACCAATAGTTTCAGGTATTGATGTTCCAATTCCTCAGCTAATGTAAACCCCTGGGGTCCCTGCCTCCCTCCTGCCCTTTCTCCTCCCTCCCTCTCTCTCTCTCTGATTCACACAGTATTTGCTTTCACAAGAAGTACCAATAAATAAGACATAATTAAGGACACGATATAAGTTTTAGTACCTTCTTGCAAGTGATACAACTACGTTTGTTAGAAAATATTCCACAATTCCTCCTTTTTGCTAATCACACAGGCACCTCTCCTGGTTCACAGTATTTCGGAGAAGCACAAGTGGTGATTTTTATCATCGTGTGTGATGTGACTTTTTCTCAGTCCCCAAATGATAAAGAACTTTGTTTCTGAGTCAAGAGAGTGGCATTCAAAGGGGCAGCAAATCCTTGCTGTTCTAGGCTTTGCTTCTACCTCTACAGTCCTCTGTTTCCTTTCCTTCCTTCCTTCCTTCCTTCCTTCCTTCCTTCCTTCCTTCCTTCCTCTCTCTCTCTCTCTCTTTCTCTCTCTCTTTCTTTCTTTCTCCCTCTCTTTCTCTTTCTTTTTTAAGATTTCTATTCATTTATTTGAGAGAGACAGAGAGAGCTTGAGTGGGGGGGAGGAGCAGAGGCAGAGGGAGAAGCAGGCTCCCCACTTAGCAGGGAGCCCAATGCGGGGCTCAATCTGGGGACAACCAAAGGCAGATGCGTAACCGACCGAGTCACCCAGGCACCCCTGCTCTGAGTGTTTTCTGAGGCCAAGGCAGGGGTGGGCTCTGTATCCCTGAAGCCCCACTCTGGGCTCTGCCCCAACCCCATGGCTGCTCCACTTCCAGTTGTCTCTAGCCCCTCAGTTCCCCAGCTGTGCCCGAGACCTTCTGTGTTGGGCTTGGCTCCAATTGTGAGAGGGAAGAAGGCCCCTCTGAACAGAGCCCTTTAGCAGACAGACTGCCTGGAAGAATTGGAGGCAGGGGACCAGACCGTCGCAGCCATCTCGGTGTAGTTCAAAGGCAGCACAGCAAAGGCCTTGCTCCTTGTATTTTCTTCCCCTTGGTGACAGTGGTCTGTCCCTGTCACGCAAACCTAGCTAGCCACTGACTATGGAGGAACTGGCTGTGTGAAGGGGCAGGGAATGGTGGCAGGGTGGTGTTGGGGAGCTAGAAAGGAAATATTTAAGGTCTGCTTCTTCTGCTGCTGGTGCCAGATCCTTAGGTCTGTGCAATCGAGTCTTCTAAGTGCTCTTGGCATTCTCCAGGAGCCTTTTGAAAATCTCAATGTGGCCATCTACTCTAGCTGGGAAACGCCTGCACTCAGCCCCCACACTAGCCACATGGAACTGTGCTGGTTGCCTTTGTCCCCAGCCCATCTGCCGGCCCTCTGCATCTAGCCCACTTCACCGCAGAATGCCCCCCTGCAAGGGCGGGGCTCTGGTAGTTGCCCTGCCATCTCTCCACATCACAGCCATGACAGAGCCATGATGGTCTCATAGCCGTCTGGCTTCAGGCCTGTGGACTGGCCTCTGCCTCTCAAGGCTGGGAACCTGACACTTTATGGATGTGAAATTGATCTCCTTCGCAATAATTCCAAGTATGTTTCCTATTTAATCATAAGGTTTTCTGAGACTCAGAGAGGTTAAGTAGCTTGCCCAAGATCACATGGCCAGGAGGTGGTAAAACTAGGCTTCTAATGCGTGATACTTTAACCCCCAAGTGAGTGCTCTGTCTCCTTTGCAGAAGATGGCAGTTACATGAACCCTTGTTATGACTTCCCCTTTCTCCCAATCTCTCACCTTGGGAGTGAAATTAGTAAAGGATGCACTCCTTCCTGCTGATTGAATTCAGCCTCAGAAGCTTTCTTAACACAGTGCTCCAGAATGTCACTACCAATTGAGTGCAGTTGGCACATAAGCTGAAAGTTACTAACCATTCTTGCCATAGGCCATCCCGTTTCAGATGTAGAGGAATGATCCCATTGTGTTAATGAACCAGGAAGCAGAGGCTACTGCTGTTCAGTATTTCTTTTCTCCCATATATTTTTTTAAAGATTTATTTATTGGGCGCCTGGGTGGCTCAGTGGGTTAAAGCCTCTGCTTTCGGCTCAGGTCATGATCTCAGGGTCCTGGGATCGAGGCCCACATCGGGTTCCCTGCTCAGCGGGGAGCCTGCTTCCTCCACTCTCTCTGCCTGCCTCTCTGCCTACTTGTAATCTCTCTCTCTGTGTCAAATAAATAAATAAAATCTTAAAAAAATAAAAATAAAGATTTATTTATTTATTTGAGGGGGAGGGGCAGAGAGAGAGAGGGAGAAAGGGAATTTCTAGAAGACTCCCTGCTGAGTGCTGAGCCAGTGTGGGATTCTACCCCAAGATCCTGAAATCATGACCTGAGCCAAAATCAAGAGTCAGATGCTCAACTAACTGAGTCCCCCGGAAGCCCTCTCCCATATTTTAAGGCATGGATCCTTTTGGGTAGGATTTGAGGCTTGTCCTGTGTTCTAGATCAAAGCGGAGGAACTTGGGGAGAGGGAGGTGGGAAAGGGGGCGGGGTGACCACAAAGGAGAATATTCTCCTGGCTCCCCAAGCAGGATCCTTCCCAAGACCCCCAAAGAAAGCTGTGCTGTTTTCAGCTCTCGGGCTCTGGGCAGCCCCGGTTCCCTCCAGTGAAACCTGGTGCCAGTCAGGCCGGCTGCCCCGGCCACCTCAAACTAGACAGGGAAGAGGAAAAGCAGATTATGGCAAAGACCGATGACTCGCCCCTGCTGCTAAAACATGCCCGCCTGCTGTGGATTCCGAGCAAGGTACTGTGGACGTCCTGGCCGAGCCCTCTAAGGATCCCTGGGGTTGGCATCCTTCGGGGCACGTGTCTGCAGAGGTGGAGGGCAGGGTGCCTGTATGCTTCCTGTCCCCGTCCTGCTCCCCCGCCCCCCGGGGCTGGTGTGTGAGTGCCATGCCAGTGCGGTCCTAGTGTGATGCACGCGGCATCTGTTACAGGAACTGTACATGGAGCAAAGCAAACACAGCCCTCGCGTGTGGGGCTCAGCCAAGGGAAATAACGTGGTGCGGCTGGGCTGCGCACCCGAGCGGGAACCGCGGTCCTTAACCCAGAGGGAATTAAGGGGAGAAGTAGCAACAGACCCCCGTATTCATGAGCTTCTGTCACAGAGAGGTCATTGGAAGGCTTTGGCCCAACCGACGTTTCATTTTGGGAAATGCCACCCAACGCCAAAGTTAGCAGAGCAAGGCTGTCCCAACAGCTGAGATGCGTAAATCAGGGCCACTCAGCGGACGGCGTCCGAGGTGCCCGGCCACGGCTCGGGCAGTGATTGGTTAATGTGGTCGGGACCCGCAGCCTTGAGTTTCCAGGTGCAGAAAAGGGGGCAATCCCAGAAACGGGGGCTGTGTGGCTTCTCAGAGCCAATTTGGTGCAGAGACAGATCCGCGGGTTTCAGTAAGTTGGGGGCCCGGCGTTTCAGCATCCCGGAGGGGTCGCGCGTCAGGACGCACGTTCGAAGGAGTCTGATGGACTCTCTCACCTGCCCTTGTGATTAGATCTGGGTTATTTACAGCCCACTGTTTACAAGCCCTTGGTCAAGTAATCAGGATGCAAATGTGTGTGGCAGGATGTGTGTGCCTGGGTTGGGGGAGGGGTCTATAATTTCGCTCATTTTGTGATTCTCTGGGAAGCTAGACTTTTATAATATATACCTCAAATTCCCTTTGTTTTCCAATACTCAGGGAGGGATTTGCTTGCTAGGCGCCCTGGTTCCCTTTACTCTGAATGACACTCATTCGTTAGTTTATATGTCTTTAAGGAAAGAACACTGTAAGGACATCACATCAGGAAGTTGTCCTGATGTCTCCTAATTTCCCTATTATCTTCCTAGCTGTGTAAGTTTTAATAGGATTCTTAACTTTTCTGGGCGTTGGCTGGCTCATCGATACACACACACACACACACACACACACACACACAAATACATATACTCACCTACATGTATGTATATGTAAGTGTGCATACACCTATATTCATATCACACACACAAAAACCAATTGCAAACGTTATTATGTGAAACCATTGACTGAATGTGTGTTCCGATTAGAAATTAAGGATTAAAAAATTTACATGGGAATTGAGACTAAGGCTGATCGTGGTTAATAATAGAAGTGCAAGTTCCTGACGATCAACATTTTTAAATGTTCTTTCCTCTTAGGATATTAACCAGTGGCCAGTAAACTTATGGAGTGTGAGTAAAATAATAACCTTGTAAATTCTCCTCTTGAACTTTCAGGGAACAGTCATTTATTTGCTCCTGTGCGTGGGAAAAGTAGAACCAGGTATCTCTGAGTATTGATTTTGGAGTTAAACAAACCAGAGTTCAGGTTATGCTTCTACTGATAATAGCTGTGTGACCTGGGGCAAGTCGCTTGACTTCTCTGAACTTACCTATAAACTTCCTTATCTATAATATAGAGATAATAGTGCTTAGCTCGAGGATGGTTGTGACTAGATACTGTCCACTGGGTAACACACTGTCTGGTTGTGTCTGGTGGCCACCACAGGGATCAAGCTGGCCTCCTGAAGACATGCAATCGAAACATGCCAGGAATTTGGGTCCCCGAAGAAGTGAGCTACTGAGTTAACCAGGCTTGAAGCCACTCAACTTTCAGACTTCTTGGGATAGGGCATGATTTGATCCCTTTCCGGGTTAGGCCAGTTGAACTGCTTTTACTTGTAGGTAAAAGCTTCCCAACTAATACAACCAAAGATTGGATAACTTCATCTTAAATGAAATTTAAGATCTTTCTGCAATCAAATCCACAAACTACTTAGAAAATTTTGCTAAATATCGTACAATTTGGACCAAATCCAGGTAGGATGCCTTGGTACATCCTGGATAACATTAAAGCCATAACAATTGAAGAGAATCGAAAAGGATGTTCTTCCGAGGAGAGGGATCATGAAGGCCATTACCTTCGCTTTTGTTTCAGGAAGCCCTTTAAGGGTTTGGATTGGGAGAAGGCCAGAACTGGAAATTTTCAGGGTGTTTTGCTCCTGAATTGTGTGAGTAGGGAGAATGGACTGGAGTTGGTAAAGAATTCTGGCAGGGATATTTCCCTGCTGTTGTGTTGGTCCAGTGAACAACAATGTGGATTGGAACTGTTTCATGCCCAGGGGAACACAGGAGGAGATTTGAAGGTTTGGTGCATCGAGCAAGAATGTAAGCAAAGATTTAAAATGAATACCGGGAAATAATGTATCCCAGAAACCAAAGGAGGATAGAAGAGGCTGTCAGGAAGGAAGCAAGGGTCGCCACCATTACCACTACCAAGGATAAGATTGGTGACTGAATAGTGAGGGCTGGCCATGTGCCAGACACTGTTGGGCAATTTCCATGTATCATTCTATTTAATCCTCACAAGAAACCCGTGACATTGTCCCCATTTTCAGATGAGGGCGCCTAGATGTTGGAGAGTCCAAATTCCACTATTCATAAGAGTGGATCTGGGATTCAAGGTAAGTGTTCATGAAACATATTGGTTTAGCCACGGGATAATCACCTGATAGGAAGTGATGCAGAATTTCAAGCAGGAGAGAAATCTATTAGACTTGGCATTTAGGAAGTTATTGGTGAGAGAAGCTTCAGTGTTGAAGTGTGAAAGGAGAGTGGGAGGGGGCAGTGGGCCTTTGAAGACTCCTATGCATGGAGATCGGGTGTTATTGTCTAGAGGGTAGATAAGGGCATAAAAAGATACTTTTTCGCTGGGTGTCATGAGAATTGCTACTGTATTTATTAATCATAATTATGGTGGTTTGGGAATTACATGCAGATCCTTCACCCTGATGTCACTCAGAAATCAAAGTATTTTAACACTCCCCCTCAAAAGCAGTTTTCTTTCATTTCTTATTGAATCATAAATAAGAAATTCAGCTATTCTAAGTCTGGTTAAACTGGGAAGTCAGGAGAGCTGCTGGTCAGTAGTGCTTGGAATAACAGGCTCCCTCTCACCAGGGATGTTGAATGACCATCCTCTGGTTAACCAAACAATTATCTAATCAAATTGATAATATCTAGTCAAAATGGGGAGCTCCTCAAACACTAGCCCAGCCATGATTTACATGTATGAGATTTCTCTTGTGGGGTGGACTATTTTTGGCAACACTGTCTAGTTAAACCCGTCTCAGTGTATTAGAAAAACATTCTGGCTGGGTTGTTGGCTCTATGAGCCAATTACAAATGCCGAAATTGCTGTTGAATTGCTTTGGTATAAATGCCAGTTCTCTTCTGGGGCTTCTGAAAAATTAGAATCCTTTTGGTATTCCCAACTCTGCTCCTGACCCTTGGGAGACTGTCCACTTGGTCATGGGGAAAAGGTCTCACTTCCTTAGGATGAGATTAAGGAGAAAGATCAGAGATTGAGTTCTAACACAACTGCTTGTTTGCAGAGGGTTTAAATGAATCTGAAGATCTGGCTTTCTTGTTTCCTTGGATTGCTTGTTACTAGGGGAGAGGAACCTTTATCCTTCTGTTACCCCTCCTCCATTATCTGGAACCACTCCATGAAGAGGTGGAGGGCAAGTTGAGGGCATACTTTCCAATTAAACAGGAGGTTTCAACATGATGATGTAAATAACTAAATAATTATACTTCCCCAAGGCATTGTTAAACATGTCCTTTAAGAAGAAGGCAGAACTTTTAGTTTCTTCGTTGATGAAACAAATTTTGCTTTAGCAGGCAAGCTTCTTGAGGCCAGAGACCAGGTCTTTTGGTTCTTTTATAGCTATAATAATCGTTAGTGCTGTTCATGAACTATTTCCAGGTCATTGCCCTTCTGGGCACATGGTAGGATTCCACTTTCTGGTCCCTTGTGGGTGGGCAGGGCCATGAGACTAGTCTGGCCAATGATATAAGAGAGAAAATGACAGGAGGCAGATTTTAGTCTCCTATCATTTAGGAAGATTCAGTCTCTTATGATTTCACAATATATACAAATATTGAATCATTACATTGGACAACTGAATGAATATAATGTTACCTGTCAGTTATACCTTAATAATAAAATTAAAAATGATACGAAATGATTTAGTCTCCTGTTTTAGATTCTCCAGAGCTTTCTTTTCGCTCTGGCATGGCAACCAGTAATATTCAAGATGGTGACTGTTTTATCCACTTGGGTACCTGGATAGTTATGAAGAACAGGATCCCCACCCCAAGCCTCCTGCTAACTCTCAGTGCACACGTGGCATGAATGAGAAATAAGCTTTGGTACTTTTAAGCACTCCCAAATTTGGAATAGTTTGCTACTGCAGCATAAATGCTGATGAGTACAATGTAAGATCTAACCTATGTTTCAAGTACATATTACATCTGTATTATTTATCTAATATATTCTCTTTTTTTTTTGCTTTTATTTATTTATTTATTTATTTATCTATTTTATTTGCCCCAGGGGTACAGGTCTGTCAATCATCAGGCTTACACCTTTCACAGCATTCACCNCTATTTTATTTGCCCCAGGGTTACAGGTCTGTCAATCATCAGGCTTACACCTTTCACAGCATTCACCATAGCACAAACCCTCCCCAATGTCCATAACCCATCCACCCTATCCCTACCCTCCCACCCCTCAGTAACCCTCAGTTTGTTTTGTGAGATTAGGAGTCTCTTATGGTTTGTGTCCTTCCTGATCCCATCTTGGTTCATTATTTTTCCCTCCCTACCCCCCATGACCCAAAGCCCTGCCCCTCAAGTTTATTCCTCATATCAGAGAGATCATATGATAACTGTCTTTCTCTGATTGACTTATTTTGCTTAGCATAATACCCTCTAGTTCCATCCACGTCATTGCAAATAGCATGATTTCGTTTCTTTTGCTGGCTGCATAGTATTCCATTGTGTGTGTGTGTGTGTGTGTGTGTGTGTGTGTGTGTGTGTGTGTGTATCACATATTCTTTCTCCATTCATCTGTTGATGGACATCTAGGTTCTTTCCATAGTTTGGCTATTGTGGTCATTTCTGCTATAAACATTTGGGTACATGTGCCCCTGAGGATCACTACCTTTGTATCTTTAGGTTAAATACCCAGTAGTGCGATTGCAGGGTCATAGGGTAACTCTATTTTCAACTTTTTGAGGAACCTCCATACTGTTTTCCAGAGTGGCTGCACCAGCTTGCATTACCACCAACAGTGTAGGAGTGTTCCCCTTTCTCCNGCAACCTCGCCAACATCTGTCATTTCCTGACTTGTTGATTTTAGTTATTCTGAATTGTGTGAGTTGGTATCTCACTGTGGTTTTGATTTATATTTGCCTGATGCCAAGTGATGTTGAGCACTTTCTCATGTGTCTGTTGGCCATTTGGATGTCTTCTTTGGAGAAATGTCTGTTCATGTCTTCTGCCCATTTCTTGACTGGGTTATTTGTTTTATGGGTGTTGAGTTTGAGAAGCTCTTTATAGATTTTGGATACTAGCCCTTTATCTGATATGTCATTTGCAAATATCTTCTCCCATTCTGTCAGTTGTCTTTTGGTTTTGTTGACTGTTTCCTTTGTTGTGCAAAAGCTTTTAATCCTGATGAAGTCCAAACAGTTCATTTTTGCCCTTGCTTCCCTTGCCTTTGGTGATGTTCCTAGGAAGAAGTTGCTGCGGTTGAGGTCGAAGAGGTTGCTGCCTGTGTTCTCCTCGAGGATTTTGATGGATTCCTTTCTCACATTGNCATGGATTCCTTTCTCACACTGAAGTCTTTTATCCATTTTGAGTCTATTTTTGAGTGTGGTGTAAGGAAATGATCCAGTTTCACATTTCTGCATGTGGCTGTCCAGTTTTCCCAACACCATTTGTTGAAGAGACTGTCTTTTTTCCACTGGACATTCTTTCCTGCTTTGTCGAAGATTAGTTGACCATAGAGTTGAGGGTCCATTTTTGGGTTCTCTATTCTGTTCCACTGGTCTATGTGTCTGTTTTTGTGCCAGTACCATACTGTCTTGATGATGACGGCTTTGTAATAGAGCTTGAAATCTGGAATTGTGATGCCGCCAACTTTGCTTTTTTTTTTCAACATTCCTTTGGCTATTCTGGGTCTTTTCTGGTTCTATATAAATTTTAGGATTATTTTTTCCATTTCTTTGAAATAAATTGCTGGTATTTTGATGGGGATTGCATTAAATGTGTAGATTGCTCTAGGTAGCATAGACATTTTCACAATATTTATTCTACCCATCCATGAGCATGGAATGTTTTTCCACTTCTTTGTGTCTTCCTCAATTTCTTTCATGAGTACTTTATAGTTTTCTGAATACAGATTCTTTGCCTCTTTGGTTAGGTTTATTCCTAGGTATCTTATGGTTTTGGGTGCAATTGTAAATGGGATTGACTCTTTAATTTCTCTTTCTTCTGTTTTGTTGTTGGTATATAGAAATGCAACTGATTTCTGTGCATTGATTTTATATCCTGACACTTGACTGAATTCCTGTATGAGTGCTAGCAGTTTTGGAGTGGAGTCCTTTGGGTTTTCCACATAAAGTATCATATCATCTGCAAAGAGTGAGAGTTTGACCTCTTCCTTGCCGATTTGGATGCCTTTTATTTCTTTTTGTTGTCTGATTGCTGAGGCTAGGACTTCTAGTACTATGTTGAATAGCAGTGGTGATAGTGGACAGCCTTGCCGTGTTCCTGACTTTAGGGGAAAAGCTCTGAGTTTTTCTCCATCAAGAATGATATTCACTGTGGGATTTTCATAGATGACCTTGATGTTATTGAGGTATGTACCCTCTATGCCTACACTGTGAAGAGTTTTGATCAAGAAAGGGTGCTGTACTTTGTCAAATGCTTTTTCAGCATCTATTGAGAGGATCATATGGTTCTTGTTCTTTCTTTTATTAATGTCTTGTATCACATTGATTGATTTGCGAATGTTAAACCAACCTTGCATCCCAGGAATAAATCCCACTTGGTCGTGGTGAATAATCCTTTTTATGTGCTGCTGGATCCTATTGGCTAGTATTTTGTTGAGGATTTTTGCATCCGTATTCATCAAAGATATTGGTCTGTAATTCTCCTTCTTGATGGGGTCTTTGCCTGGTTTGGGGATCAAGGTAATGCTGGCCTCATAAAAGGAGTTTGGAAGTTTTCCTTCCAATTCTATTTTTTGGAACAGTTTCAGGAGAATAGGTATTAATTCTTCTTTAAATGTTTGGTAGAATTCCCCTGGGAAGCCGTCTGGCCCTGGGCTCTTGTTCGTTGGGAGATTTTTGATGACTGCTTCAATCTCCTTACTGGTGATGGGTCTATTCAGGTCTTCAGTTTCTTCCTGGTTCAGTTTTGGTAGTTTATATTTCTCTAAGAATGCATCCATTTCTTCCAGATTGTCAAATTTGCTGGTGTAGAGTTGCTCATAATATGTTCTTAGAATTGTTTGTATTTCTTTGGTGTTGGTTGTGATCTCTCCTCTTTCATTCATGATTTTATTAATTTGAGTCCTTTCTCTTTTCTTTTGGATAAGTCTGGCCAGGGGTTTATCAATCTTATTAATTCTTTCAAAGAACCAGCTCCTAGTTTCATTGATTTGTTCCACTGTTCTTTTGGTTTCTATTTCATTGATTTCTGCTCTGATCTTTATGATTTCTCTTCTCCTGTTGGGTGTAGGCTTTCTTTGCTGTTCTTTCTCTAGCTCCTTTAGATGTAGGGTTAGGTCGTGTACTTGAGACCTTTCTTGTTTCTTGAGAAAGGCTTGTATTGCTATATACTTTCCTCTTAGGACTGCTTTTGCTGTATCCCAAAGATTTTGAACAGTTGTGTTTTCATTTTCATTTGTTTCCATGAATTTTTTTAATTCTTCTTTAATTTCCTGGTTGACCCATTCATTCTTGAGTAGGGTGTGCCTTACCCATCATGTATTTAAGTTCTTTCCAACTTTCCTCTTGTGATTGAGTTCTAGTTTCAGAGCATTATGGTCTGAAAATATGCAGGGAATGATCCCANGTTTTGGTACCGTTTGAGACCTGATTTGTGACCCAGAATATGGTCTATTCTAGAGAATGTTCCATGTGCACTAGAGAAGAATGTGTATTCTGTTGTTTTGGGATGGAATGTTCTGAATATATCTGTGATGTCCAACGGGTCCAGGGTGTCATTTAAAACCTTTATTTCCTTGTTGATCTTTTGCTTCAATGATCTGTCCATTTCAGTAAGGGGGGTGTTCAAGTCCCCTACTAATATTGTATTCTTGTCAATGTGTTTCTTTGATTTTGTTATTAATTGGTTTATATAATTGGCTGCTCCCATGTTAGGGGCATAGATATTTATGATTGTTAGATCTTCTTGTTGGACAGATCNTCCTTTATGTATGATATAGTGTTCTTCCTCATCTCTTATTATATTCTTTGGGCTTAACATCTAATTTATGTGATATAAGGATTGCCACCCCAGCTTTCTTTTGATGTTCATTGGCATGGTAAATTGTTTTCCACCCCCTCACTTTATTTTATTTTATTTTGTAAAGATTTTATTTATTTATTTGACAGAGAGAGAGAGACATCACAAATAGGCAGAGAGGCAGGCAGAGAGAGGAGGAAGCAGGCTCCCTGCCAAGCAGAGAGCCCTATGAGGGACTTGATCCTAGGACCCTGAGATCATGACCTGAGCCAAAGGCGGAGGCTTAACCCACTGAGCCACCCAGGCGCCCCCACCCCTCACTTTAAATCTGGAGGTGTCTTTGGGTGTAAAATGAGTTTCTTGTAGACAGCATATCGATGGGTCTTGTNAATCCATTCTGATACCCTATGTCTTTTAGTTGAGGCATTTAGTCCATTTACATTCAGGGTAACCATTGAGAGATATGAATTTAGAGCCATTGTATTGCCTATAATGTGACTGTTACTGTATATTGTGTCTCATCTCTTCTGGTCTATGTTTCTTTTAGGCTTTCTTTGCTTAGAGGACCCCTTTCAATATTTCCTGTAGGGCTGGCTTGGTGTTTGCAAATTCCTTGAGTTTTTGTTTGTCCTGGAAGATTTTTATCTCTCCTTCTATTTTCAGTGAGAGCCTAGCTGGATATAGTATTCTTGGCTGCANGCTCTCACTATATCATGCCAGTTCTTTCTGGTCTGCCAGGTCTCTGTGGGTAGGTCTGCTGTCAGTCTAATATTTCTACCATTGTATGTTATAGACCTCTTGTCCCGAGATGCTTTAAGGATTTTCTCTTTGTCACTAAGACTCGTAAGCTTTACTATTAAATGACAGGTTGTCGACCTATTTTTTTTATTTTGAGGTGGGTTCTCTGTGCCTCCTGGCTTTTGATGCCTGTTCCCTTTGCCAAATTAGGGAAATTCTGTACTATAATATTCTCCAATATACCTTCTGCCCCCCCTTCTTTTTCTGGGATCCCAATTATTGTAATAGTGTTTCATCTTATGGTATCACTTATCTCTCAAATTCTCCCCTCATGGTCCAATAGTTGTTCGTCTCTCTTTTCCTCCACTTCTTTATTCTCTGTCATTTGGTCTTCTAAATCACTCATTCTCTCTTCTGCCTCATTTATCCTAGCAGTAAGAGTCTCCATTTTTTATTGCACCTCATTAATAGCTTTTTTGATTTCAGCTTGGTTAGATTTTAGTTCTTTTATTTCTCCAGAAAGGGTTTTTATTTCTCTAGAGAGAGATCCTCTATTATCTTCCATGCTTTTTTCAAGCCCAGCCAGCACCTTAATAATCGTCTTCTGAGCACTAGTTCTGTCATATTACTAATATCTGCATTGTTTAGGTCCCTAACCATCATTACTCCCTCTTGTTCTTTTTTTTTTTTTGTATTGATTTTTTCTGCCTTGTCATCTTATGCAGATAAGAATAGATGGATGAGAGAACAAAATACTAAAGGGTAGCAATGACCCCAGAGATATATACACTAATCTAGTCAGAAGAAACCTGGAACTGGGGAGAGAAGAAAGAGGGAAAAAAACAAAAAACAAAAAAACAAAAACAAAATCAAACAAACAAAAACAACAAATAAATAAATTAAATTAAATTTAAAAAACCCTATATCTATATCTATATTATCTATTTCTGTTTCTATATCTATCTCTGTCTCTGACTCTATCTCTATCTCTATCTCTATCTCTATCTATTAGACTGGTGAATTGAACAGACCCTATATGTATACAAAAAATAAGGTTAAATACAATGAAGGGATAAAATATGAATGTAACAATGAAAATTAAAAAAGATTAAAAAGTGTTGATAAGATATAATTGTTAAAAAACATTAAAATAGGAAAAAGGAAAAAAAATTAAAGAAAAGAGTAAGAAAAAAAGAAAATTCAAAGAATTTAACTTTGAACGACTAAAGGATCATGGGGAAAAAGCCATTAATTCTCTGCATTGCTTTCCCCTAGCTCTGGAGTTCCACAATTCTCAGTGATCTTGAACTTGGCTTTGGCTGGATGTTCTTGCTGGTCTTCTGGCGGGGGGGCCTGTTGCTGTGATTCTCAAGTGTCTTTGCCTGAGGCGGAATTGCACCGCCCTCACCAGGGGCCAGGCTAAGTCATCAGCTCGGGTTCGTTCTCGGGAGCTTTTGTTCCCTGAACACTTTCCGTATGGCTTTTGAGGACGGGAATGAAAATGGTGGCCTCCCAGTCTCTGACCCGGAGGAGCCGAGAGCTTGGGGCCTCACTCCTAAGTGCATCCTCAGAGAAAAGCAGTCAGTCCCTCCTATCTCCCTGGTCTCTGGCCGCTCTCTGAGCTCACCCGGCCTGTGACTGAGCATTTCTATCTCTGGCATGTGGCCCCATTTAGAATCTCCAAACCCAGCAGATTCCTGCAGCTGCTCCCATGCCACTTCTCCCAGAGGAGGAAGGAGGGGGTCTCTCTGGATCTGCCACCCGTGGGGTTCCCACTCAAAGAGCAGTGGCCCGACTGTGCTTTGGATCATGGCCCAAGGTAACACCAAGCTCAGAGACACCTTCTAACCTTGGCTCCGTCTCTCCAGTCAGCTTCTTTCTGATACCTGGGAGCTCTGTTGTGCTCAGACAACCCTGGTCCTTTTGTGTCCCCATGTATCCTGAGACCACACTGTCCCCGCAAGAGCTTTACCCCCTGCTTAGCCTCTGGGGCGATGTCCCTCAGTGGAGCAGACTTCTAAAAGCCCCGATTTTGTGCTCCACTGCTCTCTCACTTGCCGGGAGCTGGCCCCTCCCCCCGGGGTCTATCTTCCTGTCACTTCAGATTCACTTCTCTGCACGTCCTACCTTCTGGAAAGTGGTCGATTTTCTGTTCCTAGAATTGCTGCTCTTCTTCTCTTTGATCTCCTGTTGAGTTTATAGGTGTTCAGAATGGTTTGATAACTATCTGGGTGAATTTCTGGGACCTGATGATAGTCGGTCTCCTGCTCCTCTGCCATCTTGCTCCTCCTCTCCTATCTAATATATTCTTAGGGATACTAGAGTATAACCACCTTGAGGGCAGACGTTGCATGGTATCCATGTTGTATTTCTGTCATCTGGGAGAGATACACAATTTCCTTTTTACAATTTTCTTTATTTATTTGAGAGAGAAAGAGTGAAGGAGAGATAATGAGTGGGAGGGTCAGAGGGAGAGGGAAAGAAATAATTTTGAGTAGAAGCCACCTGAGCATGGAGCCCAATGTGGAGCTGAATCCCATGATTCTGAGATCCTGACCTGAGCTGAAACCAAGAGTTGGTTGCTTAACTGACTGAACCCCCCAGGTACCCCACACAATATTTCTTGATGGAAGTTATGGTATGAATGTTTGGATACATGAAAAGATGGGAAACATGAAGAGAATGAGTAACTGAAATCCAACATTTCTCCTAAATTTTATTTAAGCTAGCAGTTTCAGCTTTTCCCCCCAATATCAGCCCTTCAAAAGAATAGGTTTTTTTTTTTTAAGATTTTATTTATTTATTTGAGAGAGACACAGCGAGAGAAGGAACACAAGCAGGGGGAGTGGGAGAGGGAGAAGTAGGCTTCCTGCTGAGCAGGGAGCCTGATGTGGGGCTTGATCCCAGAACCTTGGGATCATGACCTGAGCTGAAGGCAAACACTTAACAACTGAACCACCAGGGACCCCAAAAGAATAGCTTTTGAGACTAAAATCTCACTGAGTGTATTTCTATCATCCCTTCACAATAGTTGCAGTCTCTAGTGGAATCATAATAAGTTGCAGTAAAATAATCATTGGTGGCAGGAGGAGAGGGGAGGAGGAGGAAGAGGAGGGGGCAGAGGGGACAGAAGGGGAAGGAGGGAGGGGAATTGAGAGAGAGCAGACCTGGTTGCTGCATGGTTAAGAATGAGCTATGTTTCAAACAAAGGCATTATTTCTCTTTTGGACAAGAGGAACACTTTCAAGATCCATTCTGGAGATGGAAGTGATCTAGTCTTATGGACCTCAAAGATTTTTTTTTTAAAGATTTTATTTATTTATTTGACACACAGAGAGAGATCACAAGTAGGCAGAAAGGCAGGCAGGGAGAGGAGGATGCAGGCTCCCTGCTGAGCAGGGAGCCTGATGAGGGGCTCGATCCCAGGACCCTGAGATCATGACCTGAGCTGAAGGCAGAGGCTTTAACCCATTGAGCCACCCAGGTGCCCCTACCTCAAAGATTTCATGTCAAGTATTTACCACTTACAGACACCCAATGACTTCTTAAGTGATCATTCATTTTTTTCCAAATTTTGATCAGCTGGAGTCCATCAGTATCACTGCTTGGGTGGATTGGAGGAGTGAGAGAACAAGTCATAATGTATCCAATGGTTCTACATCTAGCCCAAAGTTGAGAGTCATTTCTGTTAACTTACACAGTCAGAATATAGTTTCTATTGAGCTTTTGGAAACACTGACAATAATTTAAAGGCTCTCCAGCACTCCCTTTGAATGAATAATAGCCTAGAATTTGCTGTGGCTCCCTCCCTCACTTCATTCAGGCCCCTGGCTGTGCTATCTGAGATTGCTATATCCTCACTCTTGGATATACCATTTTATCCTTCTGACAGAGTTTATGACCCCAAATTATGTTCTCTGTTGTACTTGTTTACTGGGCTATTGTCTACTTTTCCCCACCAGAGTGTAAGCTGCAGGAGGGCAGAAGGGTGATTTCCACCGTTTGAACTCTGGTACCTGGGACAGCACCTGGCATGCACTCACCAGGCAATACAACCTTGTTCAAAGAATGAACAAAGGAATGAGTGAAAGAATCCATCCATCCATGAATGGCTTGAATCACAGAATTCATATCTTGATAGAAGCAAAAGGAAACCCAGACTTTTCCAGTCCAAAGCCATATATATATATATATATTGAAGATTTCATTTATTTATTTGTCAGAGAGAGAGCAGGAGAAAGAGGTCAAACTGGGGGAGCAGCAGGGAGAGGGAGAAGCAGGCTTCCTGCTGAGCAAGGAGCCCAATGTGGAACTTGACCCTAAGACCCCTGGATCATGACTTGAGCCAAAGGCAGACACTTAACCCACTGAGCCACCCAGGCATTCCAAGTCCAAATCTTTAGAGATCAGCCCTTGGGGGTCATGTCTAGGATCACATAGGTTTGTGGTAGAGCCAGAACCATGATTCATAGTCTGGTGTTATTTCCATTTCAACATGCAAATATCTACTACACAGCTGCTAGAGGATGGGTAAGTGGGAGGATGGTGGAAACACCTGGAGTGGATAAGGAAAACATTGGGAACAGAGGTCTTTAGCGTGTCCCACCTTCCCATTGCTTCCTGGCAGGCCGTGAGCAAAGGTGGTGACAAGAGGTATGAGGATTCGGGAAGGGAGGAGGGAGACAGATGGGGGCACCAAATGGTGAGGAGGATTAAGAAAGAAGCTGTACTTTTTCTTTTTTTTCCTTACCATCATAAACTTAGCATGCCTTTCCTTCTCCTTGTGGCTCTTTTTAAAATTACGAGCTACTGAGTACTTTAAATGAGCTTTCTGTTATGTCATAAATATTCAGACCAGGAATGGTAATTGTTCCCTGTGATTAATTCTACTTACTCGGTAAAGTTGTGCAAGGTTTTCACTGGAGGGTATGTCTTTTATGTTTTAATGTGACTCATGTATAATATAATTTGTCCTCAACTTCAGTTGAGACAGTGGAGTTAGGGTAAGGGCTTTTGGGGTCTTTTCTCTGATGGCAGTATTTGGAAGTACTTAACTTGGATGGTTTGTATTATCCCTTCCCTGGGCTGAGATGAAGGTAATTGATGGGGCTCAGGGCCAGAAGTTCCTACTGGCTGCTCCCATCGCATTGGTCTGAGGTTAATGGAGAAAAGCTCCATGTTGAAGGTTACAGCATTTCCCTTTGCTTCCATTTTAATGATATTTGCCTGCCAGTGTTTTCTCTTTGAAGAGCAATTTAATAAACAATCACTGGCGTTTCATGTCAAGGGCAAGATTTGTAATGGCCTTCATCTCCCCGGGAGTTCTTCCTCAGCATGTGATTGGATCAAGTCCTTTGCAGTGAATAGTGAAGTGCTGGTGGCTCAGGGTAAACCACGGGTCCACATCGTGGCACAGGATGAAGATGGGCCAGGGATAGGGGAGGGAGCCGCATTCTGGAATGACTCTGGACTCTGCTTAAATTTCCCTTGCTTTCAAGCTATTTTCCAAAGAAGTCAAATGTGAGCCTGTAATCATACTTGGGGACTCCTCAAGGGAGGTTTCAGGGAGGCAGTGGGCACACAAAGTTCTGGAATGTCATTTTCGGCGGACTTTACATTTCTGGGTAAGAAGGAAGCTGAAAAGCCAAGGGCTTTCATTGTTGATGATGACAATTGAAGCTCCGAGGCTTGACAAGGAAGATTGTTATCCAACAGTACTTATTAGGCGCGCACATGAGTCAGACATTTTCTGGGTATTATACAAAGCAAGCCCAGGCAAGGAGTTGCATTGCATGTATCCATTTTTGATTAAAATCACATGTAAATTTTTACAGCCCAGGAGGATGGGCCTCCGGGTCTAGTGAAGGTGTGACACACAGGCCTGAGTAGGGCTGAGCCTGGGCACCCGCACTGAGAAGTGAGGAGCTTGACAGTCTCCCGGCTTCTCCTGGGTTGTAATGAATAACAGCAAGGCTCTAGGAATGGTGTGCAGAAGTGGGGAGTGCCCCAAGGGAGACTGCGGCATGCCACCAGGCTGTGGATGAGATGGCCAGTGGTCATTCCTCTACGGGACTGTGCAAGGCCACAGGGGCCCAGAGAGCTGGTCTCAAAGACCATTGCAAGGACCATTTCCGTAGGCTCAGAGGTTGGCAACATCTCAAATGTGGCAAGCCACTCTTCTTCTTTTTTCTCTGGCACGTCTGGATTGGAGAGAAAGTGTAACCAGACATCACTATTTTCGGGTTCTTTGGTGAACAGGGGGTGTGACTTTTAACAGCAGGGACTGCTGACTGTGGCCAACATGCAAATGCTTCTCGGAAGGGATGGTGATGGGTATGCTGTGGTGGTAGCTCAACCATGTGGTTGATCGTGGCTGTCCCTGTGGTTGTTGACATGCATGCTGGAACTTTCTACATCCTGTTTATCTTTTAAGAAAATTCCACCACAACAAAGTGATATTCTAAGCTTTAGCCAGTGATATGCTTATTATAAGTAATAATATATGAGCTATCAGAGTGATTGCAGAATAATGAATGTGGCCCCCAGTTGATGGCGGAAATGAGTTGTGACTTATAGGTATGGAAGCAGATGTGGCCGAGCACGTGTTGGGGATGGGGCTGGAGCTGCCAATGATCTCCCGGAATAGCTTTATAGAGTTAGCCTGGGGCTTGTGCAGACTACCTGGGTCCCACTCAAGCTGCCACCTAACCTTAAGGCTGGCACTTTCTTTGGCTTGGCCAGGCACAATGTTCAATGTAGAATAAAGAGTTAGGGTCAGGGTGATCTAACCTTCTTCCATCCTTAACTGCCATCCCCTCACTGATTTTTCTGCCTAAGAATACACTTTGAGATTATCCTCTAAGACTCCAATTATATGGAAGAAAAAGAACGGTTTTTCCTCTCTATTTTTTGGGGGGTGAATCAATTCTGACTTTTGTGGATCCTTCTATAGCAATAGTGTACAATACATTTACCTGGGTTAAATGGAAGGCAATATTGTTGACTGAGGAAGTTCTTAGGAGAGTCAAAAATGCTGAGTTTTCATGGCAAACCTGAGGTCACTGGGTCTGGTAGAGGTAGGCGCTTGAGAAAGGATTCCAGAACTGTTCACCTGGGTTCTAACCCCAGCTTTGCCACTTACTAGGGCTATGGCCTTAAAGTGCTGGACTTCTTCATGCCTCCACATCTGCACCTGTAAAATGGGTCTAGCATTAGAACTTAGCATTAAAGGTAAGTGAGGGCCAACTTACTGTAAGGATTAAATGAGTATAATATGCAAAAAATACTGGCATGGTACCTGGCACGTGTAAAGACTCCTTAATATTCCTCCTTAATCTGGAACCCAAATAGGTATAATTCCTTCCCTCTCTCCTCTGTTGGCTGAAGTCAAGTATAACAGATAAATGTGTATTGGGCCCCAGTATTCTTCCTGAGGAGTCGCATTTACTGGGTTTACCAAAAAAAAAAAAAAAAAAAAAAAAAAAGATCAGTACAAACCCTCATGCCCTTCATAAAAAACAAACAAGGAGGCAAACAAACATCTGTTGAATGAGGAGCCCTGTGGGTCCTCTTCCTCCAGGGTAGACAGTTCCCATTCCATGTCAGGGTAATAAAGTCAATGGGGGAAAATGTAGGGTCTCCATATTTGTCTGGCGAAGTGGAAAAGACAGGAACGACTCATATTTATCACACAAACTATTAGCTCTTAAATATAGCTGCACATTAGAAACAGCAGAAAAACTGAATAAAAAATACCAGCATTGGACTACCCCCCTCCCCCCGCAGGCCCAGTGTATCTGCGATGTGACCTGGCACTTGTATGTCCAAGTTCGCCAGATGATTCTAAAGCACAACCAGGTGAGAACCGTCGCTATAAGCAATTCTCAGTGAAACAAGGGAGTACGCAGTCCACTCTGGTTTCGGTAAACAGACCTGAAACGAACCCCGCGCCCCCCCACCCCCCGAACAGAACCACGTTCACATTGAAATCCACTCTTCCGGTTACTATGTCTCATTATAAGTTAATGATTTTCCTCTCTGTCTGGAGAGGGAGACTTGGCAAAAGGAATGTTAAAGAAACTGGGCGTTCCTTGCGTGCCTGTCGTTATCGATCGGGACGCGTGCTTGGATTTCATGAAGGCTTAGAAGCGTCCTAGCGCAGTACAAGCCACCGAGTGAACACGAGTGGAAGGGGAGCCCCGGAAACGGCGCAAGACAGTCTGCGAGGGCCAGTGAGTTCTGCACTTTCAAGACACTTTTCCAGGGGGCTCCAGGGCCTCCCGCACCGCACCGCTCCGGGGGCCCGGTTGCATGCGGCTGAGTGAGGGCTGCACCTCATGAAGGGCACTGGCGGGCCCTGCAGGAAGGGGTCACAGGCTCGCGTCCCTGCTCAGCACGTGCCTGTCCTTACCGTGCTGGCGTCCAGCGGGTTTGCTCCCTGCCCTCACTCACCTCCTCCCCGTCCTCCGCCTCACAGACTTCGGTGAGAAACTAACTACAGACTGTTTCCCTTTGAGAGTCCCAAATTCATCCGATGGGCACAGTCATTTGAAAAGGTCAGTCCATCCAAAGATCAGTCCTTGGCCCTAGAGATGGGATGGAGGGGATAGTTTTAGGCCATTCAACCCCCCGACTAAGAGACTCTCTTTGAGAGGAACTCCTTTGGGAAGTGACTTGCCTGTGGGCAAGGGGTAGCTCCTTACAGGGTTCTTCCGGAGCCTTCCAGGCAGCTCAGTGCAGTTAGCTGCAGGCCACCGCCCTCATTAGGTCATGTTTA
The DNA here is from genome assembly GCA_002007465.1 of Ailurus styani. Taxonomy (NCBI): domain Eukaryota; kingdom Metazoa; phylum Chordata; class Mammalia; order Carnivora; family Ailuridae; genus Ailurus; species Ailurus styani. Next base: position 3,705,899 of record LNAC01000067.1, on the reverse strand, counting down.
CTGAAGGTGCTTGTTTTCTGACTCTCCATTCAGTAGGTGGCAGGACACTGACAGGACAAAGCCTGTTGTAACTGACCACCAGTGGAGCAGGCTCTGTTCAGGGATTATGGTTGCCTTGGCAACCAGCTTTGCTGAACTCACCACAGCAAACATGGAATAAATGGCTGGGTCAACACCCCAGATAAAAAGAGGGTTATGCAACTGTTTGCTGAACCCTTGGCAGGAATTTTTTTTTTTCTGGATATTTCCCAGAATATCCCCATATTCACAAATTCCAAGTGAAGAATTCTAATTTAAATCCATAACAAGTATGTTCATTGTTTGCCGAAAAGAGCTGTTGCTTTTGGAAATATAAATGAGGGTCTGTGGAAGATTTGAACTGGGTGTTGCATCAGTTTCGGTAACGGCTAGGAAGCATAGTTAACGATAAGCTTTCCCTAGACAGGAAACCAGGGAGGCCACTCATGTATCTCTAATGATCTACATAAATAATTTCATCTGCTTAGATTCCAAACTTCAGTCATTAAATGGTTTTACTCTCATCTCAGCTAAATAGAGTCTTGAAAATGAATTTTAAAATGCAGAAATAGGCTTTTGAAAAAAAAAATTCAGAGACAGGATGGAGCCTCTCTTTGTGGAAAAGCAAATTGGCAAACAGGACAATTTATTTCAGACAGTGAGTACAAAGGAGCAAGGTTCTGGGATCTCCTAGTCCCTCAAACCATTTAATTCTAGGCAAACAATTAAATGGTAACATAATCCAGGTGGCCAGAGTAGTTTGTGTTTTTTTCTGTCTCTGATTGGAAGGAAAGTATCTCACACAGTAAGATAGTAACAGTTGTTATGACTCCTACCTGGCTGCCTGACCTGCTTTTCCTTCTTTTTCTGTGACTCTCAGACCCTTGAGTTCTGACTCCCAAGGATTTTCTTTCTCTATCTCCTCCTCCTTCCAGTTTTCTTTTTTTTCCCCAGGAGGACCCATTCTGGTGTTTTATATGACGTAGGCAGTTAAGAGTGGGTCACAGTTCCTTCCAGCTCATTCCTGAAAGCAGGTTTCCTGTCCTTGCCTCCTCTTTGCTTCTCAATACCCGGATGTCATCTCCAAAGATGCTGGCCACCTTTCTTTAAACTCAGGGCTACCATCCTCAGTCTGCTTTGTTCTGTCTTTATGTCCACCTGGGAGAGGGGGACCAATGAAATAGCTGGAAGACTGCTTTTATATATTTATTATATTATACTATTATATCTATTATATATTAATACATTATATAATATATAAAATATATTTATTATCTTATATATTTATTATATATTAATATATTATTTAATAATATAAATATATATTTATTGCTTGTAGCCTAGATACATTATTTTAGGTTGAGTGGTTTTCAGGTGTAATGAGGTTATTATTAAACACATAACTTTAAGACGTCTTCCTTTTTATTGTGCTATTATTTCCCATTTGTATCCTGGATACAGTCTGTTCTTCCTGGGAAATTCTGGAGAAAAATAATGAACATTAGTGCTGAAGAATATGTGTTTCTTCCTGAAGCAAATATTTCAAATAGCACTTATGGTTATTTTTAACTTTTCAATTGGCAATAACTATATAGATTCACAAGAAGTTCCCAGGGAACCACCTTCACCCAATGTCCTTCAAAGTTAACATCTCGGGTGACTATAGTATAATATCAAAACCAGGAAACTGACATTGGTACAATCCACGGAATTTATTCACATGGCATCAGTATATAGGCCCTTGTGAGTGTGTGTGTGTGTGTGTGTGTGTGTGTGTGTGTAGCTCTATGCAGTTCTGTCACATGCAGCTTTGCATAGCTACCACCACAAACAGGATGCATCACTGAAACCTCACCACAAGGCTCCACCATGTTACTGTCATAGTCATGTCTACTCTCTCTCCTCACCTGGGCAAACTCTAACCTGTCCTCTATATCTGTGATTATATTATTTCCATAACCTATGAGTGGAATCATGCAGTTTATATCCTTTTGAGACTTTTTCACTCACTCAACATGATTTCCTTGAAATTCACCCAGTTTATTGATTGTAGCAACAGTCCATTTCTTTTTATTGCTGAATGGTGTTCCATGATCTCAAGATACCACACTTTGTGTGACCATTCACCCACTGAAGGACACTTCAGTTATTTCCACTTTTTGGCTCTTATGAATAAAGCTGCTTTAAATTTCTTTAAATTTTGTACAAGTTTCTACATAAAAAATAAGCCCCCCACCCCAACCCACCACCTGGGATAAATGCCCAAGAGTGCATCTGCCTGGTTGTATGGTAAGTCCATTTTTAGTTTTAAAAGAAACAGCAAACTATTTTCTAGAGTGCTTGTGCCATTTCCATTCCCACCAGCAATGTATGAGTAATTCAGTTTTTTCTCATCCTTGCCAGAATTTGGTGTTGCAACTGCTTTTTAATTTTACCCATTTTAATAGGTACATAGTGACATATTATTGTGATTTTAATTTGAGTTTCCCTAATGGTTAATGATGTTGAACACACTTTATAGGCCTATTTGGAATCTATATATCCTCTTCAGTGAAAAAAACCCTATGCAAGCCTTTTGCCTATTTTCTAATTGGATTTTTTAGAATGTTGAGCTTTGAGAGTTCTTTATGTATATTTTAGATATAAGTCCTCTGTTGGATATGTGATTTGCAAATATTTTCTCCAGTTCTGGAATTTGTTTTAAAATTTTGATGTGGTCCAGTTTAAAAGTCTTTCTTCTTTTGGATTGTGCTTTTGGTAACAAACCTAAGAAATCTTTCACTAGTCCTCAGTCCTAAAGATGTTCTATTTATCCCCCCCAATTTTATATGTTTACAATTTGTATTTAAGTCCATGATGCATTTTGAGTTCATTTCTTTAAAAAGATTTTATTTTTAAGTAATTTCTACATTCAATCTCTACACTCATAACCCTGAGATCAAGAGTCATATACATGCTCTACCAACCGAGCCTGCCAGAAACCCCTTGAATTCATTTTTGTATACGGAATGAGATTTAGGTTGAGGTTTATTTTTTCTCCTATATGGATTTCCAATTTTCCAGTACCTTTTATTTATTTATTTATTTATTTATTTATTTATTTATTTATTTATTTATTTATTTATAGAAAGTCTGCCTTTCTTTTGTTCAATTAATTTTTTTCTCTGTCAAAAATTAAGTGGGTTGGGGCGCCTGGGTGGCTCAGTGGGTCTGCCTTTCTTTTGTTCAATTAATTTTTTTCTCTGTCAAAAATTAAGTGGGTTGGGGCGCCTGGGTGGCTCAGTGGGTTAAAGCCTCTGCCTTTGGCTCAGGTCATGATCCCAGGGTCCTGGGATCGAGGCCCGCATCGGGCTCTCNTCGGCGTGGAGCTTGCTTCCTCCTCTCTCTCTGCCTGCCTCTCTGCCTACTTGTGATCTCTCTCTCTGTGTCAAATGAATAAATAAAATCTTTAAAAAAAAATTAAGTGGGCATATTTGTGTGGATCTATTTCTAGGTCCTCTTTTCTGTTCTGATCTATGTGCCAGTCCACCAGTACCATACTGTCTTGATTATTATAGCATATAGTAGACCCTAATATCACAAAGAATGATTTCTTCTCCTTTATACTTTGTTTTTAAAATTGTTTGTGCTGTTTCAGGGCCTCTTGTTTTCTGTATAAGTTTAAGAATAAGCTTGCCTTTTTATATAAAACATTTTTTTTAGGATTTTGACAGGAATTGTTTTATATCTATAGGTCAGTTCGGGAAGAATTGAAATCTTTATTGTATTGAATCTTCTAATCCATTTACATGGTATAGCTCTCCAATTATTTAGGTCTTGTTACTTTTTAAAAAATGAGCATTCTGTAATTTTCAGCATACAGGTCCTTACTTGTTTTGTTAGATTTACACCAATGTATTTAATTTTCTTGGAGTAATTGTGTATGGTATTGTGCTTTTAATTTTGTTTGACCATGTTCATTATTGGGATACAGAAATAAAATAGACTTTTATGCGTTAATCTTGTATCCTATGACCTTAGTGGACTAATTTATTTGTTCTAGAAATTTGTGTGTGGATTTCTTGGAGGTTTCCATGTAGATAATCATCTCCTCTGCAAATAACGAGTTTTATGTTTTCCATTCCAATCTGTGTATATATTTTTTCTTTTTCTTTCCTTATTGCACTGACTAGATCTTCCATTACTATGCTGAGTAAGGGGGGTGAGAACAGGTATCCTTGTCTTGATTCAGTCTTTAACCATTAAGCACGATGTTAGCTGCAGGATTTTTGTAGATGGTCTTTATGAGGTTGACAGTGTTCCCCTTTATTCCCAGTTTGTTGAGAATTTTTATCATAATTGGGTGTTGAATTATGTCAAATGCTCTTTTTGTATAAACTAGTGATCATGTGAATTTTCTTCTTGAACTTGTTAATATGTAATCCTACTTGGTGGTAGTATAGTATTCCTTTGATACATTTCTGGATTTGGTTTGTTAATATTTTGTGGAGGATTTTACTTAAATTTATGAGATATATTGATTTGTAAGTTTTTATTTTGTTTTGTTTGTCTTTCCTGATTTTGTCTAGTTTTGGTACCAGGGTAATACTGACCTCATAAAATGAGCTGCAAAGTGTTCCTTCTTCAATTTTCTATTAAATTGGTATGAGTTCTTTTAATGTTTGGTAAAAGTCTCCAGTGAAACTATTTTTCAGGAGCTTTGAAATTATAAGTTCAATTCCTTTTAGTGTTCTAGAACTATTCAAATTATCTACTTAATCTGGGCTGGGTTATGATAGTTTGTGGTTTTGGAGGAATTGGTCTATTTCTTCGAAATCGTTGAATTTATGATCATAAAGTTGTTCATGGTGTTCTTTATTGTTCTTTTAATGGTTGAAAGATCTGTTGTGGTTTTCCCTTCTTCATTACTGATATTGCTGATTTGTGTCTTCTCTTTTTATCTTTGTGTTGTTAGAAATTGGGTTTTCCCCAAAGGACCAGCTTTTTGTTTTATTAATTTTCTGTTAGTTTCCTTTCCAAAATTTCATTTATTTCTGCTCTATTTTTACTACTTCCTTCCCTCTGCTTGCTTGGGGTTTATTTTGCACTTCTTTTTCTATTTTCTTGAGCTAGGAACTTAGATTCTTGATTTGAGAACTGTTCTGTTTTCTAATATAAGCATTTAGGATTATAAATTTCCCTCCAGCATTGTTTTAGGTGTGTTTCCAGTATTTTAATATGTTGTGCTTTCATTTTTATTCAGGTCTGTGTACCAGCCATGGATTATTTAGAAGTGTATTGTTAAATTTACATGTGTTTGGAGGGTTTTCTGTTGTTCTCCTGATGTTGATTTCTAGTTTAACTTCCATTATAGTCAGGAATATACTTTGTATGATTTCAGTCCTTTTACAATTTTAAATTTATCTTATAAGTCATGATATGGTCTATCGTGCTGAATGTTCCAGGGACTCTTGAAATTAATGTGTATTCTGCTACTCTTAGGTGGAATGATCTGTAAATGTCAATTAGACCCTATTGGTTTATGGTGTAATTGAATTCTATATCCTTGTTGGTGTTCTGTCTAGTAGTTCTATCAGCTGGTGAGAGTGGGGTGTTGAAGTCTCCAACTATGATAGTCTGTTTCTCTTTTCAGATCTATTAGTTTTATTTTATGTATTTGAAGCTCTGTTGTTTGATGCATTGAATTATTTTTCATAGACATACTTATAGACAACATTTAGTTGTTTATGGTTTTAAAATACCTTCTGCCAATCACTGTTTTTAAATTGGTGTATTTTGATGATTTACATGTAAAGTAATTATTGATATTAGGACTTAAGTCTGATATTTTATTCTTTTATTTTCTGCTTATTCTCTGTTTCTCATTTCTCTTGTCTTATTGTGGACTTGAACATTTTTTGGAATTAATTTTGATTTACTTATAATGCTTTTTAGTATTTTGTTTATATACTTTTCTTTGAGGTGTGTGTGTGTGTGTGTGTGTGTGTATCATCACAGCCTACTGATATTGATGGTTTCCTGCTTAAAGTTTTGAAACCAGTTAGGTCCTTTTACTCTCCCCACTTTTAAAAATATTTGGAGGGGCACCTGGGTAACTCTGTGGGTTAAAGCCTCTGCCTTCAGCTCAGGTCATGATCTCAGGGTCCTGGGATTGAGCCCTGCATTGGGCTCTCTGCTCAGCAGGGAGCCTGCTTCCTCTTCTCTCTCTGCCTGCCTCTCTGCCTACTTGTGATCTCTCTCTGTGTCAAATAAATAAATCCTTAAAAAAATTTGGAAAAAATAATTATCTTCAGAATTTGCTCTACATACATTAAACACCACATAAGATGGTGATGTGTTACAGTTTTTGCTTTAACCATAAAATGTAACTTAAGAATATCTCAAGGTGAAGAATAGTCTGTTTCATTTACTCCTAAATTTTACTCATTTGGATATTCTTCTTTCCTTTATGAAGGTTTGAGCTTCCCAGCCTCCTTCTGTGATTATTTTTTTGTATTTTGAGTGCTCTTCTTAGTCATTCTAAGGGTATATCTGCTAGTGACAAGATCTATTAGTTTCCTTTCATTTGAGAATGTCTTTATGTCCCCTTCATTCTTAAAAGATGTTGTTGCCCGGTAAAGAAATCACAGTTGACAATATGTATCTTTTAGCAATTGAAAAATACTGTGTCACTTCCTTCTGGCCTCCATGGTTTCAAACGAGAAATCTGCTTTCGTTCAAATTGTTGTCCCTCTATGAGTAATACAACATTTCTCTCTGAATGTTTCTAAGATTTTTTTTTATCTTTTGTTTTCAGAAGTATAATTGTGATGTCTTTTGTGGCAATCCTTTTGATGTTATGCTATTTGGCTTGATCGTTTTCTTGGATCTATTCGTTTAAATCTTTCACCAAATTGGGGAAGTTTTCAGCCATTATTTCTTTGAATACCTTCTTAGTTCTACGCTATTTACTTTTGTTCTGGCTTCAGTGATACACGTTTTTTACCTTTTATTTTTGTCTTGTAAGTTCTAAGAATCTATTCATTAAAATATTTTGCTTTTTGATTTTTAGTTTATTTTCTTTTAGAATAAACTCTATCGATCTGTCTTCAGCTTCACTAATTCTATTCTCTCCATTCTCCCACTGAGCCCATCTGGTGAATTTTTTATTGCAGTTATTTGATTTAGCAGTTCTACAATTTCCCTCAGTTCTTTTAAAAAAGCTTATTTGCTGGCGTGCTGGAGTGGCTCAGTCGGTTAAGCATGTGCCTTAGGCTTGGGTCATGATCCCAGGGGTTTGGGGTTGAGTCCAGTGTTGGGTTTCCCGGTCAGCGGAGCGTCGGCTTCTCCCTTTCTCTCTCCCTCTGCGTCTCCCCCTGCTTGTGCTACACTCTCTCTCTCAAATAAATAAATAATAATCTTTTTTTAAAACTTATTTGCTAAGGTTTTCTATTTTTTCAAAAATTTCAAGAGAATTTGTAATTGTTTATGAAATCATTTTTACAATGTCTACTTTTAAATCCTTATTGGTGAAACCCATTATCTGATTCCTCTCCATGTTGGTGCTAGATGATTGCCTTCTCTCACTCAGGTTGTGTTTTTCATGGTTCTTCATTTGATGAGTGATTGTATCTGGACATTTTTTAAAAATTGGGGTAAAATGGTTTATAACATATAAATTTCAGGCATATAGCACAGTTACTTGATATCTGTATACACTACAAAGTGGTCACCACCAGAAGTCTAGTTACCATCCATCATTTTTTAATTGATTAATTAATTAATTTTTTGGAGGTAAAATTGGTACATAACAGTATATAAGATATCTTAATGATCTTGAATGTTATGTTTAGAGACTTCTGATCTTATTTTTGCTTTTAATAAGCAGGCACCCTAGTTAGATTCAGGTCCTGGACTGTTTTTCTGAGGTATAGTTTCAATGAAAATTTAGTTTTCAGAGTCCTTGCAATGTTATTCTGGTTGACTTCATTCTTCTGGCTCTGCTCAGCTCTTACTTAATTCCTGTAGGGCTGCCCAGTGTAAATGGATGGGTGGTTCTGGAAACACTGGGTTTTGGTTGCTGTGGCTGATGATTGAGTCTACCACTGCCTCAGGTATGTATTAGGGTCGATCTCTCCACTAGGTCTTCCTGGGGTACCCCTCTCCTGGTTCTTTGTCCAGGGAGAGCAAACTTTTCTATTTGTCTGCCCGAGGGTAATTCCAGGTTGCAGATCTCTGATGCCCAGTCTGTGATAGATGGACCATGGAAAGAAATTACAAGAGACTCCCTGTGATGTTGATCTGGAAGCCTTGAGGTCTCTAGCCAGTGCATCTTCTTATTCCAAGTCGAGGAATTGTTTTTCGATTTTCTGATGAATCAGTTCCAGGATATTTAGTTGTATTTACAGGGGAGGAGCAGGGAAAAGTGAGTCTATGGCTTCTTGTCCCTGAACTGGACAGAACTTACTATTTTTGAAATGAAGAGGAAAAAAAAACCCTTTCTTCCTTCTAATAAGAATAACCTATTTTATTTGTCAGAAAACTAAAAAGTAAAGACAAGCAAAAAGGAAAAAATAAAAGTAAATGTGAATGTTTTCACAGATACATACATTATTAACCCTTTGATGTATGCCTTTCTTAATTCCTTTCTTGTAATTTTTGAAAAGTTATTGAGTTCCATACTTACTTTTATGCTAATATATCTTAAATCTACTTACAGGTCCTTATATACTCTTTTATTTATACTGACCACTTTCAGTTTGCAAAGAAGGCACACAGCTGGGCTACTTAAGGAATGAAAGCTAAGATTAGAATATGGAGGAATCAAGAAAGCTGTCTTTGTGGTTGTTCAGACATTCTGGGGATGAAACTTCAAGAAAAACTGGAACAGTGGCTCATCTTTAGAATACAAGTCTGGTTCAATGGACCTCCAGTGACTGGGTCTTTTTGTTTTTTGTTTTTGTTTTTGTTTTTCCTGCAGGAATTCATTGTTCCCTGCTACTTTCTGCTCTTGGAAAAAGCATCTGTTTGGATCAGTTTTATTTATTTATTTATTTAATCATTTAATATGGAGCCCATGTACTGAGCAGTCTTGAGCCAAGCCACATGATAAAAAGATGGTCTCCAAAATGACCATCCTACACAACTTCACCTTGATCTCTAGTGGCTCAGCTCCAAATCTCATATATTATGACACGAGTAATAGGATTCATATAATACAGTATGTGACTTTACATGGAACAAAATGACCAAAAAGCAAAGTATCTGTAGTCTATTTTTCCATCAAGGAGATGTGGAAGGGGAAACACATTAACAAGATCCCAGGCCGGTGTGTTTCAAATACGTAGAACATTTGGGTTGATCGCAATTTTTTATGCTTTTGAATTATACTACAGCAAACAGCCCTGTGGCTAATCTCTGCTCTGGTCTTTTATATCCTCATTAATATGAGGGACTTTCACAGGTCACAATAATAACAATAGGAATCATAATTGCTAATGTGACCTATAGACCATCAATCTGTCGTTTAAAGAAATTCACTCATTTTGAGATATTTTTGCTGTATTTTTATGCTCAAATATCACATTGTAAGTAATTGAATATATTTCAGTGGAAACTGAGGACCATAGAGGCATCTAAAGGCACCTAACTAGACTAGTGAAAATTCTAGGGATAAATTCCAGATCTGGCAGCACCTGATCTGTACTGTGCTGCCTTTCTCCTCTTAGAAAAAGATGGCCTCTGGAGTGATGTATGCAACAGTTGAATCACTAAACTCTGCCCCTGAAACTAATAATACACTGTATGTTAACTAAGTTGAATTTAAATAAAAAAAACAACCAAAAGAAAAAAAAAAGAAAGAAAGAAAAAAAGAAAAAAGTGTCCTCCGGAAAGCCAGACCATAGCATCTTTAGAAACTCTTTGGAATATTTATACTTTAGGAAGACTTTCAACAACAAAGTTCAAACAAAAAATTGGGGTTTTCTTGCTCTTTCTTAATTAAACAGGAATGAAATTGATGAGAAAATTCCATTGCTAAATATTCTGGCAAATTGAAGATTTCCTCTAAATACGATATTTCTTCGGTGTCTCCTGTGTGTAAGTCTATTAGTCACAGCTGCTTGAATTCCCTAGGATGCTTTAGGATTCTCCATTTGCTGCACCATTAACTGTTCTGGTCATATACATCCAGGAGCCCCAAGGGAGGTCATGATGATTACCCCAAAGTATCTACTTTTTGGGACTCTCTTGTGCTTCAGGCATAGAACCTTAACAAATGAATATATCAACATGTTACATTTGTGTTTGAGGTAGAAGTCCTGAAATAAAGAGAGAAATAAATATTTTCTTCACATGAGCATGTGTTTATTAGGAGTCAAATAATTTAACCCCAATTCACTTCTGAGAGCTGACATGGTTATTGATGAAATTTTTACTTCTCATTCAGATATTTGGTTATTCCACAGGGTTCATCTACTGGATGGTGGAAGAAAGTGAAAAGTAGAAATCCCAGTTGGGCACACTAAATTATTAAAAGAAAAATTGTCAGAGATAGGAGAAGGGGTGGGTGAGGAGAAACTAATATCTTTAAGCAGCTAGTCGGTGCCAATTACTTTAAATTGTCATTGCTCTCAATCCTCAAAACAACACTTTGACTCAGTTATTTCCTTATCAGTCCATTGTACAGATGAGAAAAATTGAGGTTTTGAGAGACTTGGTGTTTCTTGAAAAGCCCTTAGCTAAAAAGTCATAAGGAGAAGAGTAAATCAGTCTGTGGATCTCTGGGGATCTTATCTTTTTTTTCCCCACAATATAAACCGCTTCTTGAAGGTCCCAGGATTAAAACACACTGGATTCTGGAAATACAGACTATCTCTTTAAATTCATAGAGCATGAATCTTCCATAGGGTTTTTGCTCAGTTGAATTCTAATCAGTCCATCTTTAAAACACATGCAGGTTGGAAATTTGAGTCTTTAGTGTCATGAGAGCACAACAACCTGGGACTTGTTGGGTTTGTTGCAAGGCTCAAGACTAATGTGCCTCTAAATCCCTTAAAGGCACATTAGTGGGTAATTACAACAAATAAAGGCTAATGGGAGAGCCACATCTGTTTTGTTGATTTGGCTTAGGGAAGAATTCTGGGTTAGGAGATTTAGTCAAATTGCTTGACCCTCTTTAGCCACCCCTAGCCTCAGTCCAAAGCATACCTGCAAGGGGCCCATTGTCTAATGGAAAGATCTCTTGACCTCATGTGTGCATAGGAGAAGCACAAGCAGCCACATACTGATTCTCATCCTGTTTCTGACACAGTGACCTGGCTGTTGACTTTAGACAGGCCGTGCATTTTCCTGACCCTGGAAAGGCCTTAGAATGTGCCTAGAAGGAGGAATGTCATGAATAGATTTTTATCTTTGCTGCCTCCCAAGGGACCCGAAGTGTTTTGCAAACGAACTGACAAAAATCCATTTGAGAGAGAGACTTCTTTGCTTTAATTGCTCCCAAGGTATCTGTAGTCCAGGTGCTAATGGAGTGTAACTGTCCAGGTGGTCAAGCTTTTATTTTTTGAGAAGTTGGTGTAACAAAACTTTCACTTGGGACATAGAGAACCCATTATTAATTTTTTAATGCGTGGAGTAATTGAAAACCTTCTTGTAGGCTTTCCCTATTATAGGATGTAATTCAATCTCTCTGTGGTAAAGACAGTGCAGCATGATCACTGAATTCCATTTAATCTTTCTCTTCCTGAGTATGTGAGATGACTACATTTCTTAACCTGCCTTCCAGTTAGAGTGGACCGTGTGACTGTTCTTACCAATGGTGTATAGGCAGCAGAGTTGTAATCTATTCCCAGATCTGATCGTAGAAAATAAAAGAAAATACTATGCCTGAACATTCAGCCTGCTCTCCCCCTGACTCATTAACCAGAGAAGCCATATGTTGAGTTGACCTCATTAAAAGATGAAGGTGGCCTGAATCCCTGAGTTACCTGATGGAGGAGAGAGGCCCTGCAGAGTCATCTTCCCCAGTGGACTTTATGTGAATGAGAATCAAACCTTCTCTTGTGTTAAGCCACTGAGATTGATGGATTTATTGATGCCAGGGATAGCCCAGCCTGTAGTGAATAGTGCATTCTCCTCTTCATATGTGCCATACTTTGTGTTTCCACTGAGGTCTCACAGACTCTTGGCTTTTCATCCAGAGCTAAATGTTCCTAGCCCAAACTTTCATCTGAGGCATGACTTTCCTCTGCCAGATCCTAGTCAAGGGGATTTCATCTCCTCCTCTAACTACCATTTAGAATAACACTGATTTCTAAATATTCTTTTTACATTGAGCTCTAGGTCAAACAGTGTCTGCTGTATTACCATTATACTAGGCTTCCAACCAACATTTTCCTCACTCCCAGCTAACCACATCTCAACCAGCCCACAGAAGAAAGCCACAAGTGCTAAAGGATATTAGAAGCATTTGAACAGTATTCCTAAGTTAATACCGCCATGTTTGGGCTTGCCCTCTTCACCAGTGTTCCCAAACTTTGCAAACATTAAAGCATCTACTCTCTGCTTCATCTCATTCTAACTTTTTCTAACTCTGCTCACCATTTTGGTCTCTAGTGATCTGGCATTTTTTCCCTTATTTCCCCTGATGGCAGCATCTTCTGTTATCTCAGGAGAGATCCCACCTTAAGTCCCAGCTTGACAGACTCTCACTTTGCTTCTGTCCTGGCTTTTTTTAGTGCCCTGGTCAGACCAGTCTACACCTGCCTTTCTCAGCCTTCCCAACCAGAAGCTGGAACAACAGCTTATGATTAGAACAGGCAACTCATTCTGCACAGTAGGCAAGAGTCAAGTCTAATAAGATATATGAAAAGAGATTCATCAGACTAGAACATTAGGGATTGGCACAGGCCATCCTGTCCTGGGAAACTTTTTTTTTTTTTTAAAGATTTTATTTATTTATTTATTTGAGAGAGAGAGTACAGGAGGGTGGTGGATGGAGTGGCAGAAAGAGAGGGAAAGAGAGAATCTCAAGCAGACCCCCTGTTGAGTGGTGAACCTGATGCTGGGTTTAATCCTGGGACCCTGAGACCATGACCTGCCCTGAAATCAAGAGTCAGACACTCAACCGACTGAGCCACCCAGAGGCCCCTGGGAAACTTTTTAAAGATAATTGTGCAGAATTTTAGGAAATTTTTAGATATAGTCTCAGAGGTCACCTCATCTGAGAGACCTTCCTTGACCGTCTTTTCTATTCCATCCTTCATCATCCTCTTTCTCCTTTCCTGTACTATTTTTTAATAGCACTTTCCACTACTTGATATGTATTTGTTTAGTTTTTCAGCTCCTATCAATAGAAAGTAGGCTTCTAGAAGGCAGCAACTATTTGTTCACTGCTATAGCTTCACACCTAGGACAGTACTTAGTGCATGCTAGGTGCTCAATAAATATTTACTGAATGTTGTCTTAAAGAACTGGAGAATTAAGCTAAAGCATTTTGTAAGAGTGAAGTACAGAAATCACAAAGAGATACAAAAAGTGAAAGAAAAATGAAGAGATAAGGAGGATAGTTTCAGAAGTTCCATATATCTCAAATTTAAGTTCCAGGAAGAGACAAGAGAAAGGATGAAGTGAGAGAGGGGAGTAATTCTCAAAACAATCGCAGAAGAAAATTTCCCATATCTGAAAAAAGACAATGATACTGACATTGAAAGTGCTTACTGAGTTCCAAGTATAATAAATGAAAAGACACATCATAGAGAAATTTCAGAATACTCAAGAGAAGACAAACCCTCTAAGTATCTAGAGAAAAACATCAGATAGCTACAAAGCAGGAAGAATAAGACTAACATCTGCATGGATACAGGTAATACTCGTGCAAGAAGACAATGGGACAATATTTTAAAATTTTAAACATTAGTTTGTATAACCATTTTTATTACCATATTCAGTGAGGTCACATAAAGCTGAACAAAAGTAGAAATAACTCATGAAAAGGGAAACGAGAAGATAAATAGTGGAATATATATATTCTAATATACATATTAATATAATAAATATATATCCCACTATCTGTATACACATACACAGTAGGAGTAAGAATTTTGAGGAGTAAATGCCATGCCATTACATGATGATAAAATCATCTACTTAGATATCCATGAAAATCAGAGGACAACCTGACAACCCAGCAATTGCACTACTAAGTATTCACCCCAAAGATACAAATGTAGTGATCCAAAGGGCCATCTGCACCCCAATGTTTATAGCAGAAATGTCCACAATAGCCAAACTATGAAAGGAGCCCAGATGTCCACTGACAGAGGAATGGATAAAGATGATGTGGTACATACATACAATGGAATATTACTCAGCCATCAGAAAGGATAGAATCTTACTTTTTACATCAACATGGAGGAACTGGAGGGTATTACACTGAGTGAAATAAGTCAGTCAGAGAAAGACAATAATCATATGGTTTCACTCATGTGTGGAATATAAGAAACAGTACAGAAGATCAGAGGGGAAAGGAAGGCAACTGAATGGGAAGAAATCAGAGAGGGAGACAAACCATAAGAGACTCTTAACTATAGGAAACAAACTGAGGGTTGCTGGAGAGGAGGTGGTGGGGGGNGGAAGGCAACTGAATGGGAAGAAATCAGAGAGGGAGACAAACCATAAGAGACTCTTAACTATAGGAAACAAACTGAGGGTTGCTGGAGAGGAGGTGGTGGGGGGGTTGAGATAAATGGGTGATGAGCATTAAGGAGGACACCTGATGTGGTGAGCACTGAGTGTTATATGCAACTGATGAATTACTCAACTCTACATCTGAAACTGAAGATGTACTATATGTTGGCTAGTTGAATTTAAATTTAAAAAAAGGAAAATCAAAGGACAAGGTGTTAGAGCTAATATTAGAATTCAGCAGCATGGCAGAATATAATACCTTCATTAAAAATATCCTATTAATATTTTACACCCCATCACTAACTGTTTAAAACCATAAATGTTGTGTGTGAAAGGAGGGAAGGTAAAAGTGAGAGAGAGACAGAGACAGAGACAGAGGAAAAGAGAAAGACATAAAAACCATTAAATTCTNTTAAAAAAAATCTTTAAATTTAAAAAAAGGAAAATCAAAGGACAAGGTGTTAGAGCTAATATTAGAATTCAGCAGCATGGCAGAATATAATACCTTCATTAAAAATATCCTATTAATATTTTACACCCCATCACTAACTGTTTAAAACCATAAATGTTGTGTGTGAAAGGAGGGAAGGTAAAAGTGAGAGAGAGACAGAGACAGAGACAGAGGAAAAGAGAAAGACATAAAAACCATTAAATTCTTAGAAATTAATCTTAGAATTAATGCTCAAAATCTTAGATCTTTAAAAAAATAATTTAAAATGTCACCAAACCACCTTAAAGAAATCTGCATAACTGATACATTTATCTTATTTATGGATAAGATTCATTGTTATAAAGATTTAATTCATTAACAAATAAATCTATATATTTAATACAATCCCAATGAAAAGTCCTAAAGTAACTTTTATGCTGGAAAAGTTATCTTACAGGGGCGCCTGGGTGGCTCAGTCGGTTAAGCAGCTGCCTTTGGCTCAGGTCATGATCCCAGTCTCCTGGGATTGAGTCCCACATCGGGCTCCTTGCTCAGCAGNGTGCTGGAAAAGTTATCTTACAGGGACACCTGGGTGGCTCAGTCGGTTAAGCAGCTGCCTTCGGCTCAGGTCATGATCCCAGTCTCCTGGGATTGAGTCCCACATCGGGCTCCTTGCTCAGCAGGGGGCCTGCTTCTCCCTCTCCCTCTGCCGCTCTGCCTGCTTGTGCTCTCTCTCTGACAAATAAACAATAAATAAATAAAAAGAAAAGTTATCATACAATTCGTCAAAAATGAAATGAAATAAAATCTGTACTTAAACTAATTATGAAAATAAATTCTATCCAGATTATATATAACATCCAAATGTAACATCTAGATGTAAACATCTAAATGAAAATAGAAATGTAAAAGCATTACAAGAAAATATAGACAAGTAGTTCTGATTTTTAGAACAGGGAAAGCATTCTTAAGTAAGATTCATAAAACTATCCAGGAAAAGCATAATAAATCTGTATCAAACAAAAAAAAACAGTAATACTTAGGAAAATCCTCTGTGAGATAAAAGACATTATTAGCAAAGTTAAAGAGATAAGCAAGAGCACAGCCACAAATATTTGCAACATAGGCATAAGATAAATTATTTATTCAAAGAACTTTTACATATCAATAAGGAAAAACATGAGTCTTTTCTTAAAAGAACAAAGTCATTCAAAGAAGATCTTGAGATCTGAAAGCCCGTATACAAACGAAAAGATGATTAGACTAATGTAATACAATTTTTCATATAATTTGGTATGTTGCGAAGTGACTCATATGCAAAACTGGAGAGGATATAGGAGTTTTCATGAGAGTAAATTGGTACAGCCTCTTAAGAGAACAATTTGCAATGTCAATTAAGACATGCATATCCAAGACCTAGCAATTTCTCTCAGTATCTGCTATAAGAAATTCTTGCAGATTTACTGAAGGAAACATGAATGGGAATGTTCACTGTAGCATTGTGTATATTAATAAAAAAGAAACAACAATCAAAATGGCCATCAATTGGGAACTGTTGGAATAAACTAACATTATAAAAAGATCTCTGAGAGGGGCACCTAGGTGGCTCAGTCAGTTAAGCCTCTGCCTTCCGCTCAGGTAGTGATCCTGGGGTCCTGGCATGGAGCCCTGCCTAGGGCTCCCTGCTCAGCAGGGAGTCTGCTTCTCTCTCTCCCTCTGCCCCATCCCAATATTCACACTCTCTCACTCTCTCTCTTTCTCAAATAAATAAATAAAATCTTAAAAAAGAAAAAGATCCCCAAGATATGTCAAAGAGTATAAGTTGAAGAACAGTAAAAATAAGAAACCATTTATGTGCTCTGTATCCTGTACCCTAAGTTCAAAGCTGTGTTGCTTTGACTTGCCATCACTGGGACCACATTACTATAGCTCTGCAGCCTATCACTTGGGTTCCAATTCATGGCTTTGACCCATCATATTCAGACTGAGCTGCTACTGCTCTGTGCTGGGTCCCAATGTGTGGCTTCAATGGACTATCACCAGGGCTCCTGTTCAGCAGCAGTGCTCTGGGTTCAGAGTCAGGGCTTTGACCCATCGTCTTGAGTAAGAGATATGACTTTATCACCAGGGCCAAGCTGTTGCTGCTCTGCATCCTGCCCCCTGCGGCCAGAGTTGGGACTCTGACTCACCTATGTTGCACCATAGTCCCAGGTGAGTGGTGCATCTTATCTTCCCTGGGCCTATGCCACTGATGCGTTACCCCATATGCCAACTTTCCCCCATGAGCCTGAGTCACTGTGATGATTGCACCTCAGACACTGGTGTCACCTCTGCAGCAAGTTCACCCATCCTGCAGGACCCCAGCACCACTCTGTCAGCATGCCAGACCTGGTAACATGAGGGATATCATGGGATAGAGCTTCCCCAGTGAACAAAAAAGGAGAAGGAGCTTAGCAACCTTTGTCACTGAGGATCCCAAGAACCCTAGCCATCACTGCCACTCATAGACTTCTGCATTCTTGGTCACCGAAGACCCCTTGAGTATTCACCAACGTCAACCTCAGCTGACAGACATAGCTTTACAGAAACTAGAGACTGTGTCACTGTGCTGTCCCTGGCACCAGAGATGTTGTATCTCACCCATCTGGAACCCTTGCAACCACCTTTAGGTGAAAGTTTTTCTTCAAGGAGGCTGGTTCCAGAAGGCTAGAAGAGATCACTGGTCCCTCAAACATGCAAGTATCAATGCAGAGTCATGAGAGAAACACCAGAAAGCAAGGAAACATGACACCAAAGGAACACAATAATTTCTCAGTAACTGACCCCAAAGAAATGGAAATCCATGAGTTATCTGAAAAAGAATTTGAAATAATCATTTTAAGAAAGCTCAGCAAAATTGAAGAAAACAAAGATGGACAACTCAGGAAAACAATCAATGACCAAATGAGAAATTCAAAAAAGAGATTGGAATCATAGAAAAAGAATCAAAGAAATTCTAGGGTGAAGAACACAATGAATGAGATGAAGAATGCAATAGAGTGCTTCAATATCAGTTCAATCAAGCAGATGACAGAATTTGTAAACTTTAAGTCAGAGCTCTTGATATTATCTAGCTAGAGGAGAAAGAAAGAAATAAGAATGGAAAAAGTGAAGAAAGCCTATGTGAATTATGGGATACTATCCACAGAAATGATATTTGCATTATGGGAAGAGCACAGAGAAAAGGTCAGAAGTCTCATTTAAAGAAACCATAGCTGAAAACTTCTCAAATGTAGGGAGAGATATAATCATCTTGGTACATGAAGCTCAAAGATCCTCAAACAGCTTCAAACCAAAAAAGATCCTCACTGAGCCATGTTATAATGAAACTCTCCAAAATCACAGAAGAGATCATTTTGAAAGCAACAAGAGAAAAAAAGGCTAGTCACATTTAAGGGAATCCTGATAATGTGATCAGCAGGTTTCTCATCAGAGATCTTGTTCTCTAGAAGGGAGTGGATGATTTAGTCAAAATGCTAAAGGAAAAGAAGAGGGGTACCTGGGTGTCTAAGTGTTCAGCACTTGATTTAGGCTCAGGTCATGCTCTTAGGGTCATGGATCAAGCCCTGTATTGGGCTCCACAGTCGGCACAGAGTCCGGTTGAGATTCCCTCTTTCCCTCTACCTTATGCTTTCACTCTCTCTCTCTCTCTCTCTCTCTCTCTCTCTCTCTCTCTCTCTCTCTAAAATTATAAATAAATAAGTCTTTAAAAGAAAAAAAAAAGAATGCCAAGCAGAATACTTTCCCTGGCAAAGTTGTCCTTCAGAAATGGAGGAATGAAGACTTTCTCAGGCAAACACAAGCTGAGAGAATTTATTACCATTAGACTTTCCTTACAAGAAACACTAAAAGGGGTTCTTCAAGCTTACATGAAAGGGCACTCATTTGTTCTATGAAAACATATTAAAATACAAAATTTGTTGGTAAAGGTAAATTTGTAGTAAAATCTGAAATACTCTAATATGTGATGGTGGTGTATAAAGCACTTTGGACTGTAGCATACATGTTAAAAGACAAAAGTGTTAAAACTAACAATAGGTAACTATTTGGTTTATGGACACGCAATGTAAAAACATAAATCGTGACATCAACAACATAAAATGTGAGAGAGACAATAAATGTGCAGAACTTATCTACGAAATTGAAGTTAAATTGTTATCAGATTAAAATAGACTGTTATAATATGTATGATGAAAGCCTCATGGTAGTCACAAAGCAAAAACCTATAACGGATACACAAATAGTAAAGAGAAAAGAATCAAAGAATATCACTACAAAAAGATTCAACTCACAAAGAAAGAGAGGAAGAAAGTAATAAAGGAACTATAAAACCAACAAAAAACAATGAATAAGATGGTGTTACTGAGTCCTTACCTATCAATAATTACTCTAAGTGTAAATGATTTACATTCACCAATTAAAAGGTATAGAGTGGATGAATGGGAAAAAAAAGACCTAATTAATAAGATGCTAACAAGATACTCACTTAAGCTTTTTTAGATTTTATTTAATTTGAGAGAGAGAGAGAGCAGGGGAGGAGCAGAGGGGGAGAGAGAGGTAGAGGGAGAGGGGAAAGAATCAAAAGAATCCAAAATGAAAGAATCTTCAGCAGACTCCACACTGAGCATGGAGCCTGATGCAGGGCTTGATATCACAACCCAGAGATCATGACCTGAGCCAAAACCAAGAGTCAGAGCTTAACCAACTGAGCCACCCAGGCACCCCAGATACTCACTTAAGCTTTAAGGGAGTCACTCCTAGGTTGAAAGTGAAGGGATGGAAAAAAGTATTCCATGCAAACAGAAATGAAAAGAGACCAGAGATAGCTATATTTAAATCAGACAAAAGAGCCTTTAAGTCAAAAACTGTAATAAGAGACAAAGAAGTTCATTATATAATAATAAAGGGGTCAATTCATCAAGAGATTATAACAATTATAAATATACATTTAATCCAATATTGAAGCTTCTAAATAGATTAAACAATTATTAATATATCTGAGAACAGAAATAGACAACTATGTCAAAATAGTAAGGAACTTTAATGTCCCGCTTTCAACAATGGATAGATCATACAGACAGAAAGTCAATAAGGAAATAATGGACTCAAACTATAGTTTGAGGCCAAATGAGACTAACAGACATACAGAACATTCCAACAGCAGCAGATACACATTCTTCTCAAGCAGTTACAGAACATTCTCCAGGATAGAGCATATGCTGGCCACAAAATAAATCTCAACAAATTTAAGAAGACTGAAATCATATCAAATATATTTTATGACCAGAATAATATGAAAGTCGAAGTCAATAACAGGAAGAAATCTGGAAAATTAAAAGTATATGGAAATTAAACAACACACTCTTGAACAACCAATAAGTCAAAGAAGAAATCAAAAGAGAAATTAAAAAAAAATCTTGACGAAAATGACTTGTAAACACAACATACTAAAACTTATGGGATCTGCAAAATAATTCTAAGAGGGAAATTTATAGTAATAAATGTCTATATTAAAAAAAGAAGATCTCAAGTAAACAACCTAGCCTGACATCCCAAGAAATAGAAAAAGAACATCCTAAACCCAAAGTTAACAGAGAGAAGGGGATAATAAAGATATGAGCAGAAAGAAATGAAATAGAGACTAAAAAAAAAATCAATAGAAAAGATCAATGAAACTAAGAGGTGATTTTTCGAAAACATAAGCAAAATTGACATTTAGCTAGACTAAGAAAAAAAGAGAGATGATTCCAATAAATGGAATTATAAACAAAAGGGGAGACTTTACAACTTTTATTGTAGATAAACAAAAAATCATGAGACTACTATGAAAATTGTAAGCCAACATTAGGTAACTTAGAATAAATGGATTCATTCTTAGAAGCATACAACTTACCAAGATTGAATCATGAAGGCAAAGTCCAGATGGCTTCACTGGTGAGTTGTTCCAAACATGTAAAGATTTAATACCACTCCTTTCAAATTCTTCCAGAAATTGAAAAGGATTCATTTTATGGGCCAATTCATTTTAGATTCATTGTATGGGCCAATTTTACCCTGATACTGAAGCTAGTTTAAGAAAGGGAAACTACAGGTTAGCATCCCTCATGAACATAGATGTAAAAATCCTTAACAAAATACTAGCAAAGTGGAATTTAAGAGTACACTAAAGGGATCATACACCATGATCAAGTGAGATTCGCCCCCGAATTGCAAGGATGGTTCTACATATGCAGATTAATAAATATGAGGCACCACATGGACAGAATGAAAGATGAAAATCATATGATCATCTCAATAGATGCAGGAAAAGCATTTGACAAAATTCAACATCCTTTCATGATAAAAACTTTTCACGAATTAGTTATAAAAGAAATGAACCTCGACACAATAAAGGCCATATATTATAAATATTATTATATATATTATATATATAATATATTATATATATATAAATATTATTAAGCTTACTGTACTGAATGTGGAAAGTTAAAAACCTTTCCTCAAGATCAGAAGCAAGACAAGGATGTCCATTCTCAACAGTTCTATTCAGTAACGTACTGGAAGTTCTAGCCAGAACAGTAACACACACACACACACACACACACACACACACACACACACACACACAGCATCCAAATCAGAAAGGAAGAAATAAAACAGGCTCCATTTGAAGATGACATTATCTTATATATAGAAAACTTCTGCTTTTTTTTTTTAAGATTTTATTTATTTATTTGACAGAGAGAGAGATCACAAGTAGGCAGAGAGGCAGGCAGAGGGGGAGGGGGAAGCAGGCTCCCTGCTGAGCAGAGAGCCCTATGTGGGGCTCGATCCCAGGACCCTGAGATCATGACCTGAGCTGAAGGCAGAGGCTTAACCCACTGAGCCACCCAGGCCCTCCGAAAACTTCTGCTTTCTTAAAACTCGAACAAAAATGGAAAATGCTTGCAAAACAGACTGCAGACTTCTTGTGGATTTTCCACAGTATTCTACTTGACCATTTTTAGTTAATTTACTTCTCATCTGATTTGATGACAAATGCTTGTTTTAGCAACTCACTTTAAGGTAGCTTTCTAAAATACTCAACTTAGTTTTAGGGACGCCTGGGTGGCTCAGTTGGTTAAGTGTCTGGCTTTGGTTCAGGTCGTGATCCCAGGGTCCTGACATCAAGTCTCGCATTGGGCTCCCTGCTCAGCAGGAAGTCTACTTCTACCTTTGCCCCTCCCCCCTTCTTGTGCACTCTCTCTCTCTCTTTCTCTGCCAAATAAATAAATAAAATCTTTAAAAACAAACAAAAAATACTCAACTTAGTTTTGTAGAAGATATCCTCTTTATCAGTTTACTGAATACCAAATTAAATCACGCAATTATACTAATACAAGTGTTATGAAAGGTATTAACCAACAGAATAAGCCAACAACTCAAGAGTTGGGAAGAGAAGAGGCCAGGTATCACCCCCAGCTCACCAGGTTTGTCCATGGAGTTGATCAAACAAGTTGGTTGGGGAAGCTTCTAGTGTTAGCTGATATTACAACCAGCCCTAGGAATGCTAAATCCACCTGCCAAAGGGTTTCTCAGGGAGACCTACATCAGAAAGAGAGACACCACTTCTTACTAGCAGCATGATTTGCTGGTAAAGAGGAGTTGGTGTAAGAGCCATATTTTAGTTTCTCTCCACTGTCTGGCCAGCCTCCACAGCATGGGAGCCCAGCCCAGGAACCAGCACACACTCAGGCCTGGATAGGGAAGGAAGGGTGCAGGGCCTCCAGCTGGGCCTGGAGTCCATTTGTTAACCCAGACTCAGAGATGAGGACCAACAGGGAAGTAGGAAACCAAACAGCTTACAGAGTAGATTTACCAGCCCAACTGCATGCAAAGCAGAAGTGAAACAGGAAAAAATGTGGTTTGGGTTATTGCCTGTGTTTGTCATTATTTTTAGTAACATGGCAGACAGCTGCGAAGCCACTGCCCATATCCAAATCTGAGAAGTACCTGTGACTTCCATCTCCTTATGAGCTCTCCTATCTCCCACCCAGCATCTTCCACCAACAGGAGCCAGCCTTCTGGGCCTTGGGCTTATCATTCCCTCAGTGAATTTTCCTTTGTGTTAAATATAGGTATGCTTACATCTTTTCTTACTCAGAGTTGAAACGCACCCCATTTTCTTTACTACTTGCCCTCTTGTGCCTGCCCTGAAAGTCTGGGAAGTCTGAGAAGGCATTATACAAAATTCTAATGACACAAAAACAAACAAGAAACTCTAATCTGCACATGAATCACCTGCCTATTGTCAAAATGCAGGCTCTGATTCAGCCCTTGGGGGTGGGAGGAGGCCTGGGACTCTGCATTTCCATCAAACTCCAAGGGGAAAATACAGAGATTTCTAACAACGTGGACCATACTTTGAGGAACCAGGGCAGAGGTGAAGCGTTTCTCAGAATGAGTGCAGACCCCAAGTCAGGATCAGTGGGGGTGGAGAGGCTCGCTAAAGAGCAGATTCGTGGGGCCCCACTCCAGACCTCCTCAGTTAGGCTAAGACTAACCAATTGGGAATCAATTAATTAATGAATTTTAACGCTCATGCTCATGTCTAATCATCCCATCTCGCCCCTTTCCAGAATGTAACTTCATTGGTTTAGGATGGGACCTAGGCACTTTTTAAGTTCATCAAGATATCCAGGTGATTCTAGTGTGCCATCAGAGCTGAGGAACCCCGGGGTTAGGGCAGTGGCCCCCCTAAATGATTCTGAACATTAGAAACACCCGAAATACTTAAAAAACTCCTGGTGTCCATGTGCCACCCTCAGGGAGTGGGGTTTCATGGGGCGTGGCTGTGACCTTGGTGCTTGAAAAGTTTCCCACGTGATTCCAGGGTGCAGACAAGCTTGGGAACCACGGGGTTAGTGTGTCCGTAGTTGAACACCTCGTCCAGGCAGTTCGTATGCATGTTAAAGCTTGAGAGCCTCAGCTCTGGAAAGAAAGTCAAAGACAACTCTTTTGTTAGCATCAGGGGAAACTGCCTGCAAGGACTCCAGTTATAATTCTATGAGCCGCCTTAGAACGATGACTAAAACTTCAAACATGTGTTTGATTCACTGGGTGTAGGAGGATGCCGGTAAGCAGCAGAAAGGCAAGGTAGAGAAATAAGACACATGCTCTAACTCTTCCAAAGGGACTTCACTCCAACAGGTTTGCATGGGGTAGCTGTTGGATTGCTAGGAATTATTGATAGGATAGAAGATTAATACAGAAAGTATCTGATTGTAAGTAGGTGCTATTCTTCCTTTATGAGTTACCTTTTCCATTGCCAGACTGGAAAGTAACAGTGTTCCCTGGTGACGTGTATTTGTTTTAGTGAAGAGTTCTGTGCTCAGAGGAGAAAACAAGCCCATAAAAATGGGTATACATCTATTGTTTCTGACTGCCCAGCAGACTTTGTGTACTTCAAGAAAAGCATTCCCCTTTTTTCAGGCAATTATTTGTTTGGGGGTTGAAATGTTACACTTGAGTTATAATCTGAACTCATTCCTCAACATCAGACCTTGGTCAAGACACCAAGAGTCCTTTTATAGGATTTCTCAAACCAAAGCTGGTTTCTCTCTAGTTGCAAAGTGACATGCCATGGGCAGCTCCCAGGGTGTGGAGGGAACCTGCCTGCCGTGGGAGAGAATTAGGGCAATCCAATGAGAGAAGTCAGATGAGCCGGGGAACGGAGACACCCTAGCTCCCATCCCTGAGGTCCCTGCAGATACCTGCTTGTATTCTGTCTTATCTCCAGTTCTGCGAACCATCCTACTACCATTTCAATAAACCACCTTTTTTTTTTTTGCTTACGAGGGTTTGAGTAAGGTGTCTGTCACTTACAAGCCAAAGAGTAATGTGTGGTTCAATATGGTGCCGTTCCCTTAGTATCTTGCTCTACACGTGCAGGAGGAGGCACCAACCTCCTAAAGCTAGCCTTTAACAAAGGATAAGTCTTGATTACTGAAAACACAGAGCCAGGTCATTGCAGGGCACAGGATTTTTTTTTTTTTCTTTCCATTCAAGATGGAAATGGAGCAAGTGGCTAGAAGCAAAAGAGAGACACTCAGAATGTGAGAAAGGAGGAAAAAAACCTTTATGTGGATACCAACGAGGAGAAGTAAGTCTGTGGGTTTTCCATGGTACCTCCCAGAGCCATCAGGTTGCACAGCATGAGATCAGAATTATTAAATGAATGTCACTGGTACAGTTTCCCATATGCTGGGTTTTGATGGGCTTTCAAGGCAATAAGCACCAACATTTCTACACACTTCAAAATTTACAGTGTTTTTGGAAATATTAGGTCATTGTCCGGATGAAGAAAATTCCTTAGAAAGAGACTAAGGCTCCCCCAAAAACCCAACTCTAGAGACTTGGAAGCAAGACTCATACTCAGGATTTTCTAAGTCCAGCCCTGTGGTCTTTATCAACGTACCACTGTATCTGCCTCTAAGGAATAGATTGTATCACTGGGGAGACATCAGCAGTTCATTCTACTAGGGAGACATTTCCAGGAAAAGATTTCCCCAATGTTGTAATGAAAGCCAATAAGGAAACAGGAATTTCTGCCACTGTTGAGTGACAGATGTGTGTCTGATAACAGAAGTGGACAGCGGCTGTGATGAGAATCTCAGAACGAGTGTTTGTCCCAACAGATCAGTTCAATGGAATCATGCAAAGGCAGGTTCACAACCAGCAAGACCCCAAGACAAGGAAATCAGGCATCTGAATCCTCACCCCGTGCCATTAGATGTTTGTAGAAACCGCAGACAAGCTTCTTAACCTTCCTGGGCCTCAGTTTCTTCATCTATAAAATAAAAGGGTTGGACTTGATGATCTCCGAGGGTTCTTCCAGCCCTGTAATTCTATGTTATTTACTAGAATGCTCGTAGCAAATATGCTACACCGTGGTTTATAGTGCCCTGTAATTACAGGGTTCTGAGTAGGAGAGAACACGGAATCCTAAAACAGCTCAACGACTAATTCCTGTTCAGTCACGTCAGGCCAGATTGTTGTTATATACATGAAATTTATGGCCCTGCCCCCTTATAGAGGAGGAGGTGAGGAAGCTTCAGGTAACCTGTCCAGGTGAAGAAGTCCAGAAAACTGTAAATAATAATGAGAGTGAACACCAACCAGGATACCTTCTACTTTTCAAGGCATGCTCACGGTAAATCCATAAGACAGATGGGACAAGCGGTGGCTTTTTTTTTTTTTTTTTAATTACCTTTGTCAGTTGAAGAAAGTGAGGCACTGACTGATCAAGGTCTCCTTACAAAAGAGCCAGGACTAAGACCCAGATTTCTGGATTCTGATTCTAGAATCCCTTCCAACAGCCATGAACAGTGTGTTTCCTTCAGGGAGTCATGGATCATTATATTCTCATTAGCAGAAGGCTCCTTTCTGATGACTAGGAGAAGGAGCTGGCAAGAATCACTTTTGTTGACAGGTGTTGGAGAGAGATATATCAGGGGGGTGCAAAGGCCACTTTTGAGTGTTTTTTCTCACTTCTTCAGTATTTACAGAGGCAAAGCATATATACATCTTAGGGTCTTCGTCCCATGAGCTGAAATAGAAGGAGAACTTCATTGCATTTAGATAGACCTATCATTATTTCAAATTGCATCTAGCCAAACAGAAGTGGGTTTTTTAGAATGTCGTCATCTCTTCCATCCCCTCATTACAAGGCTTGGTTGGAACTCTTCCTGACTCTTTCATCTGAGCCCATTTGCAATTTTGCTTTACATGACTCATCTTAAACTTTATTATCACATTCATTGTAATAACGCTGGTTGACAACACTTTAAATAGTTGGCTTCCCATGATACAAGGCAATTAATTTTTATATTGCATCTTTAATACAAAGTATTGAGACAAAGTCTTTAAATATCAAACCAAAGAGGTAATGGTTTTGGGGCTACAGGAATTGGATCCAGATGATATCAGAAAAATTAAAGTACAGAAATAATGGAAAGAGAGACAAAGGAGGATGAACGTTGATAAGCTTTGGGAAGAGATAGTAACTAAGGTTGTCTCGGCATTTCTTTCTTTTTCTTTCTTTCTTTCTTTCTTTCTTTCTTTCTTTCTTTCTTTCTTTCTTTCTTTCTTTCTTTCTTCCTTCCTTCCTTCCTTCCTTCCTTCTTTCTTTCTTTCTTTCTTTCTTCTTTCTTTTCTTTCTTTCTTTCTTTCTTTCTTTCTTTCTTTCTTTCTTTCTTTCTTTCTTTCTTTCTTTCTTTCTTTCTTTCTTTCTTTCTTCTTTTCTCTCTCTTTCTCCCTTCCTCCCTTCCTCCCCCCTCTCTTTCTCACTCTCTTTCTCCCTTTCTCTCTTCCACTTAGGCATTTCTTTCTAGAAGCTTGGAAATGTGGAATGGTCTGGTGGTTTTTATGACAAGATAGTCACTGTCTTTGAGGCTTATTTCTCCTTCTATTTTTCTAGAAAAAGGATTTAAAAATGGTAAGACCTAGCTTACAGGATATTAGTAAAAGGGACCCATAAAAGACAAAGAGGAGAGATTATAAATCATCCTGGGTGGAGAGGGATTAGAAAAAAGAGGTTCAACGCCTGATCCAGAGAGAACTGAGTCTTGCTGCCTCGGGCTGTTGGTGGTGGTGGCGCAGGGCTTTACTGAGAGCCCAGGGTGGATGGCAAATGCAGAGGTGGAGGCAGATGGAGGCATGCAGGGGGTAATTATACCAAATAGACTCAAAGGCATGCTTGTTAATCTCAGAGCTTTCCAGCAAGGAAGGGAAGAAGTCCGGGAAGTTTGTAGAAGAAGGGGATTTCACTCCAGACTCTAGGAGCCGCATCTGAAGAGATTCCTTGTCCCAGAGATGGTTGGTGGTATTAGCGGCGTTCAGGACCAAACTCTGATAGAAGCCATTTGTCTTTTCGAGTGCTCTACTCTGACTTTTCAGTAACCCTTACCCTTCTCCCTTCAAATGTCTAGTGCCCACGAACTCTCTCAGATCAAAGATGATCCTATCAGTTCTGTGGTTTCATCGCAAGATTTGATTTGAACTCTCTAGTTTTCCCATCTGCTTTCCCTCTGGTTCATTATCAGCCATTTTAATTTTAAATGTAAGAGAACGAGCTCCCTCGCCAGGGGTATTTGCACTTTCATTTCACAGTTAGAGCCAGTGGGTGAAAGCTTTGTCTCTTGGACTGTTCCAGAGTCCCTTAAACGATGCAAGCCAGATGATGACCCATTCCACCTGGAGTAAGAAGGACTCTGTTACACAGCTCAGTTGATTAAAGGTGCTGGACCTGCCTCCTGCCCGTGACAATGTCCCCTCCCTGCCTGCTTGGACTCCAGGGGCTTCTTACCACCTGGACTCCACCCTGAGGGCAGTGCTCCAGCAGCCATCCTGACGCCAGGGGCAACGCTCAGACTGTGGAGGAACAGGTATGTCTCAGCCTGTTTCACGGGAGCTATTTCATCAACCTCCATGAATTTATGGACTAGAGCAGTGGTTTTTGGAAAATTTTTTAGCCATAGGATCCTCTCTTCAAATGAAGTCTAATTGTGGAAGTCTTCATGTGTAAACCAGAAAGTGCTGATTGGCCATACTTAAAATGGGAGTCTGGAGTCTCCTCTGCTTACCCTTCTCACTGTCCCTCCCTCCCCATGGCTATGAAAAGCGTGGCTTTGAAACCCTTGAACTGGAGGACTCTCAGCTCTTTTATCACATTCACACTGTCCTTGCTCAACCCCACCCACACCTGTGAATCAGCTGCTGGCTCACACTGGTAAGTCTAAATCACCATCTCCTAATCTTTACCCTGACTTCCCATAATACATTTCCTCTTCCTTACTAGAATTTACCCCACAGAGGTCCATAGGTTCCCCAATATGTTATCCTCCTGGTTATCCTCCCTGCTGCCACCTCTGCCCCCCTTACCTCTTCTATTTCTTGCTTCCTTTGTAAATTGATGGGATTTTAAGGAAGTTTGCAATTATCCTAGAGTGCTTCTGTGATATCAGCTCCCGCATAGGTAACCAGCCACCAATTGCTACAATTCTCCCTTCAAAATCTTACTTGGATTTATGACTAATTCTCTATCCCCACTGCCACTGCCTGGGTTGGGCTTTTGTCATCTTGGGTAGGGATCATGCCATTGACATCCTGACTTAGCGCCTCCCCTGAACCCTTCCTGACTCTGCAATAACGAGGTGAGACTCACAGAAGTGAGACTTGGATTTCTCACTGAAGAATGGGTGGGATATTTATAGGCCTTCCTTTGGCCAATAATCATGATCTTGCCATATTCTGAGAGTACGAAGCTCGTTTGTGAAGATTTCTCAAGTCAACGTCCATTGAGGGAAACACAAATACAGATCACTCATTGATGTGCCTTCTGAGTCTTCTCTTCTGTTAGAATGACTTTTTCCTTATGCACGGGAGTTGTGTTGTCGAACAGCTGTTCTAGTGGGCAGGAACTCCCATGGGCAGCCTACCGCCAATGCCCGTCATTCACAGAAGACAATCCTGCTGTGTTTCTCTTTGTGCTTCATGATTAACCCGTTGCAAGAGAAAACTAACACACAGAAGTGATTGTTCTATCTCCCGCAGGAAGGGTCCTTATTATGACAGAAAAGTTATTTTCTTTTCTGTGGTTTCTTAAGGGTTCTTTAATTGGGTAACCCCCTGCTGACCCCTGCCTATGGTAGTTTCTATGTCGACATCTTTGTTCCGCTCCTTGCTCACCGAAGCCAGAGACGAGTAATTCAAACCAATGCAGAGCATGAGATAATGGGGCTCTATAATCCACCAGTATTTAAAAGGCAATGACCCCTTAAGTTCACTGGAGTTACCTTTCATTAAGAACTTTTCTCACCTTCATCTAACAGACGGCGAATGTGTTACAACCCTGTGTCTGCTCTGGGTGTGGACCGAAATAATCTGTCGGACTTTGGGGACATGAACATGGATTGCTTTTGGGACTCATTCACACTCTACATACACTTGGACTGATAATTCAAAATAAGCACAAAAGTTTTCTTTTTCTGGAGGAAGAGGGTGGCATTTAAAATATGGGAAAACATAAAAGACCATGTAACAAACAACCTACATCTCTATCATCTAGAAATATTAACTTTTCAAATTTTGTTTTATTTGCTTGCTTGTTTTTTTTGTCCTTAAAGATTTTATTTATTTATTTATTTATTTATTTGATTGATTAAGAGGGAGAGAGTGTATGTGAGCAGGGGGAGGAGCAGAGGGAGAGGGATGAGGGAGAGAGAGAATCCCAAGAAGACTCTGCATTGAGCTTGGAGTCTGTAGTGGGACTCGATCTCATGACCCTGAGATCACGATCTGAGCCAAAATCAAGAGTCAGACATTTAACCACCTGAGCTACCCAGGTGCCCCTAGTGTTTTTTGTCTTTGTTTTCGTTTTTGAAAGGAAGTAGAACATTAGAGATGAGATTGAAAGCCTCTTTAGCCTCCAATCCTAGGCCCGTGCCCACTCCTGGTCCCCTCCCCAGAGGCCACCATCACCAGGAAGTGGTGGGTGTCCATGCAACCCATTCATTTATTTTATCTTCTCCTAACACTATGGAGTTTATTTATTGTATTTTTATTCTTTGAGCAGCAATACAATTTAAATATGCATACTTCTAGTTTTCTTTCAAACCCCAAGATCTGTCCTATCTCTATCATCTGTCACAAGGCAGTGGGAGCAGCATGTTCTGTGTGTGACCTTCACATGTGATCCTCTCGACACCATGCTCTCTCCCACATCTTACCTACTTCACACTATTTTCAATTCACCAACTTTTCTTTCTTTTCTTCTCTTTTTTCCTTTCTTTCTCTTCCTGTTACTCCTTTTGTGTTGATTTATTGAAAGATATTTCATTAGGTGCTTTCCCATGTTCTTAATATTTTGTTCTCATGATTGCACTTCACAATGTGTTCTTTCCTTATGGGGTTCCTTTTCTTTCGTGGAGGTACGCTCTTTCGTGGTTCTTCCTGCAAATATCCAAAAATACACTCCTATTTTCTATGTCCCTCAATTCTTTTTTTTTTTTAAGATTTTATTTATTTATTTGACACAGAGAGAGAGAGATCACAAGTAGGCAGAGAGGCAGACAGAGAGAGAGGAGGAAGCAGGCTCCCTGCTGAGCAGAGAGCCCGATGCGGGCCTTGATCCCAGGACCCTGAGATCATGACCTGAGCCGAAAGCAGAGGCTTTAACCCACTTAGCCACCCAGGCGCCCTGTCCCTCTATTCTGACAATGCTTTCATCTTGTCCTCATCCTTACAGGAAGATTAGTGTGGGCAGAGAATTCTAAGTTCATTGTAATTTTGCCTTGGTCCTTTTAAGATATTACTCAGTTTTCTTCTGGCATTTTTTTTTTAAATTGTTCATGGGAAGTCTGTTATTGATCATTCTAATTTTTTCTCTCATAGCTTCTATTGCTTTTCCTTGCTCCTTAAGCTTTCTGCAGTCTTAATAGGACATATACAGATATTTAAAGTTTATTCATCCCTACTGGATATTTTTATTTAGACTCATACTTTTCTCTTTTTTTTCTGGAAATCTCCCCAGTTTTAACAATTTGCAAATTTTCTCTCCTTTATTCTTTCTCTATTCTCCTTTCTTTTTGGAAATCTGTTGATCACGTTCTCATTCTATTCTCTGTGTTTTAAATGATTTGTTTATTATTTCCATGTCTTCACCTCTCTGTGCTGTGCTCTGGGACTTTTTTTTTTTTTCAGTTCTGAATTTGAATTCACCATTTTTTACTTTTGCTGTGTTTAGTTCATAAATTAACGTGCCTGTATTTTTCTTATGTAACAATGATTATTTCTTGCTTTTGAGTACAACTTTTTTTTCCCCTTTGGAATAATTTAGTGTTTTTTCTAAAATGGCTATACATTTGGCACAAGAGGCATTCCTGCACATTAGGAACAGAAGGCAAAGGGTATAGTGTATACTCAATCCATAATCTTGATTAGTTGTTTGGATTATAGTAAATTTTATCCTTTCCTGAATGATTGTGTCTAGTATTGTTGCAGTGACCATATTTTCCAAACTAAATACCAAGTTTCATGGTCTGACAAAAGCATTGTTTTATAAGTTGTCAATTTATTTAAATGAAAAGTCTTACAGAAGTATACAAACAGACCACATTTAACAATTTGTTGAAAATAATAAAATTACACGAACCATAGTAATCCCACCAAAATCCTGACTGGAAAAGTCACTATGAGTAGAGTAAACATATCTGAATTTGTGTGTGTGACTCAAGCAGCTACAAGGCCTAGAAGATTCTTTCTTGTTCTGTTAAGTTTCTAGATTAGGAAGTTGAGATGAAATGAATAGGCACTAAGTAGGCATATTTTATAGGGTTTCTTTAAAAATCTCAAAGTAAACTGTTTTCTTATGATTTACTTCTTTCTGATCAAAGTAAGGCCTAGCCAGACATCCCAGTTACTTGAAATTCCTCTGTGGGCTGATGGCAATTATAATGGTGGATTTTGTTTGTATTTGAGAACTGGTCGCATTTATAAACATACAAACTGTATCCATTGTGAAACTCTTGTCCCTTCATTAAAAGAAACTTTTTTACAAAACATTTCTTCACATTGCCTCAAAATCATTTTTGTATTGTTGCCAAGGCCAGATGTCAGTAGCTTAAAGAGTTAAACAAAGGGAAAGGTACGTTCCTTCTCTGTTTCTTTGTTTCTTTCTTTCTGTAAATGGGGAAAGGGATCAGATTTTCTTTGTTACTTTCAATACTGATGTTTGAAAAGTTTTGGTTATGAAGTCAGGGAATTGTGTTACACTTAAGAGCAAATATCGTATATAAATCTTCCTATGTCTTTTTGGTTATTAATTAATGTGCTAATGATGCCAAGAAGTTTCTTAGCTGGAACTTGTGGTTTAAAGTAGCTGTTCTTGAAAAAAATAAAAAAATAAAAAAGAACCTTGGCCAGATTCCCTTTATAGACCCAAAGACTTTAGTACTTACCATACAATGAATGACTTGTCCCATTTTTGGAAAAGGAACGAAATTGGTAATTTGTGATCATGTCAGTTACACTGAAAGAAATAACAATAAAACCCATGTGCACCTTTGCAAAAGACAAATTGGGAAACCTGCAAGCAAACAAAACAATACATTTCTTTCAAGACACTGCTAATCACCTACACTCTGGGAGAGGTCAGGAGAGAGCTCATAACACCCCAACCCCCTAAGGTAAGGAGCTGGTTGCAGGTATAACTGTCTAGATCTGTTTGAAAAAAGATGTATGTGGCAGAGATCTGCTTAGACATTTGAGAAGAGAAGGAAACCCCCAAGCAGAGGGGTAACGTCAATGTAAGTAATATCTAAATCTTTATTCTTTCTATACCTTGGGGTAGAGAATAAATGGGCAATAGTCCGTTTTTTAAGAATTCGAGTTGGACCTGGACCAGAAGGGAGTCTCTAATGCTACTGACAATTGCCTAGATCATTAGTCACGGGGATTGAACACTGAGCCACATTAGTCACTAAGATTGTGCAGGTTTTGATATCAACCATTGTCTTTTTAGTTCTCTTGAGTTTCTATATCTGTGAAGATCTACATGGGTGCTGTTTCCCTTTCCAGATTCTTTCCTGGGAATATTTAGGATAAACAGCCAGAAATACACCATGTCTTATGGGAGGTTGAAATTTTCCCCTTTTTGTCTTAGTTGAAGATAAAAGTTAAACAAAAGGAAGCTGCATACTCCTAAACCTTGAGTGGGAGAGAGAAAATACCTTGGAATGCATTGAGTAACAATCTTTTCAGGCTACTTAGTGTTTTCTGTGCATAATTTCATACATCCTTGCAAACTTCTTTTGACCTTGGGAGCAAGAAGTTTCAATTCCTTTGCGCTTATATAAGAAAGCTGAACTATTCAGAAGAGATGACTTCTAAAAGGGATACCAGAAGTCAGAGAAGGTGCTAGAGATGGAAATCAGGTTTCAAAGACCCCACAACCAGAGGGAAAGATGGCAGAAAAGCTCAGAGGCCAAGGGAAGGGGACACGTGGCAATATCTGGAAGCAGATTCGCAGGATTTGAAAGCAGACAACATTGCAAGGTGTTTCGTGTGAAGAGTGGTCACAGCAAATGCACATGTCTTGCAGAAGAAAGTGACAAAACGTTACTGGAGTTACCCTCACGCAGCCTGGACAATAATGTGCATATGGAAAGCTCCTCACGTGAATTTTATGGCATTTTTTTCATCGAAATGGAATCTCCATTGCTTTATTGTAGCAACAGATTCGAACTTCCTAGATGTGTATTTTTAATGTTTCCGGAAACACCTGGTTGGGGAGGGGGGTGGGTGTTGGGCAGCTGCAAACCAGTAGTTTTCTGCTGCCAAACCCTGGTTCAGCTGAATAACCAGGGCTACAAAATCCACTTCCCCGTGGCTAACGCCTCCCCCAGGGAGCCGGACAGGAGGCAAGCTTTCAAGAACGGTGGCCGGAGAGTTTTACCCAACCCCCTCCCACTCCAGTGCCTCGGGGTCCCCACCTCCCCTGGCATAATACCTTCATTTATTACGTATGTGCCTGGAAAGTTTCCCCCAGAGCCACATTCACTTCTGTCCACATTTTATCCACATTTTATAGTGGTAGGTTGTAGCGATGGAGCGGGCCAGTGACCCACCTTCACGAGGATTTTGAGAAACATTCCCAGTCTCACATCTCATTTTTAAATGTATACTTCGGGAATAAGGGCGCAGAATTAGGAAATCAATGGGATTAACTAAATTCACTGCCCTCTTAGTCCTTATTTTTATAACACTTAAGGGTTTTTGTCTCATTAAGAACCTGGCTGTGCACTGTGGGGAGGCGGTCTCATGGTCCAGATAGGAGGAACGTTCTATTTCAATTTGTGGCTTGTTGGCTTTCAATGTTTCTTCAGTGTCCCAAGGGTGAGCGCCAAGTCCCCTCCCCCGCCGAATGCAGAAGGAGCTGACTTCAGGACAACTTGTGCTAAGATCACCTTCGTTTTAAGTGTGTAAAAATCCTTGCATCCGACTGTATTCTGATCTTTACAACCCATGGTGCGGGCCCTGCCAAATTTTCATCAGTATCACCTTCTTTCCTGTCTCCTGCTTCGTCGGCCTGTAGCAATAAGCCAACAAACACAACAAACACAAAGAAGCTTAACACAGAAACAGAGACCTCCTTCTCAGGCAGCCCCTTCCTTTGGTCCTGGGAAGGGGATTTCTGCTCCTTTTTCTGACTGGGTTCACATCTCTAAATAGAGTGAAATAAATCAGAAGCTCTGTTTCAAAGACTGCAGGAAATATGGGGAAGAAAGGAAGGAAGCAAAGCGTGAGCCCCAACCCACGGCCTTGTGCAGAACTGTGAGCTGCGCCTTGTGGCGGCCGGAGGCCAAATCCAGTGTAAGAAGGAGCTCCCTCTGCCCTGGAGGGTGCCAGGGAAGCTGCTGGGGAGCGCGAGGCCTCTGCTGTGAGCTCAGGGCGCTGCCCTTGTGCCTTCTGCTGTCATGAGCTCGGCCCGCCGTGACGGCTGTCATACGCGGTGTCCTACAACACAACTCTCTTCTCTCCTAGTTCTGGAGACCAGGAGCCCCAACTCAGCTCAGACTGGCCTAAATCAAGGTTTTGTCAGCGCTGTGCTCCCTCCAGAAGGCCGAGCAGAGAATCTGTACCTTGTCACCTCCAGCTTCTTGGGGCTCCCGGCATCCCTTGACTTGTGGTCACATCGCTCTGATCTCCGCCTCCGTGTCACGTCACCTTCTCCTCTTCTGTCTGAAATCTCCCTCCACCTCCTTCTTTTAACACTTGTGTTCACAGTTAGGGCCCACCAGCTCACCCAGAATACCCTCTCTGTTTTAAGAACCTTATCTTGATCGCACTGGCAAAGCCTTTGCCACGTAAGCCAACACTCACGCGGTCCAGGGATCGGGATGGGGACTTTCTGGGCGGCCATTACCCAGTTGACTGAGAAAGCCATTGTTGCCTGGTGCTCACATTTCGGGGAAGTGGCCTCGCTCATCGTCTCCCTGAGGAGTAGTTCATTCCAAATCCTGAGGAACCCCATTTTAGGAGCTGCGGTTCTCAGGCCAGAGAGAGGGAATCCCTTAGGGGATGATCTGCAGTAGGATTCTAAGACTAGGATTTGGTCTAGAGAAGCCATGTTCATTATACTCACTTTAAGCCCCTTTTCATTTCCTGGGTATACAGTACGACCCTGTGCTTTGAAGGATTCGGAATTATAGGGTGTTTCCTGTCGTCTGGAACTGAGTCTGTCTGGTGCTAGGATACTTGCATGAGACAGGATACCAGCCTGGCACTGGGAGGGAAGCAGGGAGGGAATGGGAAGTGGAAAGTGGGAGATGGCCACAGGGGATGGACAGCATTTGTACCAAGGGTGATTCAGAAGATCCCTCTTGGGGAACGTGGGCGGCTCAGTCACTGAGCATCTGACTCCTGATTTCCGCTCAGGTCATGATCTCAGGGTCATGAGATCGAGTCCTGCATCGGGCTCCGAGCTAGGTGTGGACTTTGCTAAGATTCTCTCTCTCTCTCTAAAAATCTTCAGCATCTGGCTTTGCTTTTCTCCATCTTAGCCCTTCCCACATCGTCTCTAATCATCTGTCTACCTGTCTCTCTGATCAGGGTGACGACGAGGGTCTGTCTTGTTTGTCCTCTTGGAGATCCCCAGCCTGTGGCCTGGTGCCTGGCACGTAGGAGCTCCATAAACACGGGAGATTGAATGGATGAGTGGAGAAGAGAGAGTCGGAAATTCTGGGTGGAGGGCTGGCATGAGAAAATGCTTGGAGGCAGGGTAATTCTGAGCAGGTCATGTGGTGATGGTCCCGGGAGGAAAGTGCAGCAGTGTGACTGAGTTTGGCTCACGGGATGGCTTAGTGGCAGGACAGTGAGGAGGAAACATCTACTCTGTCCTCCCCGTGGTGGGCGGGACTCCTGGGGCTGCTCGTGGCAGCTGTGTGGGAGGTGGGGGGCACTCCTGGCTGAGCACACCCCGCTGAGGCCACATGCACTGTGGCAGAGCTGTGGCAAGGTGGGCCTTGCAGCTCCCAGGCCTGTGTGACCTTGGGCATGTCGCTTACACCCCCGGAGCTGGGGTTTGCTTGGCTGTGAAGTGAAGGAAGCTGCAAAAGGTCTGACCTGTGGGTAAATGAGACCATGTAAAGACGGTTTGCCCGGTGTCTGGGATGAAGGTAGAGCTATTTTATTGTCACTACGCTGATGTGTCAGGCTCCTCATTGGGGGCCTCCGGTCATACTGTGTGGCTGGGGCACCTCGCCCAGCAGTTCTACTTGCTGCTGACATTCGAGCCTTCTCTTCCTGCCTAGTCGCCATGGGTGACCAGTGGCTTGTGTGTCTATGTTACGACTTAGGGCAACCTTGATGAGCAACCTAGAGGTTCTTAATGCCTGTGATGCCCTCTGGGCAAGGAATACCAGCAATTGAGCTGTTTCTAAGGACGAAGTTTTGGCGCTGGATCCATAGTTTCTCACCAGCTTGCAAAGCACTTGTCTCATGGCCATGAGAAGCTGAGCGAACGGGCATGGGGAGCTTTGAAGCAACCTAGCTCTGCTGGAAAACAAGGGTCAAACGAGGCAAGCTTCGGTGCCAGATCTGATTTGACAGCCAGACCATGTCTTTGGACCTACCTCTCAGAGAGATTAGACCAGAGATCGGAGCCAATGGGACCTTTTCCAGTGTTAATTGGGATTAATTACAAAGAACAACACAGAAGCTCGTCACCGCTGTCTCTCCTGGTGTCTGTCTTACACGCTGAAGTATAGAACTTGAACACAAATTCTGCAGAAATGCTACCTGGCTTCAAAGTCTCCGCCCTCATGGTGAGGTTTGTGTGGTGAGTTTCCTCCTGATCAAAAGGGTTAAAGGTCAGAAGGAGTAGTGGATTTCAAATGATCTGGCAGCCAGGGTAAGACCCACTTACCAGTTGGAATACTTTTTTTTTTTTTAAATAGATGAGGCGCTCACCAGAGTTCTAATTAAAAACCAATGTGATATATAATTAAATTCTAGTGATCACATATGCACCAGCTCGTCTCGTTAGCTTTTAGCCAGAGGCAGAGAAGGAATGTTCTTATTGATCAGTTCAGGAGCCCTCGGGGTGGTCAATAGAGATGTCTCGTCTGACGGCCAGTGATCGCTCAGCTGGGCAGCGT
This sequence comes from Ailurus styani, assembly GCA_002007465.1. Taxonomy (NCBI): domain Eukaryota; kingdom Metazoa; phylum Chordata; class Mammalia; order Carnivora; family Ailuridae; genus Ailurus; species Ailurus styani. The sequence goes on along the minus strand of LNAC01000067.1, from coordinate 3,667,550 downwards.
CCGAGCGCCCAGCCTGAAGGACACTCCATTGTCTCCAGCAAAGTGTCCCATGTGCCCCAACCATTTAAGTGCTCTGTCCGGAGGGTCAGGACCCCATCTCCACCCTTCTGCCTTCCATCTCTCTGAGCAGCGAGCTCCAGTGAGGAGGCTCGACAGAGAGAGAGGAAGCAGACCCATGTTCTCTGCAGGCTCAAGCTGAGTCAGTTCGGCTTCTCTTTCCCCACTCCATCATGGGCAAGTCCCCGTCGTTATTTTTGGGGCAGGCTGGCAGGTACCAAAAATGCAGCTGAGTCAGAATGACTAAGGATTACCCTGGCTACACACTTCTGTGAAGACAGCGAATGCCTTCAGATAGTTCAGGCCTGTTCTAGGACACATCTTACCCTACCCCTTTTATGTGGAAGAGTATTATTGATATTTTCCTTAAAAAGAAATAAATAAAAGAGGTGACGTTGTAGTAGCAGCCCAAGCAATTTACCAGCAAAGGTTCATGTGGGACAAGTGTATAGTCCTTCTCCAGAGAATTCCACATGTTTGATTTTTGTCCCCTTGTTCGATCCGCGTCACAATATGGCGATGGGAGGCATGATTTACAAATGAGCAGTTTCTCCTCTGAAGCGCAGAGGGCAACAGGATTTTTCCAGGTTCATGCAGCCGGACAGATTTCTGGAGTGGAAGGCTGGTTTTTGTGCTCCGGGTCCTGAACCATGTGGTTCAGTGACCACTGTTGACCCACTTGTCCCTGACAGAGCCTCTTGCTCTCCAGAGAGCTTTCTGTCTCTCTTTTTAAGCTGAATTTAATCAATATATTTTTAATTTATGGTTTCCCCCCTTTTTTCTTTAGATTTTATAATTAAAATATTAACGTGTTTTTATGGTAAAAGATTTAAATTATGTGTGAGAGTATGGAGGATGACATGAAAGGGCCCACCCAGGGGTTGGAACACATGCACTTCCACGGTCCTCCTGGGGCCACCTTCCCCTCCTCCTCTTTCTTCTTTCTTCCTTTTTATTCCCCCACCTTCCTCCACCCCCTCTGTATATTTAAATAAAACAGGGTTACTATTTTGCACAAAGAAAACTATGGTTTTAGATGTCTGGCTTAGGGGAAAGGAAGAATTTTGTCAAATTCTCTCCGTTATATGAAAGAGAAGGACTGCAAACCTTAGATCTCAGAATTCTCCCTGCATTTAGAGCTGGGGCTGAAGTTGGAAAGGAGGAGGCTATGGCATAGATGAAGGACAGAAGAAGTTTCATGGTTCACCACCCTCGGCTTTGTGGGGAGGCAGGAAGCAAGATAAATAAAACCCAGCAAGGCACCTTTGGTTTCTCCCTTCCCCACCCCACCCCCATCCCATATGCTGTCTCCTAGCAAATTTTCTCAGCTCTGCCTTCATAATATTTCCCAAATCCAACCCCTGTGGACCACCCCCCAACTAACATCCCGGTCCAAGCTATGAGTATTTCCCTGGGTTATTTCGATGGCCTCAGTGGAGAGTCAAAGCCAACTTCTTCAATCACCAGAGCCCATTCTTAAATTCCCAAGAATTTTGCAAGGTGGTTGTCGAGTATAGCCATGGTTAAAAATTAAATAATGTCCATATATATATTCAGTCATAGAAAAAAGGGAAAAGCGAAACTCCTGTCATTTGCAACAGCATGGATAGACCTTGAGGGCATTACGCTAAGTCACACAGAGAAAGACAAATGCTGCTCGGTCTCATTTACATGTGGAATCTAAAACAATTGAGCTAATAGAAACAGAATAGAATGGTGGTTGCAGAGGCTGGGGTGTGGGGAAGACAGGATATTGGTCAAAGCTGACAAACTTCCAGTTATAGGAGGAATAAGTTCTGAGGATTGAATGTATAGCATGTTGACTATAATAAACCGTACCATATTGTATACTGAAAATTGCTGGGAGAACAAATCTTAAATGTTCTTACTGAAACAACAACAAAATGGTCATTTTGTGTGTGGGGCGTGGAGGTGTTCACTGACCTTACTGTGGTAAACATTCTGTAATATATATGTATATCAAATCATCACATTGCACGTCTTAAACTTAACACAATGTTCTATGTCAATAAAGCTGGAAAAAATTAAATAATATAAACTTATCATTTAATTATAAGAACAAAGGTAATGAACATTTAAGTCATCACTTCCTAATTCACTCCATTAACCTGTTATCTATGCTTTTGAGGTTGTTGGCACTGACTGAATTTGTGTGGCAGAAATGCTGTATAATGGCCGCCACTTAGCATCTCTTCCCAATTCTGCTTTCAGTCTTAGCAGGGGCTGGCAGCAACTATGGTGGGCCTCTCGACACCATGGAAATCAGCAAACACTGCAAATCAGTTGTAGTTAACACTTTATGAATACCCACTGTGGCTGTTTCAGTCCGAATTAGAAGTCCCTGTCTCCAGAAAGAGCTCCTCAGACCTGTCATTTCCCCATCCCCAACATAGCCCTTCTTCTCTAAGCTTTATCTTGTAAGTACTTCTCCAGAAGCTTAACTAAAGTCTTGCCTCACTGATGAAACTTTCTTTCTATTTTATTTATCTGGTCTCCTCCTTTTCAAACCCTTTTCATTCTATAGGCTGGTCTTACCCCTAACCTGTTCCTATATGTCCTTGGCGGCATTGTAAATTCTTGGGACAGAGTCAGTACCCATTAGGATATACCTACCAATTGATTCAGACCTACGGACCTAGCCCAGGAGAGAATACTGTTGTCCATAGTAGCAGAAACAGATATTAAAGACCTTTATTATTATACTTGCCATTATTATCATCTGACGGAGCTGATATTTTTACTTTGTCCTTTGTTTCTCATTTGCATAATAATCTTTGAGGTAAGCAGTATTACCTCCATTTTACCGATGAGGAAGTTACTCGCTTAGCTCAGACAGCTAGTAGGCAGAGCTGGGACTTAAATCTGTACTCTTTCTAAGAGGAGGAATTTTCAGCAGACTTTATTTGAGGAAAATGTCTGAGGTCTCCATGAAAAGTTGAATTTTTGGGGGAACTCCAAATGATATTGGAGAATGCTCATTGCGGTACCATGGAAGTCCTGTTTTCCAGAGAAAGAGACCAAGAAAGGAGGGATAATCACTTTCTCAGAGTTGCCAGGTCTATAGAAGGATTTTTGTGTTCCAGACACTTGTAAGTAGGGGAATAAGTACTATCCTATTGGGCTGGCCTATTGGAAGTGATTTGCATTGGCTTCTCAGTGGGGATCGCAAGCCAGGAGCAAAAATGTCACCAAGGCAGTCATAGCCCTTCTTGCCATGGGTGCTATGAAGAAAGATGATGTGTATCGTTCTCCACAGCTTGAACAAGATTCATGGGGACTTCAGAGGTGTTAAGTAAAATGTAGGCTTTGATGGCCCTCTTCTTCTGGGCCTGTTTGGATGATATGCCAAGGCTGTCATGGCGATCTCAAAATCAGGTAATACAAATTGACCCAGAAACATGGTGGGTTCATTTGACCTTAAATTTTGCATCTCTTTTGGTAAATTTAGATCATGTCTTAGGACAACCTCAAAAAAAGTACATGACTGTTGAGATAGTTGGATTTAAACTTGAATTTGGACTTTGGCTCTGTCTGATTATTGCCTGGAGGCCAATTATTTTGCCTCTCTTGGCCTCAGTTTCTTCATTTGCACAATGGGGATAATATTGGAATTAAATGAGATAAAGTATGTAAAGAGTCTGCTAACGCCTGGCACGCATGGTCCATGCACATCAAGTCTGGGTTTCCTTCCAGAAATGCAGGTCAGGGCCCCTCAGCAGGGATTTGTCTGGCCCCACCTGACGTCGTTCTTCCCACCAGTTTCAAACTGGGCCACTCGCCTGTGGCCAGGGAGTGTATTCCAAAGCATTCCTGCTTGCCAGCTCAGGCCTCGGGCTGCTGTGAAGTTGCAATTCCTTTCATGGAGCTCATGTGTGTGACAGGGTGTGCCCAGCTCTTAAAGTGCTTGGATGAAAATGCTTTTGTGCTAAAAGCTCTATAAATATAAGGAGCAGACCTGGGCGTGGTGTTTCCAGAATACTCCCAATGTTAGCTGTCATCAAAGGCTCAGGTCATAGAAAAGTTGGAAATGGAGGTGGTTTGCCAATTCAGTGATTCTCCAAACCAGAGATGGCTTTTATTCTTCAACTTCTATTTCTTGACTCACTTTGCTTGACTGTACAAGGCCCATCTTGCCTTTTCTGTATCTTCTGGGCTACAAAAACTTGATTTCAAGCATCTTTCAAAAAAACTGCCAATTGCTTACTGTGTCCCTACCCACCTCTCCCCCACTCAACCTACTTACCGCCCAACGGCACCCAACAGCACCCCCTGGTGGTCAGCAAGGGGCTTCTCTGACCCCAGGCCTTTACCAACTCTCCTTATCCTTCACGTTAGGAACTTCATTCATTCATTCACTAATTCATTCACTTGTTTGTTCAACCACTTTTTACTGGTTAATTATGATGCTCCAGGTACTGTAGACACTGGAGATCCCAGTGTGAACAGATATGGTTCCTGTGGAGTCACAACTCAGTGAGGAAACAGATGGACAAGTAACTGATTGTAATTATAAAAGGATTGCACCACAACAGAAGTGTTCCACAGTGCTCTGGAAGGAACCAAAGCATACTTATCTTGAAGCTAAAGGAGACGAAGCTTGAAAGTGTGAGCATTTGCACGGGCCCTTCAGAGCCTCTAATAACGTATTCATATGGTCATATATTTTTATAAAATTTACCAAAGTAATCTATTTTAAAGATTTTATTTATTTACTTATTTGAGAGAGAGAGAGAGAGAGAGAGAGAGAGAGAGAGAGAGAGAGAGAGAGAGAGAGAGAGCCCACGAGCAGGGGGAAGAGCAGCGGGAGAGAGACGAGCAGACCCCGCTGAGCACAGAGCCCAACTCGGGGCTCGATCTCATGACCCTGAGATCATGACCTGAGCGGAAATCGAGAGCCGGGCCTCAACCCACTGAGCCACCCAGGTGCCCCAAAGTAGTCTGTTTTAAAGGAACCAGCTAAAATGACTCTTCTCTTCTACACTGATATTCTCCCTGTCATATTTCTCTTTGTATTAAGTGGTAAGGAAGCCGCCAACGGAGATCTTATAACTGACTAAGAGAAAGTTGAGTTTGGGATACTGTTTGTTTGCATTTAGTGAGATATTTTTATGCGGTTTATAGGTAAGCTGCTGTTAGCCCTCCTCATGCCAGAATGGCCTCCAGAAATCCTTTTGTCACCCCCTGCTGTGACTCACCAGGCTGTGACGTACAGCTTTGTGATCAGAGAGCTTATATCACAATTAAACATATCTCCTCACTCCTGGCACCAGAACTCTGTGTGGAGTGGTGGAGAAATGTGATTTAGGCGTATGGAGCCAGCAGCCGGTCTGTGGAATGTTCTTTAGGTTATCAGGCATGTCTGTCACATTATAAGCAGAGGATTTGATTATGAAAACATTTGAGAGAGGTTTCCCTAGACTTGACAGTAATCTTAAAATTTTACATAACATTTCCAATAGTGAGCTGTGAAGCTGAGAGAAATGTGTTCAAACAATCTATACGATACACCAAATTACCATTCAGCTGCGTCGGAGGAAGAGAATGGGTCCTCCTATTCTCTGTATCAAAAACAGAAGGTCTAAAAATGCCTTATGAAGAAGTGACCAAAGAGTACACAGACAAAAAGTAGAGAGAGGAAAAGGACTATAATGGTATGTAGGGAAGACTATTACAAAATTTGTAATATTCGTAAAAATTGTAATATGTGTGGTATTTGTCAGCTGTTGCCGATCTATATCATGCTTGTTTTTCTCCTTTCTTTTTGTTTTGTTTTGTTTTTCTCACTCTAAATGAACTTTCAGTCACCTAATTCTCTCTTTCAATTTGTATTCTTTCCTCCCATACTGTGTCCACTTCAGACCCTATAAAACTTGAATCGGCCCTCAGAAAGAGAGCCTAAGGTTGTCTGGGGGACGGGTGAGCATTCGCTGAGCATCAGCGTGTGAGCAGAGAGATGGAGGAGACACATGAGCTTGCCAAGTGGCAAGCGGTGAGGGGACTTTTCAGCCAGAAGGACAAAGGAGAGAGGTCTGTGAGAGCATTTCCACACAGTACAGAGGGGCCTCGCAAGCGCCTGTGGGTCCAAGAGGCTGGAGAGCCCAGGCCAGGGCATAAAGTGGAGCTTCTGCTCTGTGAAGAGGTGAAGCAATAGAGAACCACTGGAGCGTTGAGGCAGGGAATAGGCAGGTGCAGGTTTGGGCGGACTCTAACCTTCCCGTGTTTGTCACCTGCAGCTTTTGGTTCATTCTACGTTTTTCGTTCTTTCTCATCTTTGTGTGCACATCCCTTTTACGCTTCCTTCTTTCTTATACTTGCAGTTAATTCAGGAAACTATTTCCCTTGTCTGCCCTCCTCTCTATCCTGTGCATGCAAATTCTTCACCTTTTCCCAATTCGTTTGTGAGAGGGGAATGAGTACAGTCATCAGATGGAATGAAACAGTACAGAGGAGCACTCACTCTTGTCCTCTGTTTGGGCTCCTATAACAAAAGACCACAGTCTGAGTAGCTTATACACAATGGAAAGCCATTTCTCACAGTTCTGGAAGCTGGAAGTCCAAGATCAGGGCACAAGCTCGGAGCCAGTGCCTCGTTGCTGTGACCTCACATGGGGGAAGGAGCTGGGGGGCCCTCTGGAGCCTCTTTTATTTTTACAGGAGGCATTACTCTGGCTTGTGAAGGTTCTACCCTCCGGCCTTAAGCACCTCCCAGGACCACTGTCTTTGGGGGTTAGGGTTTCTGCATATGAATCTGGGGGCAACACAAACATTCAGACCATCAGTTGATGATGAGAACTGCAAAGACTCTGTCTTCAGGAATTAGCCTGTCACTCATAGAGAAGCAGGTATATTTGAGATTAAATGAGAAGAAATGCAAAGAACATCATAGTTCAATGAAATGATATAGTTTCACCAAACAGGTAGAATAATCCCTTTCAAGCGTTTTATAGTCCCTTCAAGACCTTCGACTCTGTCTTCAGGAACTTGAAAGAGTGTCTGGTAAGAGCTCTAGGGCGCAGCTGTGGAGGAACTCCGTCCAGTTGCTGAAGTTCACGGTTGTGAGGCTGTCATTTACCAAACACTCCACGTGAAATATGTACGACTGACAAGTTCAAAGGGAAGTGAAGTCAACGTACTTTGAAGAAGCGGAAATGTGTTTATCAGCAACTTTATATTTCAACAAATCTCTTATGCTTACACTCAGAGCATGGCTACTTGTATCCAAGCTATATTTAGAATCCCGGGCTTTTCAAGTTGAAGGAAATTACCTTGACTTCCTCTCCGCCCCCTCCTCCCTGCCACCCGCCATGGTATAATTTCTTCTAGTTTTCTTTACGTGGACCAGGGGTCCATAGCTGTGGTTTTTAGGGAGGATACTCCAGCCCTGGGATGCTTCTTTCATGCAAGGAAGCGTGAATATTTATCCGCATAGGTTTGTCTGTGCTGCTGATCTTTCCTGAAGTGGGTCCGCTGCGTTTGGTTTCAATCTATCTCCATGAACCGCTGAGCTGATCTTCCTGCAGTTTGCGATTCTTTCTTCTCAAACACGTGTCTCCTGTTTGTACCTACTCGGAGACGCTGTCCTTCATTGATTCTTTCTGGCGGTGATTCCATTACCTCATTATGTTCTGACTCTAAAAGGGGTTTGCTTACATCGTGTCTCCAGGATAAATGGCATGAAGGTCTTTGTCACTTAAGCGTTTCCTGCCTGTGTGCAAGTTCAGGTATTCACAAAGGCTACCTCGTGAAGTTCCTGCCTCCCAGGGTCGATGATTTCTGGATTTTCAGGACTCATTTGCTCTACTGATAAAGCCATGGGCATTTTCTTTTCAAATACATGTTTGCTTTGATATTTCATTACATGAGAACATGGATTGAGCAACTTGAGTATGTCGATATTAGAGTTGCAGTGACTTTTCCACAGAAGGATGGGAAAATTTGCATTTACTTCTCATTTAATTCCTGTATGTGTGTGTGTGTGTGTGTGTGTGTGTGTGTGTGTGTGTGTTTGATGAAGGCCAGATAATTTATAATCTATGGGAATGAGGTCTTCAAGAGTTGTGCACCTTGGCAGCACTGTAGCACTGTATGTTTCTTCACCCAGGAAGAATTTTCAAATACATATTTAATTTGACAGGACAATTGACCCTGTGTTGTTATGGGGGGGTGGTTAGGGGTCCTAAACCCCTGCAGAATTGAAAATCCACATGTAACATACACAGTCGATTGACACATATTCCGTACTTATGTGTATCGTATCCTATATTCTTATAATCAAGTGAGCTAGAGAAAAGGAAATGTTATTAAGAAAATCATGAAGAAGTGCAGATACATTTATGATACGATGCTGTAGTTACTGGAAAAAAGCCGCATACAAATGGACCTATGCTGTTCAATCCCATGTGGTTCAAGGTCAACTGTATTTGCAGTTTGTACCCCCAGACAGTGTGCATTGTGTGAAGTCTCCCTTTCTCAAGAATGTGTTCACTGGACAAATATTTATTGACGGTCCATTCTGTGGGAAGCAGTGTGCTTGCCCTGGGCACACAGACATCTTAGAGCTGGGCCTTGTGTCCTTAAAGAGCTTGCAAAGTTGCCAAAGGGGACAAAGAAAAGAAAACTGTAATTGAGAGGCTATTTGCATACAAACACTAAGGCCAAGTTGGCAAATTTAATAATGGCATCCCCAAGTTAATAGTAAACAACTTTCCAGCCCCGAAGGCTTTCTTGCCCCTGCTGAGGCTAGATAACTGATTTTACCACAAAATATTGGATTAGAAGAAATTCATTTATGGTTTACATGGATTGTAACAAAAATGCGAGCGCCAGTGAATGTCTTTTACTAGTTTAAACTCAGAAGAACCTCTGAGCCTTTTCCTTCAAGTAAAGAAGTGACTTTTCCTTGAGCTGCTTTTGGATCTGGAAGACACAGACGAAGGGAAACTAGGGTTTCGCCTTGTTTGCCTCCTTCTTTTCTTCTCTTGACCCCTTTCAGGAAGCTGAGCAATAAGCCCTAGAAATAAAGAGATACAGTTCACTGCCAGAGGTTACTTGGCCCTTAAGTAGTCTTGTTTTGAAGACTAGTCAGAAGTGCAGAAACAATCTCGTCGACCTTTAGATCAAAAGCCACCGAGAAGAAGCTCACAGGAAGAAAGAACCAAATCGCCTTGCCCTCAGCAGATGACGGTTGGCTCCTCTTGGGGCAGAAAGGTGGCTTTCTGCATGGCTTGTGTTTTCCTCGGCGCCTGTGAGAAGTGTAATGTGGATAGGTAATCCGTATAGCCACAGTATTTTTAGAAATAAGTGGGGGCAGTCCCTGTGAGGCAGTGACATACATACCTCCCTCTGATAGTTCATTAATCATGCTAACATTTAAAAACCATAATGTTTCTACTGTTTGAGAGGAAAAATCTGAGAAGCGTCTTTATACGAATCTATTTTTTATGGGCCTTCACATCTGGAGGAATGGCTGTTGAGAATACTACACGACCTGCTTAGAGCATTGTTGGGGTTTGAAATCCTACAGTCGATGCCCAGTTCTCATGGCCTCTTCTCATTTTCTCTCAGGCGTGAGAGCATTTGTCTCCAAACAGCCCAGGAGTCCGCTGAGGGTTTCCAGGGGCTCTTCCTTCCTTCCAGTTATCACTTCTGAAAGCGTTCCCGTGAAAGTGTTTCCTCTCTATAAAACCACATCGTCACAATTCACAGTATAGGTGGTAAGTAGATTTTCTACATTTTGGTCTTCTGTGAAGGCAGACCCTGAAGTAGAGGGTGAGGCTTGGAGAAGCAGATTTCATTCAATGGAAGGCCGCTGTCTGAAGCTGTCAGAGCTGCCCCGTGGACTGGCCACCTTGAAAGGGTGTGAGCACGGTGTCGGTGGGGACCCGTGGTGACAGGCTGCGTCATGGCACTAGGGAAATCAGAAAGGGGATGCTAACTTTAGGAGGGAAGTGGCAAAAGTCATCCCTCAGGTCCCTTCGGACCCTGAGCCTTTTATATTTCCATGTGCCTCAGTGGTACCCAGGAAGGCATTTCTTACTTCAGATTCCTGGCCACTTCGAGAAGTGTGGCACCTCATGGAAAAGGATGAAGCTGTATTTTTATGTTTGGCATTTGCTCCTAGGGATCTTTTTCAGCTTACTGTCATCTCCTGAGCTGTGGTAGACACTGCCTGCTTTGGTCTGAATGTCTGTTTGGCCTCAAAACACGTATGTTGAAAGCCCAATCCCCAAAGTGATGGTATTTAGCTGTGTGACCTTTGGGAGGTGATTAAGTCACCACAGTAGAGCCCTCATGAACAGGATTAGTGTCCTCATTAAAGAGACCCCAGAGAGCTCTCTTCCTCCTTCCACTATGCTCTCTATGAACCAGAAGGTAGGCTTTCACAGACTGATAGTCACCCTGATCTTGGACTTCGAGCCTCCTGATATGTGAGAAGTCAGCATTGTTTACAAGCCACACAATCTATGGGATTCTGCTGGAGTAGCCTGCATAGACTAAGACACCACCTAGCTGGACTTAAAGAACTGATGAGTGCGTGTCTGGTTTCCATCCACACATTCCCAATTTAGCCATTCAGGTGAACTGAGCCATCAGTTAGGTTAAGTACGTGGTTAATCAGACAAAATGTTGGAGCAGATTCTCACATGGAGACTGAGTCTGTCGACTCTGAAGAAATGTCCTGAGTGTTGGAGTGTAGGTTGGATTCACCATATGGTGAGGTGAGGGAGCTTTGGGTGGCGAGAAAAGCAGGAGATCTCTCACGGAGGGGAGGGGAGAGATAACCTGTTAAAGCTGAAGGAAATGTGGGATGCCTGGGTGGCTCAGTGGGTTAAGCCTCTGCCTTCGGCTCAGGTCATGATCCCAGGGTCCTGGAATTGAGTCCCGCATAGGGCTCCTTGCTCGGCAGGGAGCTTGCTTCTCCCTCTGCCTCTACCTGCCCCTCTGCCTGCTTGTGCTCTCTCTCTCTCTCTCTCTCTGACAAATAAATAAAATCTTTTTTTAAAAAAAAAAAAAGCTGAAGGAAATTCAGTCCCACTTCCAAGCTCTGGACAAGTAAGAATCTAAACGAACATGCAAAGTACTTTCGCTGCTCTTGGATATCCTGGGATGGCTTTCCCAAGGAAGCCCAGACCACGTGGACTCAGCCACATTCTGGATAATGCGGCTGAAACACTAGTGCTGTCTGAGCTCTTGATTTGGCAGTATGGAAACACCTGAGGACAAGTCCTTCTAATGTGGCTGGTGTAGAACAAGACAGAATCTGCTAAAAGAATGCCCTGCGCCCAGAGCTCACCGGTCTTCTCGAGATCTTCAGAGCTTGTGCTTCTCTTGTAGGCAGTGGAGAGAATCAGCTCTGTCTTATCTTACCTCTATGGCTGCCCTAGCCCCTCCCACCCCTGTCACGCACATCTGCCCATCTCCATCCTAGGACCCCTACTCCACACCCAACAGGGTGTTTCTGTAACTAAATCCAAGCCTAAACCTTCAGTCTCTTTTGGGAACTCTTTATTATTGCCACGTAGCCATAACTTGACCCCAGGGTTCAATGCATGCTATGATCTTCTGTTAGGTGATATATTTTATCTCCCTGATGACACAAATTGCCCAAAGAGATCTTTGCTTATTGTATGAAGAATTATTCCCAATGAACACAAGAACGCTGCTGGTGGTGGTGGGGTCCATTATTTTCTGTTTCCAAAAGAAAGAATTCACTGGCAATCCACAAATGCAATCAACAGTTTTCATTGTAAATACTTGCCTTTTTAAAAAATCATCAAACAACATATATTTCTGTAGATTTTTGTATTTTTTCTACATTTATTTTATTACATTTCATGCCCATTTTCCCATGCCATTAAATATTTTTCTATGACAAATATTTTCATGCTTTTATTGTTATTTTGTTCCAAGTATGTACTCTAATCTACTGAATTTCTTATTGTTGTATACTTACGCTGTTTCCAGTTTCCCTTCTTTAGCAATACACAATGTATACTTCTCCCAGAAATGTAGGCTAACACCCATTTCCCTAAAAACTATTTACAGAAGGTGTAATCATTTAAGCAATTTAAAAATTAATCTAATAGGTAAAGAAGGCATTCTTTTGTTGCTTAAATTTGCATTTTTTATAACATTTAGGGCTAATTTCAAATATTTGTTGGCCATCTGTGTATTTTTGTGAATTTTCCCTTTTATTCTTTGCCTACTTGAGGAAAGGGAGTGAATTTTTTCTAAATAAAATAGAAAAGGCTTTAAAATTATATTATAGATGGGATAGGTTGCCAATAAATTGAGCTTTTTGTCATTTGTCCTTAAATCTCATTTGCAGTGTTGGTTGTTTTTGACATACAGAAAATTTTAACTTTAACACTGTCAGAACTGCTGGAAAATTCTGGGAGACCACCAATGTGCAGTCCACAACCTGTGTCTCTAAAGAACTTAGCATTCAGTTGTGGAGCTAGGTATCAATGTGTGTACAATAAACAATACAATATTTAGAGTAGCAGTCTTTTTAGAAGTCTTCCTAGACACTAGGAGATGGGGCTGTTGTTCGCTCAGAGTTTGAAAAAGCCCCTTAGGTGCTCCTGATCATCACTAGCCCCCTCTGTGGTTGATAATCTCAGGTTTAAATATCAGGCTGGGTTGAGAGTAAAGAGTGTCTCCAGGCAGTGGGTGACTAATGGCATACAAACGTGATAAAGCTCTCAGGCAGACCCTCTAGACAGTGCTGAGTTATCTTCTCTCTTCTGGGCAACTGACTGCATATTTGTGTCAGCACCCTTGATGATATCAGCAATATAAATTGTGTTTATCTCTGGTCTATGAAAACTTAGAAAAGTAGCTAGGAAAAAAAAAACTTAGGGAGAATGAGAATGAAGTGTTCACTGTCTTTTTTTTTTTTTTTGGTAGCATTCAAATTTGATTGTGTTGTCTGTTAGGAGTTGAAGCCTTGCTTATCTCTGTGTCTCTCTCAGAACCATTGCTAGACTTTGCAATGTGTTTTGAAGACTCCAACCCAATGAGACCTTACTATGTGTGTGTGTGTGTGGGGGTGCGTGTGCGCATGTGTGTCTGTGGCAGAGGGGGGGCAGAGAGGGAGGAGATGAAGACTGAAACCCTGGGGAGGTCGCTGTTGGAGTTGACTCAGGCCCAGCGTGAAGGGGGGGGGTGGGCTGAGGGGCGCTGTAGGAAACATCTCTCTGGATGGTATGGAAAAGCAACAGGACATGTCCAGAGAGCAGGAGCTTTTCCAATTCAGGTGGAGTTCAGCCGGTGGGGTGCTGGCAATGTTTAACAACCAGGTCTCTGGGGGAACAAAGTCCTGATGGGAAGCATTTGCTGATGTCTCCCGTGTGAATACTTGCCCGTGATCAGCGGCAAGCTTCCGCTGTGAGATCGTGGACTGTGGGGCTGTAGAGAGAGGTGGGCACCGTGGGCCCTCGTGAGCCAGACAGTGAGAGCTGACAGAGTTTTGTCTCTGTGCAAGCCATCCGTTCGCTTGTTCATGGCAGGACCCCAACCACGTCTTGAGGCAGGTGCCGCAGAAGGGTCAGAACCCAGCGCCTCGAGGCCACTAGGCCCAGCCAGCCAGCGGGTCAGGGAAGCTGGAATGGGCCTGGCTGAGAGGCAGAAGGACTGGGTGTGAAGCTGCAAAGCTGAGGCAGAAGTTTCTGTGAGGGAAGGGGGACACCTGACCTCAGGGAGGCTGCACGGGTGGTCACCTCTGGCCAGTTTTCAAACTGACAGCATGCCTCGGTGATTGAGACCTGGTGCCTGATGTTGTAGATGTCCTTCTTTTCCTGGTCAGACCTGGCTCAGACACAGACATGGGGGAACCAGCTGATGACTAAAGAACACTAGAATGCCAGGGACTCCAAAATCAGACCCCAGATGGGCCAAGGGCTTCAGTGAACACCCAGTGAGTGAATCTGAAGCCATCATCCACCCACCTATGAGGAAGGACACAATCTTCTTGTTTCGGTATTCAGACCTTATGAGGAGTAACGTCATTTATTCCATCTGCAAATGTTTTCTGGCAAGCGAGAGGGATAAGATTTTGCTGTTATGGACTCCGCATTCTTGTGGAAGAAACAGATGATGGACAATTTCATTTCAAATTGAGATGAAGTTACAAAGGGCTAAGCTGTGACCAAGTGGGGACAGTCATGCTGCTTTAGATAGGGTAGTTATGTTCCTTCTGAGAAGACAACATTTGAACTGAGGCCTGAAGGGTGAGAAGGGAGCAGTCATTCCAAGAGCTGTGGGCAAAGGCAGAAGGTAAGGTAAGTGCCAAGATCCTGAGGCAGGAAGAAGGAATGGTGTTTATCTCTGGTCTATGAAAACTTAGAAAAGTGTCTGAAAAAAAAATGGCAAGAATGAGATTGAACATGAGCTTTCACTGTCTTTTTTTTTTTTGTAGCATTAAAATTCGATTGTGTTGTTTGTAAGAGTAGAGGTCTTGCTTGTCTCTGCATCTCTCTCTGTACCCTGAAGTATCCAGCACATTTGCTAGAATTTGCATTTAGATATTTAATCCACTTGAGTTTATTTTTGTGTATGGTGTAAGAAAGTAGTCCAGGTTCATTGCATGTAGCTCCATTGAGCCCAGACACCATTTGTTGAAGAGACTTTTTTTTTCCCATTGCATTTTCTTGCCTCCTTCATTATAGATTAATTTACCATATAAGCGTGGGTCTATTTCTGGACTCTATTCTTTTCCATTGATCCTTGTGTCTATTTTTGTGCCAGTCCCATACTGTTTTGATTACCACAGCTTTGTAGTATCTCTTGAAATCTGGGATTGTGCTACCTCTAGCTTTGTTCTTTTTCTAGATTGCTTTGGCTATTCGGGGTCTTTTGTGGTTCCATACAAATTTTAGGATTATTTGTTCTAGTTCTGTGAGAAATGCTCTTGGTATTTTGATAGGTATTGCATTTAATCGTAGCTTGCTTTGGGTGGTATGGACATTTCAACAATGTTTGTTCTGCCAATCCATGAACATGAAGTATCTTTCCATTTGTTTGTGTCATCTTCAATTTTTTCATCAATGTTTTATAAGTTTTCAGAGTACAGGTCTTTTACCTTCTTGGCTAGGTTTATTCCTAGATATTTTATTCTTTTTGGTGCAGTTGTAAATGAAAAGTTTTTCTTAATTTCTCTTTCTGCTACTTCATTATTAGTGTATAGAAATGCAACAGATTCCTGTATATTGATTTTGTATACAGTGACTTTACTAAAATCATTTATCAGTTCTAATTGTATTTTTGGTGGAGGTTTTAGGGTACAGTATCATGTCATCTTCAAAGATTTATTTATTTATTTATTTCACAGAGGGAGAGAGATCACAAGGAGGCAGAGAGGCAGGCAGAGAGAGGCGGGGGAAGCAGGCTCCCCGCTGAGCAGGGAGCCTGATGTGGGCCTCGATCCCAGGACCCTGAGATCATGACCTGAGCCGAAGGCAGAGGCTTTAACCCACTGAGCCACCCACACGCCCTCATGTCATCTTCAAATAGAGAAAGTTTTGCTTCTTCCTTATCAATTTGGATGACTTTTATTTCTTTTTCTTGTCTTATTGCTGTGCCTAGGACATCCAGTACTATGTTGAAAAAAAAGGTGAGAGTGGACATCCTTGTCTTGTTCCTTTGTCTGACACGTGGTTTTGCAAAATTTTTCCCCCACTCTGTAGCTTCTCTTTCCATCTTCTTAACTTTTTATATCCCCCCAGAGGGGAAGTTTTTAGTTTTAATGAAATGCGTTTATCAACTTTTTACATTATGAACCATGCATTTGTCTGTCAAGTCCCAGGACTCTTTGTCTAGTCCTAGACCCTGAAGATTTTTTCCTAAAAGTTTCATAGTTTTACATTTAAGTCCATGATACACTCTGAATTAATTTTTATATAAAATGTGAGACCCAGGTTTGAGGTTTGTGGGCTTTTTGGTTTGTTTTGTTTTGTTTGTCTGAAAATGCCCAATTTCTCTAGCACTATTTCTTGAAACATTGATTCTTCCTCCATTGATTTGCTTTTGCATCTTTGTCAAAAGCAATTTGTTTATTTGTGTAGGTCTATTTCTAAATTCTCAATTCTGTTTCCTTGATTTATGTGTTATTCCTCAGTCAATGCCACACAGGTTTGATTACTGTAACTATATAGTAAGTCTTAAAATCGGGTAAACTGATCTACTTTTTTCTCTTTTAAAAAACTGTCTCAGCTGTACTAGTTCCTCTGAGTTCCCATATAAATTTTAGGATAATTTTGTCCAAATATACAAAAAAATCTTGCTGGGATCTTGATAGAAATAATATTAAATGTCTATATCAGTTTGGGGAGAGTCGACATCTTTACTATGTTAAAACTTCTATGCCATGGACCCAGAAGATGTGTCCATTTATTTAGATCTTGTCTGATTTCCTTCATCAGCATTGTATAGTGTTCAGCATACTAAGTTCCATACAAGTTTTGTTAGATTAACAGCAAAGTATTCATTTTTGAGAATTGTAAATAGTATTCTATTTTTAATTTCCATGTCCATGTCCACAGAGAAATACAATTTTTTTTGAAGATTTATTTATTTGAGAGAGAGAGAGAGAGAGCACAGCAGGGAGGGGCAGAGGGAGAGAGAGGGAGAGAGTCTGAAGCAGACTCTGAGCTGAGTGTGGAGACCGATGCCAGGCTTGATCTCACAACCCTGATATCAAGACCCTGAGATTATTACCAGAGCTGAAACCAAGAATTGGACACATAACTGACTGCACCACCCAGGTGCCCCTAGAAATACAAATTTTTAAATGTTAAATGTTTATCTTGTATCCTATACACTGCTGATCCTCTTTATTAGTTCTAGGGAGCGTTTTGTTTTCTTTTTGTTTTTTGTATATTCTTTGGGATTGTCTGTGCAATTGCATCATCTGCAGATGGAAGTAGATTTATTTTTTCCTTTCCAGTCTGTATGCCTTTTATTTCTTTTTCTTGCCTTCGTGTGTGGCTAGAGCCTCTAAGTACTATGTGGAGTAAGAGGGTGAGAATAGACTTCCTTGTCTTGCTCCTGAGCTCAGGAGGAAGCAGTCAGTCTTTTTGTCGAGTAGAGGAAGGTCTTCTTTAAGATATTTATTTTTATTAACAAGTTTAGCAATTCAACATTTACGGACACTACAGGAGTTTGCTTTCCCTTAAATTTTTTTTCTTTTTCGTCTGATGAAAATCACATTTTTCAAGACTCTTTTTTCAAGTTTACAAAAGGACTTTTGATCTCTTTTCCCATGGAAAGGATGTCGTGTTGTTTTATCTTTCCTGGATTTGTTATGGATGCACTCCTTACATGGAGAAAATGTTTGCTACCAGTCTGAAGCTAACTTACTAAGAATGAAAAGAAGTCTCAGACCATAATTTGGCTAGTGAAGGAAATGCGTGTTTACGGCATTGGGTATAACACACGGAAGCTGTTGGGAAACTGCAGAGAATGGGACTTTGGATTGGACAGCCAGGCTCTGGCCATCTGCTGGCCCTGTCTCCCTCATCTCATGCCTTCCTACCTGCAGTGAACTGGTGTTCAGGCCAGAGATCTTTCTGCTTCTAACTCTAATTGCTTGGCTACTTGGCACTGCAGATCTCAGATGAAGCCTCAGTTCTCCTCCGATCCTGATCCTGCCTGATCTATTTGCTTCTAGGTCACCCAGCCTGCTGAGTGGAGACTGCAGGACAAGAAGATAAGCAGTGCTATTTTCTTACATAGATTGTCCAGGCCCTTGGGTTTCTTTTTTCCTTCTTTTTTTTTAAGGCCCTTGGGTTTCTGAGCACACCTCTACTGTGTACCCCGTCAGCCTTGCCCATTACAGACCTCTCCTGGGGGTTACGTATTTGCTCTAAAAAAATGAGCCACAGAATGAGCCATAGAATGAAATGGAAATCTGGACAATATATAGTTGGGCCCTTAGATGTCAGGTAGGGTGAGCTTTTGCTTCAGTTTGCTTGCTTTGCTTGTACAGGTGGCTTATCTGTACTGATCAGCCTTCTTTGGTAACTTCCAGTCCCTTCTTGGGCTCTGGCCAGTGTTGACATAACTTCCTGTACGTCTCCGAGTCTTGTTTTGTTCTCCATTTCTGCATTTTCTCTTTGAGACATGAGATTGCCAGAAGCACTGCCATCCAGGATCAACGTGCGAGGAGAGTAGTTCATAGCTGCACGGCATTCTGGAAACACCTTTGTGCCCCCTTTAACTGAACGGTACTCCTGGTTGACTTCTGGCATTTTTACTGACTTTCCTCTGAGAAGCTCAAAGCACTCAGTCCTGATCGGCTGATTTCATTAGATGCAACCTGTACCGGCAGTCATTCCCGTGGGTAGTTCTGTGTTTTATCGATAAGGGTGTTCTACATAATTTTGCATGAAAACAACCTTAAAAAAAAAAAAGAAAAAAAAGAAAACAACCTTATGCGCTTTAACCCACACACCCTTTGAGTATCCCAGGCTCTGGGAGAAGCACTCACATTTGTTGCTTTTGTTACTAACATTTCCCCAATTGCCCAAAGTGATTTATGTCTTTAAAATACAGTAACAAAGACCCTAGCTCTCGGACACTGAGTAGAACTGTAAGGGGAATGGGCAGTCCTTCTCAAGGCTGGAAAAGGTGGTACACTGTCACTGTGATAGAGCCTTAGCAGGACTGTGCCAGAAAGTTCAATCTTTTACCAAATTCGGCTCAGTCAAGTGGTATCTATCAGGATGGGTAACTTCAGATATTATCTTGCATGGACTGTCTCCTCTAAGAAGCTCATGGAAACTTAGCTTGAGTTTTGGAGGATTCGAGGGAAAATATTTAAATTGCTGCCCTTAGAGGAGGATTGAGACTAAAGGAGTCCAACTTTAAAAGAAGGAGCATTCTTTCAGCTCAAGGCAATGTAATGGCAGCACAGTATTTTCTGGTCACTGTGCACGGTGACTGTAGACAGTGACATTTACTGCCGGCCAGATGGGCTGGCACAGTCTTTGTATGGTCAGCGACTAATGATTTAAGCAAGCGATGTTAATTTTTGACTGAATTCGCACCTCTGGGACAGGAAAGGGAGGGGGGAGTCCCAGACAAATGGCCATTCACGAGGCCCCCCATTTATCCGTGTTCCTTTTACCAACAGCGAAAAAACATGTATTTATAAGAGATGCGCACAAACAAGATTCTTATGGGCACATTTCTGTCTTTCTGTCTGATGATTTGTGTCTGGAAAAACGGCAGCCAATTGGTATTTCTAGTATTGAAAAGCAGCACATGCTGGTGTCGCCCTACATCAAGTGGGTGCCCACGCCCAAAGACAGGGCTGAAAAGTTTGTGAAGATCAAATTCAAGAGAGACACTGGGGAAAGGTAGGGAATAGAAGGAAGTGTGAAAAGAAAAGAAATGGTAGCTATAACTGTCAATGCACAGACTAGAGATGTACATCTGCCTTCTGTGAAAGTTAGAAATGACCATGGCTTCTTCCGTTACCTTTCTAGAGAACATACGGGCAACCTTCCGTGTCTACCCTCTTCTCAACACAAGCAGCAATCCTACTCACCTGACCACTCCAGCCCAGAGAAGGCAGATTCTGGACCATGAATCCTACTCTGAAATAGACTGCTTGGGGCACATACATGAGATTTATATTTTTGTGTTCACACCTTCTTTCTTTATCTATGCGGTTGGTATACTTCCTAAGAGCCAGTGTCTCCCACTTCTTCCCAGCATGGCACTTTGCATCAGTAAGTGCTACTGAATGTCTTCATTAATGATGGTTGGAATAAAAATGAATGGAGAAAAAGCTGAGGATTTAAGGGAAGAAAAAGATCAACCCCTTCGTTTATGAAATGTAACATTAAAGAAATGGAATGTGTTGCAGTTAGAGCAGTGCTTGCACTCTGCCCACGTGCACTGTGTTCTATCTAGAATGTCCCTGTAAAGCAGGATAAAAATACCATCACGACTCTGTTTCATTAGGGTGAACATTGTTGTACTTTTGCAAGCTGGTCTACATGCCAAGTTATAGGATCGATTTAAGTGTAGTGATTGTATCTTGAGTTGTCGAAAGAGTAACTGGGGAAGGCAAGACTGGTTTTATGGCCAACGATTACAGGAAATCTTACCTGAAACTTTTCAGTGTATCATTTTCTTATGCAATGTTTCATTAACTAATTGTTACTGAGACAGTGAAGGACTCGGTTCCAAGACAGTCAATTACTTAGTCCAATCTGGGTAGTAAAAACAGTCTGCGAATTGAAATATAGTTTACTTTGAAAGGAAATCCGCTCCCTCTGGACGCTGTTAAATGGTTCGGCCAAAATCGTTCTACTACCTGCCTCTTTGTTGCAACATTATATGTTGGAAAAATACGTTTAACTACATTGGTTGGCTCTAAAGACTTTTTGGTGCAAACTACTCTGATATTAACAAGGAAAACTTACATGTGAGAGTTGTGCAGGGGCACCTGGGGCCCAGGGAGGTGGTGGGACATGCCCAGTGTGCACACAGCAAGTGGCAGAGCATGACTTTGAATCCAGCTGTCTCTGCATTTTGTTGCAGGTAGTAAAAACTGCAAATAACCAAACACTCAAAAGGATTCCCATAGTTCAGGTGCCTGGGTGGCTCAGTGAGTTAAAGCCTCTGCCTTCCGCTCAGGTCATGATCTCAGCGTCCTGGGATCAAGTTCCACGTTGGGCTCTCTGCTCAGCGGGGAGACTGCTTCCTCCTCTCTCTCTGCCTGCCTCTCAGCCTACTTGTGATCTCTTTCTCTCTGTGAAATAAATAAATAAAATTAAAAAAAAAAAAAGGATTCGGGCGCCTGGGTGGCTCAGTGGGTTAAAGCCGCTGCCTTCGGCTCAGGTCATGATCCCAGGGTCCTGGGATCGAGGCCCACATCGGGCTCTCTGCTCAGCAGGGAGCCTGCTTCCTCCTCTCTCCTCTCTCTCTGCCTGCCTCTCTGCCTACTTGTAATCTCTCTCTCT